>JARHVA010007097.1:0-117500 GCA_037957365.1 Torreya grandis
ATCCAAACTCATACATCATCACACCCTGCACACTCAATGCTTCTCTCTCACCCCACAATTATTTATTTTCTAGTCTAAAAGGTGTCATCCTCATGTTTGAATGTCAAGTAGAAATTTCATGGAGTTATTATATGATATGGGATGTCTATGGAGGTTTTATACTTTAATTTATTGGTATTAATTCTAAAATCCAATCCTTTATGGATATGAATAATCTTTAAAAGACTATGCATGTTTGAACCCTCTTAAAACCCTTGTAATGACCTTATGGAGAAAAACCTAGAAAAATGAATATAAAATCCTTGTTTTGGCTTTTAAAACACTTTAAATACATCTTACACTTGTATAAGATCTTCGACATACAAATAGATTATATGGACACCTTTATAGATGTACTAAGTACCCTATTTTGTCAGGATTTCACGGTGAGTTTAATGTGTAAAGAGAGGTCAACACATGTATTTCATTGAGGAAGGTGATGTGACATGTGTTATAATATCTAGTCCATAAATCACACTCAATTTCCATTGTAAATTCTTTTATATTCATGAACTATAGAGGTAGTCTAGAGGTGATAGTAGAAGGATGACCCTAATCACCAAGTTGAGAAAAAGTGGCAATTATACATTACCTTATAGGTATAAATCATGGTGTAATACATTTATTTGGTCCTAAATCATACTAATTAACCTATTTTTATGGTTATATTCAAGTTTCATATTCATATAAGTGACTAACACCAAGTGATTAGGCCTAGTTTCCTAATAGTTCTATTTGGCCAACTAAAGAGGATCTCCCTTAACATGAAGAGAGTGAATAGAGGATCATAAAAATTATTGTAACCATTTTATTAGGTAATTAATGATATTTCATGACAATTATCAATAACAAGGTATTTTTTAATCCTTATTAACATGCATAATAGAAGGGTGGGCTAGTTGAGGCTTCATTAAGGCTAGGATAAACCATCTTCCACTTTTGTAACTGCCATGATAATAAGTGGTTAACCAAGTTGGTGTGTTCATACCTTTAATTAAGTCAACCAATAATAAATTATCTTCCACTACACCATACTTCCATAAATACCATCAACTAATCTTGTCTCATGTATTGGAAAGGACCAGAAGGTGGTGCCTCATGGACTATTTCTCTAATTTGAAACTAAAAATGGAGATGTATTACATCAATAATGAGATTTCGTGTTATCATTTCTCTCTCTCTCTCTCTCTCTCTCTCTCTCTCTCTCTCTCTCTCTCTCTCTCTCTCTCTCTCTCTCTCTCTCTCTCTCCTCTCTCTCTCTCTCTCTCTCTCTCTCTCTCTCTCTCTCTCATCTTATTTTATAAATTAGGCTTGGAAGGCCATTATATGGAACCCTCTATTGGGTATTATAAAGTTATGCCCATTTTTATCTTACAACCTTTAAGCTAATAAAAATATTGATTCATCCTTCTCCATCCTGGTCTCTAGTGTTTTTCATTCTTGTTTTATTTTCATAAGTGGTTGATCCTTTTTCACCTTTGCAGGTCCTTGATCCTCACCTAGATGTTAGTAGACTGGTCTTATGCAGGTTATAAGTGTGTGAAGATGTTTATGATTGTGATCATAGTGTAAACTGACTATTAGTGTCTTTTATTAGATCTTGAATTCATCACCCTCAAATCATATCCATTTGACATGACCTCCATGTGAAGCACTAATGTACATGAGTCCTATAGAGAGAGTGTGATGTTAATCAGTCTTTGTTTTATCTATAAGAGTTATTTAAGGATCAAGTAGAGGAGATATAATATATTAGTGCATCACATCTTATAACTTAGGTTTTATTTCATGTACCTAATATCTATTTTCATTGGAAATAAAAATAGGTATAGGTGTAGTTAATCTTAGATGATGTAACATGGGAGCTAACCCAAAAACTAGAGACTCACCTCACTCATTAGGCTACCCACACCTAGAGTTGATTCTATTTTATCAGATGGATGAGATAGGTTTGAAACACATTTGGCTCAAGGTTACAATCTAGATTTATAATAATTCCCTCCCAAATAACTATAATATTGTTCAGTATGTACTTATTATGAATATATTAAATTTTCTCAAGGTGGATGATGAGGGGGGAAATATTAAAAAAATTGAAGAGTGAGAGATTTGGAAATGATTTTTTTATGATATTTTAATGAGGATATTTTGCCTCCAATTTGTAGTTATTTATAGGTCCTGAGATTTGAGAATAAAATTGATATTTCATTGGTTGATAAATTTAAAAGTGTGTTTATTTGAACAACTTCAAGGGAGACATTTTGGAGATATAGACTAATGATATCCCATAACACTTATTATAACTCATAGGGAAACTTATCAATACTATATAATTTATTAATAACCATGTTATTATCAACCTATTAGAGATCTTCAATGGGAATAAACCAATCACAATATACATGTTGGTCCTTAGTGAGTTTTCAAGAAATAACTTGTATAAATTTCATAAGAGTATTTTCCATGCATATGTTTCGAAATTTAGGAAAAAAATACATTATGTTAATGAATTAAAATGGATAATAAACTATTAGGAAGATTAATTAAATGTGTCTTATCATATTTGATATCTTTCACACAATCCATTGATTGCCTAGAGTAGAGAAGAGAAAATAATTCCGTAGTGCTTTACCTGTAATTTTTAACCAATGTAAATGAGCTCTAATATGAACTCTCCAAGATTGATAAGGTTATTCTACTTTGAGTTTATGTCACGATAAGGTATATTATTTTTTAAAATCCTCATTGAAATGGGAAAGATCTAATTCTTGTGAATCCCTAAGATATTTAAAGTATGATTCATCATGTGCTTTGTGACAAAACTCAACTTCTTATTTATCATAGATGTGCAAAAATTTAGTCCTATTAATAGTTATTAGTAGGAGGATGCAAATTATATTTTACACGTAATTTTATAGAATTTAGTAGTATGAAAAAGGTGCAATTTTTATATTTTTTGTAGTGTAATTATTCATGTAAGTCAGTGAATGTAATAAAATATAAAACATTTATTGTGGAATAAACATAATAGGAAACAAAAGGTCAAGAAGTTGAAGATTCATATTCTCTTTTAAGTCTATATATATCTAGAATGTATAAAGGGATATGTTAGATCTCTAAAGTAGTTTTAAATTTATTTATGTGTGTTTGGTGGACACCATATGTTTGGGTTTCATCCTATTAGTTTAGTATCACAAAATGACCGAAGGTATAAGTTGTATGTATATAGTCTTCTAGTAACCACATTATGAAATATATTGAAGATAAATATGACATAAATCCTAATAAATGAAGTTCACTTGAGTGACCAAATGATTTAATAGGATCTAAGACAATATATATTACTAAAATTATTAGGTTTGACTTATCTATCCTTGCACTAATGTCAACAACTTTTGCATAAAGTTTAATAACTAAATACAAAAGGGAGAGACCTGACTCATCCTATATGTTACCAAAAAACTCTCATAATTCAATACTACAAAACTTGTAGGTCAGTTTTATATGTCTTTATAGAATTTTCACATCTCAACATTGATCATCACATATATTTATCATTGTGGACCTCTAGATGAAAACATGATCTTTATAAAAAGATATGTTAGTCCATAATTATATTATACCCAAAAAAAATAGGTCATGACAAGTGAATTGGATTACTCTATAATATGTTGTATCTTCTTGTGCATTTTTTAGATTTTCTAGATCATCCCAAGTTAATATAAGGCACCAAGGAAATATTTTTCACATTACACAATTACACATAGGATTATATAGCCAACCTAACTTATATATCTTGAAACATTCATAAAGACTCTTTACACTCTTGCTTACTTCCACATCACCAAGATAAATCACCATGGTAATGTGTGGAACTTTTACATTCTATACAATATCTTTATGTGATCATGAAATGTTAAGGTGAACATTATACAACACTCCATCTATGTGCATGAATAAGTGCCTTTAAATAATCTCATACCAAGCATAAAAACATGTATCACCCTAGAATCCTTCCAAAACACCTTGAAAAATATTACACATCAGTCTAGCTCAGTACATGACTCAACATCCATGTGTCATAACTCTTCTACCATGCAACATGCCAACTAAAATTATCCAAGTTTATTCCATGTCACATATCCTTTTATTAATACATCACTAATGGAAGTCCAATTATCACACCTATAATGAATTAAAACCATCACATAGGAAAAATATGAACCATTATTTTAATTATCTACTTTTTTAACAATAATTTTTAATTACTTCCTTATAATGATATATATTTTCATACTCCAAACATGGTGATAGAGAGAAATAGATATACAAACACATATGATATTCATACAACAACCAAGTGAGAAAAAATTATAATATTTACTAATTGACCATTTATACAACATCTTAAATTATTGCATGCCTTGAACATCTCATAGAAAATGATCACTTCCCAGACTAGTTAAATCAGTTAGGATGTTTATCCCTCTATAATCATAGGATTCTACTTTGCCCACTTTATTTGATGAAACCATAGTTTACATGAATTATAAAATATGTTTATCACTTTTTGGTCATATAAATTGTTGACAAGTTTGACCTTAAAGGTCAAAATGTCACCCTTACAATTCAAAACTTTGATTTTCATGCTTCTACAACCCTGTTCATAGCTTTGTCATGCCTTTGGTAGTCTTCAATGATGATTTATTAACCTTGTTAACATTTTTTAAGGAAATGTCTTGGGAAAGATTTATAATTCCTTTAGATTCAATAATATGGGTCCTAGGGGTATGTCATATTTTTTCAAGAAGGTACATGATCTGTCAGGTTATGTTATTTTACTTGGTCACTTGGTTTAAATCCCATTAGTCTTGTTTGATAAAATTAAGGTATTTTAGCAAAGTTTAAGTTTTTTGGAGAAACCTAGGTTTGTATTGTAACCAAAATAAGCTTTATAAAGGCACTATATTTACATGTAACATTGAATCAGTTGGTGAAGAGGCCATCTAAAGTCTTAAGAGGTCTTAGACTAATATAATTTCTTTACATGAGATCATCTCTTTTACACTAGATTTCCTTGCACTTAGAGACATTTTAAGGGATTTAAAGATGATAAAGATGGAATACACATTAAATTTCACTTTTAAAATCTTTAAAATTATTTTTAAATCTACTAATGTTATAATTAAGTTAAAATAATGGTCTACATGTCAAAACAACTCAGTTTTTACTCAAAAATGACAATTTAATGGGTTTGTACAAACTTGAGAATCCCACTTCCAGGTAAAAATGATTTAAAGGTGTATCTTGGTATTATATAGGCCATATACATGATTTTAAATCTCTCACAAGTCTTTAAAGTTCAAAACCTACTTTTTATCCTCCATCACCCTATTGGAAAGCTTCTGAATGTAGTTTTCATGTGGTTAGTATGGATAGAAGAGAGAGATTCAGGTATGAATATATTGGGAAATGATAGGTACACTAATGAAATTAAATTTAGTGTAATTGGTTGTCATATTTATTCCCCATTATTTATGAATAATTTCTAAGAGTGTAAGGTGTTCACTATGTCGTAGTCATTCATACAGGGTCTAGGTTTGTCTCTATTTATTCACTTCAAAACTCCATGGATAAAAATGGTTGTATTAGGATTATTTCAAGGTTAAATATGGAATATTTAATTTTCTAATCATTAGGTTATTTGTCCTGATAAAGAGTCTTTTGACAGGAAATTGATTGCCTATCTTGATGATTAACATTGGTCATTTTTAAGCATGTTTGATATATCAATTGAGTGTATTCATCTTCAAGGGTTATCAAGTTCATGTTTTATTTATGATAAAATTATTTCATGAAAAAAAAATGTTTAGGTAACTTCATCTTGAATAATTTTTTCCTTGAGGTAGCTTGAGAGAGATGAGCCTTTCACAAGGTATAGTTGTAGGTCTAATGGGTTCTTAAAAGTGTGAGGGTGTCTTAATGAGATCAACATGATCTTAAAGGATTTAAAAAAGGTGATAAAGTATATATTTACCCTTGGGAAGATAATATATATGAAATTATAACACCATGCTCTGTTAAATCTTATAATAACACTTGTAGGCCTAATGAGCAGGTTAGAAGAACATCATGCCAAGTGACAAGAATAGATAACATTTTCATAAGGAGTAACGAAGATAAATAACATATCTTGGAGGGCATAAAGTTATTTCTTAGTTTTCATAAGGTATTAAAGGTGACTATTTTTATTCAAGAGATTTTTATGATCCAGTTAGGACTTAAATGCCTAAATAACATAGTTAAATTTGTGTCTTACTGTATTACAAATAAGAGAGGACTCTAAAAGACTATGTGCCTTAAGGAATGTGTTATGAAGGTTTTATATGAGTAGTCATGGATGTTATATCAATCACAAGGGGATGAAAATGATATAAATGTCCCCAAGGTATGCGAAAATCATAAAATAAATCCTCTCTAAACCATGTTTAGCAAAGATTAAGGTATTTTAGTTATTTTTAAGGTAAGATCATATGTTGGTTTCCTTGTTAATCAAGACTTTTGGATGATTCTAAAAAACTATTTAGGGTAATTTAGACTCATTCAGTTGGTTTTTATAGCATTTTTTTCATATTACCAACCATATCATATCTTCTTCCTCTATTCGTACAAACTCTAAATGTGCACCTACATCAGTCATAGTTTAAGGCTATTTCAAGAGTGACATGAATATAAGAGTCATTTAGGTAATGGTTTCCATTAAGATTTATAAATGATATCAATGTTTATCATTTGATTTTTTTAGATAATAAGGTAAGTGGAATGACATTTTGAAATCTATATTCTGTATAAACACTAAATGTGCATCTACAGCCATGGCATTCTAAGCACAGTCACTCAAGCTTTCTATGTAATATAAAATCCTGTGAATAGGTCAAGAATATGGACATGATGTATGAGCTAATTATAATAATTAATTTAATATTATACTTTTAATACAAAAATTAGTTATTTAGAAGAGAAAACAAAGTGACTTTTAAATTCTATAGTCACAGTTAAATAAGATGGATTTTATGTCATCACATGAGGAAAGATGTGTGTAAGAGAAAGAAGTTGAATGTTCATACTTTAATAAGGTGTTAAGAGGTGCAATATTTTTTTATACCTATTCAAGTCCATGATTATATCCACCCTATTTACTCAAGTTTAATAACTCAAAAATAGCCACCTGTAACTCAGCCTAACTAAGCTTGAAGGATAATGACGAAGACAAGGAGTACAGTAGTGAGAAGTTAAACTTTGAATTAATAGGAAATTTTCATAACAGTTTTTAAAGCTTGATATAATTTCATAAATAACATTTAAAATAAGGATTTCTCTTAAAGAATACTCATAGGCCTAGTGGAGTTACAGTCAGACAAGGTCAAGATGCAGTTAACTGTGTACTAAATGTATGAGTAGTCTTGTGTGAGAGGTGTAGTGATGGGTATAGATACATTAAAATGATTGTATGAAGTTTTAAATCCATGTTATGGTCCTATTCAAGGTCTTATTTTAGTCTCTATTCTTAAATAAGCCAAGTGAAAAGTGAATTTTTACCTACAACTAGTATAGTACCCTATAAGCAGTCTTTGTAAAGAGTGAGAATGTTGATAGGGGTTACACTCATGATAATAGGATATTTTTGGATAGTTTAATTTTTAATATCTATAAGATAAAGTATTTAAATTTCCTATTTCCATTATTAACACTATAAGGTTAGGCTCAGTGGGGCAATGCTTAGTTGAATGACATAGTCTTTTTGAAACCTATAGGCCCACTCACAAGCGTAATGAAGATAGTGCCTTTCTCATTAAGAGTTGAATGTATAATGGTCAAAATGGATGTATTTTATCATGAAAAAGGTATTTAATCAAGTTTCCATCTAGTGGATAATGAGAGAAACTCATTTTATAGACCTCTAGGGTCAACATACATAGTTTACATAAAAAAACCCTCAATGGTGAGAATTCAATGTTTCATACCTGTTTGGAGGGTAAATGTTTATATAAAATAATTTTGAGTCATTTTATGGGTAATATAAAAAAAATTTATATATCATTTGCTATTAAAGTGTGTTTTGAGGTATTAAGACCCAAAATGGCCTTTCTTATCCTTTTCATACGCAATCACCAGCTTTCAAGGCAAGTTTTTAGGGGTTAAAACTTTTTGCATGAGTTGAATAAATGATTTAGGTTAATTTAGGTGTTTTATATGGTCCCATGATTCAAAAATATAATATTGGTTCTGACATTTGATCCTATAGCTTTATAAACAATCCACTAGAAGATAAAGAACCCTATTTTGCTTGAGAAGGAGCTCAAAGAGGTCAAATTTCTGCTCAAAACTTGCATGAGATTTTGCATGCAAAATCAATACCATATGATATGTTATATGGGTCCCCCTAATAAAAATTATTGTAATTTATTTTTGGAATGGACCCTTGTCCTTTATGAACCATTGTTAAGAACATAAACCTATTAAAACCTTTCTTAAACCCTACAAGTGACCTGATGTATAATATATGTCTCTTAATGCCATAAAATGACATTATATGACCTATAACTTATCCTAATGAAATTAAAAACTCTTTACAGATCCAATTTAAGGTGTTTTTTGACATGTGCAGGTATAGACCATACAATACAAGAAAAAATATACAATTTTAAGCTTGTTTGTGAGGGTATAGGTAGTGGAGTGACATCTAAACCATTTATATAGGTTTATGGGGGCTCTAAAGAGGTTCCAAAATCATTCAAACTCCTATAAATTTCTCTAAAAGTGTTACACCATCCCTACAAGTTGGCCACTAGGTCCAAAGGTGAGAAAAACTTGATTTTACAAGTTAAGGATCAATGGTAAAGGCTTATTAGTGTAATAAAACATTTTAATATCAAGTAGTGAGTTTTTAAAAGGTTTTAAATGTCTCAACATGTCATTTTAAAACACCAAAACTTGTAAATTTCATGAAAAATATCTCAAATTACCCCCCCTCCAAAGCATGCACAAACATCTAGGCTTGCCAATGGCCATTTCAAGGTTTGCTCATCTACACAATGACCCAAAACTTGAAATTTGGCATGTTGGATGGTCTTAGATTAGGTAAAATGAATCAATTTTTTTAAAAAGTTTCACACATGTGGATGTCTTAATTAGACCTAATTGGAAAGAAAAACTATAGAAAATAGATACTTCCACTTAGATTTGAATCCTAAAGCATGGTATGGAATTGTAATGGGATAGAGGGTCCTCAAAAAATTTATTAGTTCTCTATTAAAGTCTATACACTCTTCTATAAAAGTAGTGTTACCATTTTTTAGGGCTACAAGGAATGGGTGGAAAAGAAAGCAAATAGAATAAAATTGCCTCTTTTGGAGGGTTTGATGGCTCCAAATGCCTTATTATAGGTCTAAATTGTTGTTTAGAAGCCATCTATGGAGGAAATTTTCTTGATTCAATGCAAAAACCTATTTTATCTCTCCTACACCTTTTTAATTAAGGATTCAAGTGATCAAATCACCAAATTAATACATATAATATATTAAAAAGGATTTATTGAGGTTTATACCTATCTCCTATGCCTACTCAAGTATTAATAATTCATAGGTTGTATTAGAATAAGGATTAAAAGTGTAAAAAGGTCTCTAGCACTCCTAACAAAACCCTCCTTCCTATGCCTAGCAAAGAGATAAAGTAAAACAAACATCAACGAGCCTTGTAACAAGCCCAAAAAATGTTGAAAAACCTCATAAATGACTTAGGAGAACATTTCAATGGAGCATGAATAAATAATTAAAGACTTATTGTCAAGGAGGAAGACTCATTCATCAAAAAGGACATGTGAGCTAGTATATAGGGTGTGAAAACAAGAGTTTAGGCATCTTCAAAGTGTTCAATCTTGACCAATCAATGATTAATAACTTTTCGAGTTTATTCAACAAACACTACTCTACCTCTATGCCACTCTAAGGACATAAGGGATAAGATTGACTATATGAAACACTATATAGTAACTTGAGGGTTTTGAAGACCAAGCTATTCTCCCCTATTTTGGGGTTGCTTTGTCTCCCCATACTTTGATTTTCTATTTGTACTCTCTTTTACATAATTGTATTATCACTCTTTTACTTTGGCTATGTTGAAAGGTTGCCAAATTTTTGTACTCACCTCTTGAAGAAATAAGAAGCTCTTTTCCTCCATTTTTAGGTTTTATGTAAAGTGTATGGTAATTTCCATTAATATAGCATTGTGAATATTTTGTTTTCCTATGTTATTATCTAGTTTTTATACCTTCATATAGTATATTTGATTTTCTATAGGTCATATTAAGTGTCAATATCAATCTTAGTCTAAGTTCGGATGTGAATTCAATTCCTTTTCATTACTTTCATATAAAGAGTGAGTTTTGACAAGTCCTTTGTGTGAACCACTATTGTAGGGGTCATATACCTAAAATGAAGAGAATGTGTGCAAGCTTATTCTATTCCTAAGAGTTTCAATTGATAGTAAAAGTGGTCTTATACATTATTATATCACCTTTATTCCATGTTTTCATTTCAATTATAGTGCAAGCACTATCCTTTACCCTTTTCATAGTCATAAATTAGTAGTTAGTAGGAATAAGATCATGTTTAGTGAGTGCATCAAGGGATCCAACCCTTTATATATATATTCTCTTCCTTTCAAAGTCACCCACACTTAGGAGAGATTCTATTATTTCAATAGGAGTGGGAAGTAGCACACATTGTTACAAGGGTATCACTCCTAATTGACAATAATTTTTGGCATGATTGATAGGAACAAACATCCAAAATAGTGTAAATATTATTGATGTTGCTTTTATACATATCAACCTTTGAAGGCATTCAAAATATTAATGACATATTTAAGTTCCATCAGCTGGTTCTAGTAGCCCAAACATTAGTTCAAGTAAGTTGTGTTTCTATTTCACTATATTCATGAAGTTAGATGGTTGTATATGAGGATAATTTTCTATTCTATACTTCCTTATCAATGTTTTCATTATCTTTATTAGCCTTATTATGAGCTTAATCAATCTTACCAAGAGTCTTATTAGTCCTATGATCAATCTTGTAAACAATATGATGGTTCATATCATCTTTATAGTGATCCTTATCAACCTCACTATGACCCTAAATATATGCCTCGATAGCCTTATCAAGACTTACAATAGTCATACCCACCTCTTCCTATTCCATTTCTAACTCAAAATCATGTTTCCCCTACAATATACTTGTTGGCATTCAAGATAAATATGCTAAAGTATGAAGGTGTGATGAGTATATGGGATAAAAATTTATATGTGATACCTTTTACCTCATAGACAAGATAAGGAAGATAATACAGATGTTGATGAGTATGTGGGAAGTAGTTGGAGAGGAAAATTAGTATATTATAATTTATGAGTTGCATGAAATGAGAGCCATGGTCCAATGATGGGTAGACATGTTAGTGAGGTGGGAAAATCAAGATATCCAACCTAAACAACCTTAGCCATCTCCTCATACCCCTTTTCAAACTTATTGTGTTCCAATTTTCCTTCTAAATACACCTACTATTCCTCAAAAAAATAAGCTCACTTCATCTTAGAGGCCTTATTGGGATATTATTACTGATTATGACATGTCAATTCTTGTGGATGAATCTCCTCCCATTCCTCTTTAATAAACCTCTTGTATCCCATGCTAGCCTTCTTATACTCCTTTTCCTTATGAAGTTATTGAACATCTTCAAAATGATCCTCCAAGAGAGACAAATCAATCTCCAAGAGAATCTACCAGTTTCAAAGTCCCACCTTAGAACTAACTAGTTAAGTCTTGGAAAAAACAAGAGGATGGGTGCCTAGATAATAAAATTGAAGTAAAAGAAGAAGAACTTGTGCCTATAATTGTTCCCTCATGGAAGTAAATTCAAGAAAACATCCAAAGGAAGGAAGAAGTGATTCTTGAAGAGGGTAAATTTCAAGCTACATCTGAAATTGATAAAGTGAATCATGAGAGTGAGAAAGAAAATAAAGTATCCATAGCTCAAATCAACTTACTCTCTCTCCAAATATTCTTAGAAGATCTCACCATACACAAGACCTCAGGTTACAAGAGTAATCCCTTGGTTCCCAAGCAAGATCACGAGCATATCCATTACCCTCCCACCATATCCCTTATTAAATAAGATCCTCTTATATGGAGGATAGATGAATAACTTGTAGTTGTAAGTTATTTTCAATGAGGGTGTGATTATTAAAGTGTGTGCAAAGAAGAAATATTTACTGGTACTCCCCTTGGTGATAGAAAAGGCATTTTAACTTTCAAACTTGAGGAAAAAGTTATAGCATAAGATAAAGGAAATGTTGAATTATTTCAAGGGCCTCCTTTTGATGCGATTGAGTATGAAGAAGAGAAAATTAAAGTAATTAAATAAGTTACATCAGTTAATCAATTCATTTACCATGATAATTAAGTTTTAAATGAGCAAGAGTGGTTTTTCTTATACCCTCTTGATGAACTTGAAGAGTTTGTTATTGTAGAGATTCAATTAGATGTTCCTCATGATCCTTTAAATTTGAAAGACAAGGTAAATAATAGATTTGATCTCCCTTGTACTATTTCAAGATCATAGTGAAGACTTTTTTGAAGCTTTAGAATCAAGGTGCTCACTTCTCCCAAGTGATTATGATTTGAGTAAGGCAATATGAGGTAGTTTTTGTGAAATAATCAACAAGATAGAGGGAGATAGTCTTAAAAATTTACATTTTTAAGAGGTAACCTCACTAGATGGTGATTTTTTTAAGTATTTAACATGTTTTATTAGTGATGTAGATGAAACCTGATGGACCTAATAATTCATATCTTTTTCCCTTCACAACTTCTTCCTTATGGCTTGGCTTAAGACCCTTCACTATGCACAAACAAGCCAATTTTCAAAGTAGGTGAGATTATATCATTATGATTCATTAAAGGGGTGTATTCCATCATATAAAATATGTCTCTTTTTTTTCAATCATCTCTTGATACTATGTCACCTCTTTAGCCCTTTTACCATTCTATGAGCATGCAAATCCTAGTATCCCTATTTTTATGAAAATATATTTGTAGAGGAGAGTACATATAAATTCAAGATAAAATAAATATATTTTTTGGGACCCATTTAGGTCATACAACTTATAATTTTTGTTATTGACACAACTCCCAAGACACCTTGTACTTTTTTCTTTAAGCTTTCCCTTAACTAACCCTCCAAACTAATATATCTCCTTAGTTTGGGAAAAGTACATAATTAAAAAACCACCTCAAGGTATTATAGGATACCCATTTTAATCTCATAACTAAATCCATCCTTTCTTTCCCTTCTTCTTTAGACAATTTTTCTTTTTCTTCACTACCCTTACTCCACTAGGCCTTCCCTAGACCTAGTAGTAGAACACAGTCCAAAATCCATACTTGTCTATATCTGATAGTCAAAATATTAATTCATTCTTAGTAACACACAAAAATATGTCATAATACCTATTTATATAATTTTTATATGGTTCAAACTTATATCAAACCTAAAACCCCAATTCAAGGTTTCCTCTTATTCAAATAGGCCCGAGACCCTGTAAAATTCCATTTCTTAACTTGTGAACTAGTTAAAATGTCTAAATACCATATTAATTTTTTTCCACATCTAAGTAACATTTATAAATTTTATATACACTTAATTTAACCTTATTTAATCTTGTATTATTTAATTTATAGGAAACTGAGTACACTTATATGACTATGATAGGCATAATAAGATCCCAAAGAATAATGTATTGGTTTTTGGATTTCAGTAAAAAAAATATGAGAATTTGAGTAGGTATATGGAATATATATCACTCTACATCAAATCTTAAGATCCTCTTATTTCAAACATTTAGACTTGTTCACTACATGGTTTATAATTCTAAATCTTGTCATAAGAATGAGTCACAATGCATGAGGACTAGGTATAAGCATGAGTTACCATAATATGTCAGATGGTTTGTTTAAATAATTATAAACCTTTAAAACTATAAATAATTTCCAACCAAATATCACTACTCACTTCCTTATGCCATTACCTTATATCTTGGGTACTCAACATACAAACAAGGTCTCTTACCTATAAAATAGGGTATGATAGTTACCATTAGAATTTTCACTTTGTTAAGCTTGTGTATTGGATTCCATTTCTCATTATTATATTCAAAAAATAATACTAAATCACCACTTTCATTTAAAAACCATTTTAAATATCATTTCATCCACCTAGCATTTGATCATACATAACAGGGTCTTTGACTAAGAAACAGGGGTTATTATTACCCCGGGACTGTGTACTGAATTTTTTTTACCTAAACTTAGCTCTCAAGACAATATACCTAGATATATATTCCTCTAAAAAACCTCCTGTCACCAAAAAATATTTATTTCTTACATAAAATTTCCCAAACCATGTTATAGACCTTACCTTGGTGTGTCACAAGATGTGAACATGGTATACAAAAGAGTTACATTCTCATTAAATTATTTCATCTTGTAATGTTTGCTTAGTGCTACATATAATTATAAGATCCTAACAAAATTACACAATAATAACTTATTTTTTATTTCTGATAAGACAAATTTTCAACTATTTTCTTCATGATTGTAACATAAAGTCCTCCCTAAACCTACAAAAATTCACAGAATCCAAGCATTTCATTGAAATAGCATTCTTTACAACATAGTTCATTCAAGGACTTAAACATCCTTCATGAGGATTCCTAAATATTTTATTATTATTAGTCCCTCCTCTCCTTCATGGATAACTCTCTCCTCTCCTATTCCAACCTCTCCTCCAAATCACGTACCACTTCTCTCTTTTCAACCAACTTCAAAGTTGGTTTCCAAATCAATTATAAAATAACTTTTTCTTGAACCCAACGCATGGGTAAGGGATACTTTTCAAAAGAATGACTTCCACATTTTTCATTAAAATATAAGGCTTATAATTAACCTTACATGAATTCCTAATCCTACTTGTCTCATTTAAACATTACAAACATGAAATTGACCCTTCTAAATTCTTTTTTAATATTTGAATTTTCAAATTCTCTATTTTTAAGAGAAAACTCCTAGAAGTCCTATAACACACCTCTATGACTCCAAATGGACTCCAAGGACCTAAATGGACCTAAGAAGGCCCCTTAAACTCATTGACATCATACTTTGACCATATTTGACCTCTTATTGACAAAAAATCAAAAATAGTGCTTCTTGGCTTAATGTTCCTACATCAATCATCCTCTCAATCCATATGTAGAACTTGGTGTACTCTTGGAAGAAAATGAAGGTCTATTTTTGGCCAAAATTTCTAAGATAACAAAAAAATCTTTCTTTTGGAGATAATAATGGACAAGTTGAAAGCCTTCGAGGTAATACTAAGGTCCAAGTATGTTACTTAAATCAATCATATGAAGCTTATGATGCAGAAAGTCTTACAAATTAATATCTAGCCATCTTGGAGACTATTTCCAAAGAATTAAAAAATTAGAAGGTACAAGTTAAAGTTTTAGACCAATATGTGTTCATTTCAGATATATTTATTATTGTAGGCCTATGACAAGGCATGCCAAATGTGTTGGTGATCAGGAAGAAGGATCAGTCAAGTGAGCGGTTAATCAAATGTGATTTAATACACCATTGCATACTTCATAAAGGAAGTGATCCAAAAAAACTTTGATTTTGATCTTGGAGGAGGATTCTTTGTAGGTTAGTTGTAGTTATTTTATCTTTCTTCCAAGTGTAGTCCTAGCACATTAGTTTAATTATGTTTTATTTCAAATAAGTTTTTAGCTTGCACATTTGTCTTGTTAATCAATTTAACTTATTTTGTGTGTTTTATTTACTTTTTTTATAGGATAAATAGTTTTCTTGTTTCAAATGAAGAGTCTTTTAATCATTGATCATATATGTTAGTGTTCATTTCAAAATGTAAGAGTGATCTCATGAGTCTAAAAGAGATGTCAATTTACTAGTTTATAAGTAGAGCATACATGCTTCCTAGTTGAGTTACCAAAATGTTGAAAAATTTGACCTTACAAGTCAAACTATCACCTGTATAATTCAAAACTTTTCTTGTCATGCTTCTACAACCCTATTCACAACTTTTCCATGCCTTTAGTAGTCTTCAAGTGATAATTTGTTAACCTTTTTAGCATTATTTAAGGTAATGTCTTGGGCAAGATTTCCATTGCCTTCAGAGTTAGTCATGTGGGTCCTATGGGTATGTCATATTGTGTTAAGAAGGTACATGGTCTATTAAGTCAATTTATTTTACTTGGTCACTTGGTTTACAATCTATTAGTTTTGTTTGATGAAATTAAGGTATTTTAACAAAATTTTTTTTTTTTTTTTTGGAGAAACCTAGGTTTATATTGTAACCAAACTAATCCTTCTCAAGGTAATATATTTGAATGGAAAATTGAATTATGTGAAGAGATCATCTAAAGTCCTAGGAGTTTTTAGATTAATATAGTTTCTTTACATTAGATCATCTCATTTCCACTAGCTTTCTTTACACTTAGAGACATTTTTTAGGGGATTTAAAGATGATAAATATGGAATAAACATTCCATTTCACTTTTTAAATATTTAAAATGAGTTTTCAATGTACTAATTTTAGAATAAAGTCAAAATAATGGTCTACATTTCAAAACAATTTAGTTTTTTCTCAAAAAAGGTAGTTTTATGGGTTTGTACAGACTTGAGGAGCCCAATTCTAGGTGAAAATTCCTTCAAAGTGTTACTTGGTATTATAAATGTTATATCCATTATTTTCAATATCTAACAGGTCTTAAAAGTGTAAAACTTGTTTTTTCTCCTCCATCAACCTACTGGCAAGCTTTTGAATGTAGTTTTCATGTGGTTAGTATGGATAAAAGAGAAAATTTTGGGTATAAATATCTTGTTAAATTATATGTACCATAATTAACATAATTTTTAAAAAAAAAAAAAAATCCATTCCCCCATATTCACTAACAATCACTAAGAGTGTAAGGGGGTCACTATGTCCTAGTCATCTAGACAGGGTCGAGGTTTGCCTCTATTTATTCACTTTATAACTCAATGGATAAAAATGGTTATAATGGGATGATTTCAAGGTCTAATAGGACCTATTTAATTTTTGAATCATCAGGTACTTCATCTTGATAAAGATTCTTTTGAAATTAAATTGGTTGCCTATCTTGATTATTAAATTTGGTACTTTTCAAGCATGTTTGATATAAGAATTGAGTGTATTAGTCTTCATGGGTTATCTAGTTCATGTTTTATTTATGATAAACATAGTTCATGAAAAAAAAAATTTAGGTACCTTCATCTTGAAGATGGTCTTTCTTGAGGTAGTTTGAGTGAGATGGGGCCTTTCAAAAGGTATAGTTGCAGGTATAATGGGTTCCTAAATGTGTGAGGGTATTTTAGTGAGGTTAGAATGATTAAAATATTTTAAAAAGGTGATAAATTGTGGATTTACCCTTGGGAATATAGCTATATGTAATTCTAATACCATGCTCTTTTAAAGCTCAAAAGAACACTTGTATGCCTAATGAGCATGTTAGAATAACATCATGACAGGTGACATGAACATATAACATTTTCATAAGGAGTCATGAAGATAAATAACTTGGCTTGGAGAGAATGAAGTTTCTTATCATTGTTAATAAGGTCTTCAAGTTGATTAGTTCCATTTAATAGAGTTTTAGGATCCAATCAGGACTCAAATACCTAAATAACATGGTCAAATTTGTGTATTATTGTATTACCAATTAAGAGAGGCCTTTTAAAGATTGTGTGACCTTAGGAATGTGTTATGAAGGTGTTATATGGATATTCATGGATTTTATATCAAGTATAAGGGGATTATAATGATATAAATGTCACCAAGGTACATCTAAATCATAAAATAAAGCCTCTTTAAACCTTATGTAGTAGAGATTAAGGTAATTTAGTAGTTTTTAAGGTAAGAACATATGTTGGTTTCCTTGTTAATCAAGACTTTTGGATGATTATACAAGTTGATTTAAGGTAAGTTAGACTCATTTATTTTGGTTTCATAACATGTTTTTCATACTACCAATGATGTCATAAGTCCTTCCCCTATCCATAGAAACTCCAAATGTGCACCTACAATAGTCATAGTTTAAGGCTATTTAAGGAATGACATGAATATAAGAGTCATTAAGGTAATGGTTTCCATTAAGAGTTATAAATGATATAAATTTTTAAAATTTGATATATTTGGACCATAAGGTAAGTTTAATTCTATTTTTCAATCTACAATCTGTATAAACATTAAATGCGCATCTACAATAATGACATTTGAAGCAAAGTCAATCAAGCTTTATGTGTAATATGAAATCTTCTAAGTAGGTCAAGAAGATTGATATTATGGATGATTTGAGTATAATAATGACTTGAATATTATCTTTTTAATACCAAAATTGGTCGATTTATAATATAAATCAATGTGACTTTTGAAGACTCCAACCATAGTCAATTGAGATGGTTTTTATGTGGTCACATGAGGAAAGTTGTGTGTGAGAGACATTAGTTGAATTTTCATAATTTCACAAAGTGTTAAGAGGTGAAATATATCCATTAAAACCTATTAAAGTATTTAATTATATCAATATTCTTCACTCAATTTTAATAACTTCAAAATATTTGCCTATAGCTCAACCTAACTAAGCCTAACTAAGCTTTAAAGATAATGAGGAAGATGGAGTACAATAGTGAGAAGTTGAAATTTTAATGAATAGGAAATTTTCATAGGAGTTTGTAAATTTAGATATAAGGTCATAAATAACATTTTAAAGGATTTATCTCAAAGAATACTCACAGTCCTAGTGAAGTTATAGTTAAGCAAGGTCAAGACACAATCAACTATATACTAGATGCATGAGAAGTCTTGTGTGAGAGGTGAAGTGAGGGGTTTAGATACCTTCATAGGATACTAGGATGTTTTTAATCCATGTCATAAACCTATTCGAGTTCTTATTTTTTTCACTTTTCACAAATAATCCAAGGAAATAGTGAATGCTCACCTACAGCTAATATAGTATCCTATAAGTAGTCTTTGTAAAGAGTAAGAATGTTGACAAATTTTACACTTATGATGATAGGAGAGTGTTTGATAGTTTAATTTTGAGGACATCTGAGATAATTTTTTTAAATTTACTATGTCCATTCTTAGCAATAGAAGATCATGCTCAATGGGACAATGCTCAGCTTGAATGACACAATCCTTTTGAAACCTATAGGCCCACTGACAAACATAGTGAAGATAGTGTCTTTTTCATTAAGATTTGTATGTATAATGGTATAAAGGGATGTATGTGATATTTTAAAATGGATTTAATAAATTTTTCATCTAGTGGATAAATAGAGAAACGTATTTTATAGACATATAGGGTCAACATACATAATTTGTATAAAAACCCTCAATGGTGAGAATTTAATGTTTCATACTTATTTGGAGGGTCTATATTTATATAGGATCATGTTGAGTAATTTTATGGGTGATATAAAAAAAAATTACATCTCATTTTCTATTAAAGTGTGTTTTTAGGCCTTAAGACCCAAAATGGCCTTTTCATACATAGTCACCAATTTGAGAGGTAGGTTTGTAGGGGTTAGAACTTGTTTTAGGAGATACATAGATGTTTGAGGTTTCTTGAGGTGTTGGATTGGGTCCCATTATTCAAACATATAATATAGGTTCATCCATTTGGTTATGAAACTTTATGAATAATCAACTAGAAGACAAAGAACCCTGTTTTGCTTGAGAAGGAGTTTGAATAAGTCATATTTTTGCTTAAAACTTGCATGAGGTTTTTCATGGGAACTAAATCACATAGGACATGTTATATGGGTCCCCATTATACAAATTATTGTCATTGGTTTTTGGAATGGACCCTTATCCTTTATGAACCATGGCTAAGAACATAAACCTCTTAAAACACTTCTTAAACTCTACAACATGTAGACAACTAAAATTGGTCACTTATAACCTCCAACCAGGCTTTTGACCAAATTCTACCCAAAATGCAAAATTTAGCCTAAAAACACTAAAACATGTTAAACTATGTGAAAATGACATATTCAAATTACAATTTTGGCCAAGGTATCCCTAAATGGGGTAGTACAATTTATGGGCCAACTAACTTTGATCAGTTCAGTTCAAGTCAAAATGCCAAATTTGCACCTAGATGCTCTGGACTGCTCTTTCCTATCAAATATTTTACAAAAGACTTGTTCCTTTTTTATTTGTTATTGGAAACATCCTAAATAGGAATATGCATCCAACACATCTAATGTGTAATTCCAATTCCAATCTAGTCAAATTTAGGACAAATAACAAGGCATTCTGATCAATTTGAGTAATTTATGCATAAAGTGCTTAATCATGTTTAAGAGATAATTAACCCAAATCAAGGCCTAATCAAAAATTCCATGGAAAATTGTTGAATAGTTATTTTTGGAAATGAATATATAATATCTGCATAATCAAGTGACCTCATTTCTTGGGAAGACATGCCTAGACCATAAATGCCACAAATATTAGGATTCATGCCTCCCATGCCTCATCAAAGCCCTCCATGCCTCTTAATTTCCCCTTCTTCCAATGACATGATGATGATAATTACAAACTTAATTCCAAAAATTGAATTAATCCTCAACTGCACATCTCAATCATGAGATGGATGGTTCAGGTTGATTCTAGTCAAATATAAAAATCTATAAATAGAAGGCCTCACAATATCATTTCTAATCTTAATTAGTGCAAAGTTATAATGTAGAATTGGTTCCAAAATATTAAAACAACTAGTGTTATAATTATAAATTTATTCCAAGCCAAGCCAAGCCACAAGCCAAAAGTGCCAAGAGGAGATGAAGGTATCCACACTCCATTGAAGAAGACCACTTAAAGCACAAGCTGAGCAAGTCATCATTACAAAGGCATTTGGAACATCCAAGGAAGGTGAAAGAGTTTTCATTCACATTTTATTTGTGTGTTTCATTTATTTTTGTTAACTAAGCTCTCCCTAGTGTCTAGGCCTAGACATGTTATGGTATTAGTGTGTTTATTTCATTTTGTTCTCATTTTGGAACTAACACCATACTAACCATCCTCTTTTGACCCAAATTCCTAGATCACATATGGCATGCTTGGTGGGACAAGATGCATCTTAAACCTAAAGGATATCCTTCTAAAACCTTAAAAATCTTATTTAAACATTTAAAACTCTTACAAATTGATTTTCTAACTTTATTTTGCCATTTTTTGTTGCCCTAGATTTACACAGTAACTGATGTCGATAGGAAATACCAACATTAGTTACTTAGCTCAATCGATGTTAGTTAGCAAAACTGACATAAGCTAGATCTTGATTATACATTGCTAACATTTATGTTATATAACCAATGTTGATCACTGTGTTTTCTTAAAAACACAAACCCAAGAGCTATTTTAAAATGCCTAGTTTGGGGTCATATGGACTCCATTTTGGATGATTTTTTTAAAACCATGTGTTTTATCCTAAATTTTTAGAATTTGGCATTAATTTAGCTTCAATTTTCATATATTTTTTATAAAATTTGTAAAATCTATTTAATTTTTTTAATCTAACGGGTGATGCCTGAAGGGTAGACATGTAGCTAGAAAATTTCAAGTTTGATAAATCATGTTTTAGAACATATTTTGCATGATTTAAAATGAATTAAGAACATTATTTTAGTTCTTAAAGTAACATTTAAGGTACTTAAATAAGTTTTTTTATCATTAGTTTTCAAAGTTACAACTAAAATCAAATGGTCAAATGAACACCACTCAATATTTTGAATTTGGTGCTTTAAAATGAACTCATATTTCTAAAAGTTTCTTGTTTGCAATAGTTGTTTAAATAAAATCTTGTTTGGAAAATAAAGGGGTGTTGCATGTATGATCTTCCATTTTTCCCCTATAGGGAACCCTTAGAATAAAAATTGCCAATCCTATTGCAAGTATCCTAGTCAAAGGCTTAGAAAGAAAGTCATCTAAAGCACTCCACAAAAACTCATCAAAGTTTGGGTAACCTTGAAAATAACCCTAAAGTCTTTCTACTTTCATGTTTTCTTTATTTTTATTCATCTTGGCTTGCGAGGGGGATGTCATTACCTCCCTTAGATTCTTTAGGGAAGCTTTGGACCTAGGGTTTCATCTCCTAGCATTGACTTCATTTAACTCTTTTAGAGTTGAAGACAGGATGTAGTGGCACTTTGGACATGACCCTACAATGAGTGAATAGTAGGATGTAGTGGTTTCAAAAAGGACTAGACTTTTTTATAACAAGATAAGTGATACAAAACTAAAATCCATGTTTTTCTTTTTCATTATTTGGTGTGAAAGTCATTTTGTAATTGATTCCCCTAGATCATTCAAAAACTTGTTAGAATTTAGACAAATCCCCACTTGCCACAAAAGTATTTTTGGTTCAAGGTGTGCCTCAAGGTCCATGTCATAGTATTATCATTTGAGAGAAGGGGGGTGTAAAAACCCTACTATATAACGCACATTTACTTTTGAATGAACCCTTAAAATCCTCTCAAATGACATATATTGATGGATTCCAATAGTACCAAGCAACCTTGTCAGTTTAAGATCTAAGGGTGATTAATTAATTGGTCTTATCCTAGATTAAAGTCTTATTTGGAGTCAAAACTTGGTGTAAACAAAAAATCCCAAACCAAACACATGGTCCTCATTTTTCTTTGAACAAAGGGGCATTATGATGCCCACATGAGATCATCCATTTGCCTTGTTCAAATTTCATCAAAATCTTGAGAGTCATATCATCCACTTTGGCATAGTTATGCTGCCCAATTAAGTCTAGACCTTTACCAAAGTTGTTTAAGTCCTTCACTTATAATTTAAATTTGAAATTACACCTTTACAAGTTCATAGGGTTGATGTGTTAAGTGAGTTTACCATTTTTAATAAACTTGAGGGAACTTAGGTTTAATTTCCAATTTGGGTTGAAGGTCATTTAAGTCTCATAATCATTGTCCTCACTTGATAGACTTAAGACATTTTATGCTAAACACTTGTAATTTAAGTCTATGCACCACAACATTTTTGAGTCAAGAAAAGAAGTGTTATGCTATCAAAATTGTAAGAAAGCACCTTTGCCTTAGAAGTTTTTGAATCAAACCATTTTCATCTCACATTTTTGGTAGTATAGCATATTTACGCTACCCAAATCATTTCAAATATTATTTTATGGACCTTCTTACATAAAATTCCAAATTTTTCCTACATATTCAGACTAATGCAAGTGCACTTTTGATCCTTTGTCTAAAGCACAGTTATACTGATCACTTTTGTCTAGCTTGTTTGTCAAAAAGAACCAAGTTTTATACCATTATTTATGAGAAAATAAACTATTTATAAAGTTCCTTTTGTTTCATACCTTATACCTAGTTGACCAAATTCATGTCTAAGAATTGAATGCCTAGTGTTTGGTAGAAGTGTTTCAAATTTGTTAGATTAAAAATTTCATCTATTTTCAAAATCTATATTTTGATGTCATTTGGCCCATATTCCTAGCACATGACTTGTTTGATCCTAGCTTTCAATGCCACATTTGGCCAAAAGACCTAGCAACTTTTAATTTTCTAGACTAGACTAATTTGAGACACTTCAACCTTAGAGTTTAGCATTTCAATTTTTTGGTCTATTTACTTGCTCATCTTTGTGTGAATAGTGAAATGTTAGATATTTTATGTTATCTTGTTTCCTCACAAATCTTTGAATAAACATTTTGATCCTTTTGACAAATCTAGACCTAGTTGAAGGCATCATTTATTTTAGATTCTATCCATTTTAGATTTTGTAGAAATCTTTGACATTTTATCACTAAGAATTGACTATGGATCCAAACATGTATTCCTACACTCATAGTGGACTCATGTACAATCCAAGGATTAGTAATGTAGTTGCGTAGGAAGAACTGGTTCAAGACCCCTATGTAGATAACATTACTTATGAGATGGATTCTTATCCATCTTATAATACTCAATCAAGGGCACAAAGCCAAGATCCATTGGCTAACTATTTAGTTAACACACCACCTTACATAGAACTAGACCAAGAACAAACTACACAATACTTAGCTACAATACCTGTGGTGGATGAGCCAATACTTCAACAACCATATTCTACTAATTTAGCTTCCAAGTATAATCCATTTTTCTTTGAGTGACATTTATTAGATAACAAAGATAAGATTTTGGTTAGGGCCATAGAGGTAGGGGCTAAGTTTCCCATAGACTTCCCCCATGAAAATTTTCCAAGTCTAGTAAGAGTACCCCATAATATCATTTATGATCAACAAGCTTCTTCTAGAAATCCTATGGCTCTAGTCCAAACAACGTACCAAGACCCTAAAGTATTCAATCGAGGTAAAAACATCATGGAAGATCACTTTAACTAAATACAAATAGCATACCAAACCTACCCAAATTTAGCACTTGATTTCAATCAGATGAACATGGTAATTAAGCCTCTCATTGACCTAGTACCTTCAATAAGAGTGTCGATGAAATTAATTGGACAAGAAAATTTGAGTTTCAACCCATTTGTCTAAACTACTTTGATAGATAACTTGATACATATGCTAGTTATTGAAGAAGTGTCTTTGGCTTCTACACTGAATAGTGAGCCAAACATAGTAGATAATGTGTAAAAAAGTCTAAACTTGATCAAAGTGGTACTAACACACAAAAAACTAGCCAACAACATGTACCTATAGTGAATCCCTTGAGTAGATCATCATACCAAGGAATAGGATTTTATGTACCCTAGCCTCAACTAATTTATTCCTCAAGTATACAACCTATAGGATTAGATAATCCAACAATGGCTAATGTTATGCCTCAATGATAAAATGTGATGAATCTTACTCCCCCTCAACAAGTAGTGAGTGGTATTCCACAATAGTAAACATCATCTAGTGTATCAACACAATAAAAGATGAATATATCACCACCTTAATTAGGGGCAACAAATATTACACCTTGCCAAGTAACGATGAACATACC
Organism: Torreya grandis; assembly: GCA_037957365.1. Lineage (NCBI taxonomy): Eukaryota > Viridiplantae > Streptophyta > Pinopsida > Cupressales > Taxaceae > Torreya > Torreya grandis. Next base: position 25,218 of record JARHVA010007097.1, read on the forward strand.
TCTTCAGTCACAGACTAATATGCTAATTCAAAACCATGCAATGACTAATCAATAGCATGAAAATATTAGTCAATGACAGATGTCAAATCTACAACATGCTTACACTTTTTCATAAGGACTCATGCAATAAAGAGGTCCCTATGTTTCTCCAGTACCTACTAGACAATCATTGGTTTAAAATGTGCCACAAATTTAGAGACATGGTCTTGATCTACAAGTTCCTACTGAATAGCAAGGTTTGATTAGTCAGTAGCATGTCCCTTTTTAACCATAGCAGGCACAATATAATTCTATCCCTTCATCCCAAACACAAAATCATCCAAGTCAAGCCTTTATCATCAACCCAAATCAAAATATCACACAACCAAATGTGCAATTTTAAGTACATCCCAATCAACATATACATATTCTTGGTCCATTCACCAACCAAATTAATATACCCAAATAGGTGTCTTAGTCATACCATAGTCAAAGTGTTCCACTTGTGACCTCCTAAACATCTATCCAAACCAACATACTCCCTTAAACCAATATCCCTTTCAGTTTCCTATCCTAAGAATTACAATAGATGAAAGATGTGATTGCTACCATTCAGGTAGGGAAGTAGACTAAAAATTTCAAACTAGATGATGTATTTTCCTATCCATTTAATATGGATTATTTTTAGATACCATTTCCTCCAGGATACAAACCACCCAAATTTGATAAGTACAAAGGGAAAGGTGATGCTAAGGCCCATTTGACCAAATTTTGTGTTGCATGTCAACCAGTGGCATATAGTGACATTTACCTTTTATTATTTTTTCCAAGGAGGCTTATTGGAAAATCCTTGGAGTGGTTTTTAAATTTTCCCAAGAATTTAGTAAAAAACTTTGATGATCTTTTTGATAAATTTATATAGCATTTTCCCTATAATCTCAAGCATGAGATTTCATTAGTAGACTTGACCCAAGCAAAGTAGAAAGATGGGGAGACTTTCACAAGTTATTTATAGTGATAGAGATCCCTTACAAGTTGTTTCCCCCAAAATTTTACCAAATAAATAATTATCTATTGTGTTTATTAAAAAATTTCATAGTGAGATAGCATATCATCTAGAACTACAATGTGCACATACGTTTAAAGAGATCATTGATAAAGGTTTGTTGATCGAGTGAGCACTCATAAATAAAGGGGTCATAAATATTAATTAAACTAATCAAAATCAAGGTACTAATCATGGGAATGACCAACATCCCATCCAAGCACAAGAATCACAGCCATCATAGGCCAATAATCAAGAAAGATCGAAGCAATTCAACCAAAATAGGAATGTTGTGGGAAATGGAGTGACCAAATATATGATGTCCAAACTATGTAGACATCATCTACACCACCTTTTCAGCTTACTCCTACCTAGAAACCTCTATAACCAATGTTTAAATTGCAACAACCAATACCTACATAACAAATACAATAGCCTTTACCATTGCAAACCCCTCCTCCTAGAAGAACCATCCCTAAATGTCATATCTTTAGTGACCTAGGAGAACCTATTGAGTCTATATTTCACAATCTTGATACTGATAATCTAATTAGTTGGCCCATACCAAAGAATTATTTGCAAGGCATTCCTTACCTTGATTGGTACCATGAAAATGAATTTTGTGACTATCATCAAGTCAATGGGCATAATTTATGAAGATGTGTCCAAATCAAGAATTTAATCAAAAATATGTTGGAAAATGGGGAGATAGAATTGGATAATGGTGCTTCCACTTCCAATAAAACTCTTGGGATTTATTAAAACCCCTTTCCCTGACATAATAATCAATAATAGTAGAATAATTAGTAACAATAACAGCCACTATAGTAGCAAAATCAATAGGATCAGAATCAAAGGTTGAACCAGCAAAATCAATAAAATAAGTAATAAAATCCACAATGACATAAAAATGGACAAAAATAAGGTCAAAATGGTAACAACCAACAAACCTACCATGTAGTTTCACATGACTACAATAGGGTTTTAGGTCATATTATAAGGGATAGAATTAATACCATCTCCATTAATCTTAGACCAAGTATTAATTAAGCTATACCATTGTTAAACAACAATATTCAACCAAATCAAATAGATAATCCTTCTTTGACCTAGGAGTGCATATAGGAAAACCAAAAAACTAGGACTTACCCTTTTGGATCTTATAGTGACAACTCATCCTTACCATGTGACCACATACAAGTGCACTAGCAACCAAGACTTATCCTATATAATTTCACACCATTCCTATCATCAGTTAGTAATAATGGTCTAGTATCTAATATAATTATGTAATCACAAATTAGAGGTCAAAGATTACTATCCTAGGCCCTTAACCATCCACCACTTTGCCTATCATCCAACCAATCATTTTGCCTTGGAATAAACCATTCACTACTAACCAAGATAATAAGTTTTCTATTATGGAATAATTATAGAAGACACTAGCACAAATTTCTATCTTATATTCGTTGTAGACGTCAATAATCCACAAGAACATCTTGAATGAGTTTTTGACCCAATTTTCAATTTTTAGTGACATATCCCCTAATAACTTTGAAGCTTTGGTTGGACACCTAGCTCCATCCCAACAAGTCACATTTAACCACCTTGGTTCGGTCCATAATAACCCATTGTACATAAAAGTTTGTATCAGATGGCATAAAGTGAAACGTGTCCTTATAGATAATGGATGCAGCCTCAACATAGTATCCCTCAAGCTCATCAAGCTTCTTGGGTACACGATGATAGATCTCTAACCAAAAATAATAACTATCAAAGTTTATGATAATCAAGAAAGAGAATCACAGGGCAGCATTAGTTTACTAGCTATAATTGGGCCTTTAACCCATGATACACTTTGCCATGTGTTGGATCTTGAGTTATCCTACAACATGATTTTAGGTAAGCCTTAGTTACATGAGATTCATGTAGTCCCATCAACACTACACCAATGTATCAAATTTTCCCACTCAAGGATGGAGGTGAGTATTCTAAGAGATTTACACCCATATGAACACTATAAGCATCTTGAGGCTAAGTTTTAAAGCTATAATTATTAGTATGGCATGATTCCAAGTTCTAAGTAGGTTAAAGGAAAATATATAATTATATATCCTTCAGCAGATAAAGGAAGAAGCCTCAAACTGAATCAACAAGGAACCATCAAGCCAATTTCCATGACTAAGTATGAAATACCTTATGGATTTGGATTTAAACTACCTAGGGGTGACCCCACATATCTTATTCAAACTCCATCACTAGTGACTAGTGATGATGATGTTGATAGTGAAGTAGAGTATGATCATAGCCTTACCTTTAATAACCTAGCTGAAACTAACCTATTTGATAATAATTCCATTTGTACCCTTACCCAAGACATTCATCATAATCCATTACCATTATATTATCCCCAACTAATAGATTAAGACCAACAAGAACCTAGTCTACTGATTGATGAGTTCTAGAATGCTGAGTCATTCTTTGATTTCTTAGGCCTTAGAGATAATGTTTCACTCAGAGATTAAAAAATAGGATTCTTAATTACATTAGATCCTATAGCCTATTTTGGAGAGTGAGTGAACACCCTTAGTGAAAAACAAATAAATAAAACATTGAGGTCCCAAAGTGAAAACCTCTTTGAATTACTTTTTGACTAGGGAAAAAGTAAAGATAAAGGCTAGTCTAGTGGTGAAAACCTATTTCAAGCACCATTAGATAGGGGTGTTCATTGTTCTTTAAATTTAGACTAGCAGACCACTAATGATGAACTTATCTATGGATATGAGTTTAGTTTTGATCAATAACAAGTATTTAATCAAATTCTCCAAGAATTTTTGGCCATTTTTGTTACATGGCCAAATCTCCCATTAGGAGATTCAGATTCATCATGCCTAGGAGAAGTTGAAGAGCAAGTCCTAATAGATGACCCTAACATAATCCAATAGTTCAAGTCACTACCTACTATCCTAGAAGATGGTTTAGCCCTCCTAGTTGAAGATATAATAGAGGTAAACATTGGGACCCTATTAGACCTAAAATGGATAAAATTAGGTGCATCCCTCACTGAGGAGGAATGTGACATTTTTACAGCTCTGTTGAGAGAGTTTGTAGATATATTTACATGGGCCTATTCTGGCATGCCAAGATTAGACCCCACCTTGGATTTGCACCACCTTCTGGTTAATCTTGATGCCAAATTGGTAAAACAAAAGCTTTGTAAGATGCATCCTTACATTGATGTGTTGGTAAAGAAAGAGTTAGAAAAACTCTTAGAAGCATGATGTATCCAATCCATTGACTAATTAAAATGGATCTCTAATGTAGTACCTATTAGCAAAAATCCTGAAAGAATTAGAATTTGTACTAATTTTTGAGACATCAACAAAGCTTGTCCTATAGATTATTTTCCATTACCCAATATCAACATGATCATCAGCTCCATGGCAGGTTATGAAATACTTTCACTCATGGATGGCTTTTCAAGATATAATCATATCAGAATATCATCAGAAGATTAGCATAAAATAGCATTCACCACTCCATGGGGGGAATTTTTCTATCAAGTGATGCCATTTGGCCTTAAGAATGTGGGAGCTACTTATCAAAGATAAATGACTATCATATTCTATGATATGATGCATGTTATTTTTAAAGGCTATGTCAATGACATATTAGGAAAATCTAAGACCAAATATGACCATCCAACAATGCTACATAAGATATTTGAAAGATTACGAGAGTAAAAAGTTAGACTAAATCCAAAGAAATGTGTGTTTAGTGTAAATTCAATCAAATTACTTGGCTTCATCACGTCTCTTATATTTATTGAAGTTGATCCAACTAAATTCCATGCTATAATTGAGATGCCACCACCAACCAATTTAAAACAACTCCATAGTTTGTAGGGTAAGATCTAGTCCGTCTAATGCTTATTCTCAATTAGCAGATAAGTGCCATCCATTTATGCACCTTTTAAAGAAAAGTGTTGAATTTCACTAGGATGATCACTACCAAATAGATTTTTAATAGGTTAACTATTACCTTGTCAATCCACCTATTTTATTACCTCTTATGCCAAGAAAGCTATTTTTGTTATACCTATTAGCCATTGATCATGCCTTGGGGGCACTCTTGGCTCAAATGATGACAATGGAAAGGAGCATGTTGTATACTAATTAATTCATACCTTGGTTACATATGAACATAACTATGCACCTATTTACAAATCTTATCTAGCCATGGTTTTTGTATCTCAAAAACTACATAATTACATGTTGAATAATAAAACCATGGTCATTTTAAAATTAGATCCACTCAAATATATACTATCTAAAACAGATTTTCAAAATAGAATGGCTAAATAGATCATGCTTATTATTGAATTTGACATAGAGTATGTCAAAAAAAAAGTAATCAAAGGATAAGTTCTTTTATATCAACTTGTTGAAGCACCCCTCATGGGCACAACCACTCAAGTTTCCATTTCCTGATGAATCCATCATGACCTTTATTGATACATCCCTTAAGGAGCAACCCTAGAAGCTAAATTTTGATGGTTCATTAACTTTATATAGATCAAGGCTAGGCCTATTATTTATTACACCATATGGGGATCTAATCCCTAAATCATTCAAAATCAACTTTCCTTATACAAACAACATGGTTGAGTATGAAGCACTTGTTTTAGGACTTTGATAAGCAGTGCATTGGAATATATCTCATCTTCAAGTTTATGGTGATTCTTAGTTAATCATAAATTAGGTCACATATCATTTTTAGACCAAATATGACAAGTTGGTTCCATATAAAGCCATAGTTGACACTCTTAAAAATCAAATTACCAACATTTAGTTTGAGCATATACTGAGGGCTAGTAATAGAATTGTAGATATCATGGTTACTATTGGCTCTCTAATTTGACAAATAGATAAAGTTAAAGAGTATCAGTTCATCATCAAGAATTTATCATCACCATCTCATTAACCTTTAATCATTTCCATAATTTGTGATATTATTGGTCCTAATTTCATTTGGTACGTAGACCTTTACAACTACCTTCGTGATCAAGTTATGCCACCTAACCTATCTCAAAAATAAACCAAAGCCTTCATTCATGATTATAATCATTATAATATACTTGGATCCACTCTTTACCATCATAATTTTGATGGAACTCTACTTCATTGTGTAACTTTATAAAATTCTACATTAGCTTTAAGAGAAGTTCATGAAGGAGTATGTGGAGCCCATAGTAGTAGGTCAATCCTATCCAAAAATCTCTTATGTACTAGTTATTATTAGGACACAATAGATTTAGATGCTACTGCATATGTAAAGTAATGTGACAAATTTCAATGCCATGTTAATTTGATTCATGCCCCAGCAAAAACTCTGAAACCGATGTTGACACCATGGCCATTTTCTACATGGGGACTTGACCTCATTTGGAATATTAACCCCACTTAATCTGATGGTAATAAACTTATCCTTACCACCATTTAATATTTCACTAAGTGGGTTGAATCTATACCCCTCACTTACATGATTGGAAAGTGAATTTCTAAATTCATCTTCAACCATCTCATTTTCTACTATCGTATTCCCTCTCACATTATATCTAATAATAGAGGATCATTCACGAAAAAATATGTAGAGTAGTTATGTACCAAATACAACATCACTCAACACTTTTCTATAGCATATTACCCTCAAGGTAATAACCAAGCTGAGGCATCCAGGAAAACCATTATCAACATTCTCAAAAAGATTGTCAATGATGTTGGTCATGACTCACACCTCCAGATATTCCCTACCCTTTGGGAAAACCATACCAATAATTGTACCCCCATATGAGCCACTCTATACTAACTTATTTATGGTAATAAATCCATCCTTCCCATTAAGGTCAAGTTGCCTTCACTATGCATATCTTTTAGGTATGTCTTAGATAATCATGACTATCGAGTAGCTCACCTGCAAGAGTTGGATCTACTTGATGAAAAATGTACAACCATGATCAAAAATCTTCAAGCATATTAAAATTAACTCAAAGACCACTATAATTAATGTGTGAAGTATAACACATTTTAACTTGGTGATCTTGATCTTAAATAAAACCAAAAGAATACCATGGCTGAGAAGAAACATAAAGGGAAATTCAAACCAAACTAGATAGGACCTTTCATCATCACTACAAATTATAGATCAAGATCATACAAGCTTGGCACACTAGATGGTGATGAAATCTAGAGCCAATGAATATTATTCATCTCAAGTGGTACTATGTTTAAATGCTAAGGTGTATTGTCTGTAAGGATGATTTTAGTTATACCATTTTATCACTATTCTTCTTTGTACACATACCACCCTTATTCATCCTCTTTCCCGTATTTACTTTCCATTTCCAACCTATTAACCTAGCTTGTTCTAAATCCTAGCCCATTTGACCTTGTTTTTTGTCATTCATTATGCAATTTCAACATTAAAGTATTTGATTAGTTCATCAGTTGGTTCAAGTATTTCAGATGAGGAGTGTATCTTGGGATAGTGTGACAAAACTTTTAGTAGTTGTATCCTTCATTTTTTAGTCTTTACCACCAATCTTGCTACTATTTATAACCACCTTTGGAAAAATTAGTACCATTGATCTATGTCATTGTGTCCTAGTTGTAACCACTTATGGGAAAACTAGGGGCAATACTAAGTGTTGACATACCAACTTGCCACTTTTTATGCCATATTGTGTCTTTTTATTAACTTTGCCTATTTTGTTTGAATTCGTTGTCACACTAGTCAAATTCCTTTAGTAAAATAGTATAACTATAGTGACTTGAGGTCTTACTCTAAGACTATGTAGGCAGTACTCAATACTTATTGAGGTTAGCTCAGTTACCTTTTTCCCTATGATCTCACTATTTTTTGAGCAACCTAAGCCATGCTCTTGCCATTTTATGAGCAACCTAAGTTTGAACACTCTCACTATTTAATGAGTAGCCTAAGCGATGCTCTCACTATTTTATGAGATTAAACTATTTAGTGTCTCATCATTCCCTATTGAGTTGAAACACTCCAAAATAATTCTAGAAAAATTTGTAACATCATTAGAAAAGAAAAAAAACATTGACCACTTCTTTGCCTTAAGGATTTTGGGAACCCTTACTAAATTATAGGCAAATCACTTGTCATTTAGTTTCCCCATATTTTTTGGCCTTTTCTCTCATGCACTTGCCATTTTTCAAGACCATTCCTCTTCTTCTATCACATCCATTCTATTTTTTTCATTAGTTATCACATTCTTCCCATTCCCTTGGAGAACTACATTTTACCTAAATTTTTTAATTAGATATTACATCCATAAAACTATGTAGGCAACATCCACTTACCTAGTGCATATGGAGACAACTCAACCACCCCCTTCCTTTTCTTCTTTTCCCCTATTTAGTTCATTTGTTAAGTTGTCATCTTTTTTCTAGGGGCAATGTTCATAAGGTTTTTATTGCATTGTTGTTTTTTTGTTTCTACTTATTTTGTTTATTTGTCTACCTATTTGTTTGATTTAAGCAATGTTGCCTTGATTTAGTTTATGTGTGTTCATTTTGTGATTCCTTGCCCACACTTACACTTTAATCCATCTATATTCATATGTTTACATTATCATCATGGTTTGTATCATTGGTACATTGTTTTCTACTAGGTATTGGATTATGCGAGTCAGTCCATATGCATATTTTGGCCAATTATTTATGGTGTTCTATCATAAATCCTACCATCATATGATACAACAAACCTCAGCTTCAAGAAGTCTATTTAGTAATGGTGGCATCTATTCGACACTGACATCTTGATTTAGTCTCAATCATATCCTAAATAAATTAATTAACCATGAAAGAATTTCAACCTTTATTAGTTTAGATGAGCATCTCCCTACTATTAGGTTGTTCTAATTCATCATTACCCTCTATGTTAAGTTTTCATCCTCCTTAGCCAAGTTTATCATGTTTTCCATAATTGGGGTCTAATTCTTATAACCGCCTATAGGAAAATCATTACACATAATCCCAATTGCATTTCTCAATGATTATTACTACCTTTGGGTAAATAATTATGTTGTTACCACTTTAATTTTATTACCTATATAGGGGCATGTTATTATCTTTTTTGTCTATCCTAACTAAGGCAGCTCCATCTTCTTAATGATTATAACTACCTTTGGGCAACTCATTGTGTTATCATACCATGTTGCCACTATTAGGGTATAATGTTTATAAATGCCTTTGGGAAAACCATTGTGTACCATCCCACTTTAATTCTTAATGATTTTGACTAATTTTATAATATCATTGTGTTTTCAGCTCATCATCTTTCCTTTCTTTGGTCCCCTCATTTCATTTCTTTATTTTTGAGGGGACCCAATTATGCCAACCATTCCCTCAAGGGGGCATCACATAGTTAGTTTATCATCATTGTATTTGTAGGCATACATAACCTTTTCATTATTTGAGAAGATGTTACTATGATTATAGCTTGTAATGCCTTCCCAAATAGGGGCAAACTGTAGACACCTAAAATTAGTTGTTGATAACCTCTAACTAGGCTTGTGACTAATTTCTACCAAAAATGCACAATTTGGCTTAAAACACTAAAATATGTTAAATGATGTGAAAATGACATATTAAATTTTTGATTTTGGCCAAGTTATCCCTAAATGGGGCAATGCAATTTATGGGCCAACTAACTTTGATCAATTTAGTTCAAGTCAAAATACCAAATTTGCACCTGCATGCTCTAGACTGGTCTTTCATATCAAATATTTTACACAAGACTTATACATTTGTTATTTGTTGTTGGTAACATCATAAATGGGAATACACATCTAATTCATCTAATGTGGACTTACAATTCTAATCTAATCGAATTTAGGACCAATAACAAGGCATTCTAATCAATTTGAGTAATTTGTGCATAAAGTGCTTAATCATGTTTAAGAACTAATTAACCAAAATCAAGGCCTAATCAAAAATTCCAAGGAAACTTTTTGAATAATTATTTTTATAAATAAATATGGAATATTTGCATCATTGAGTGACCTCATTTCGTGGGAAGACATCTTTAGGCCATAAATGTCACAAATATTAGGATTCATGCTTCTCATGCCTCATCAAAGCCCTTCATGCCTCTTAATTACCCCTTCTTCCAATGCCATGATGAGGATAATTACAAATTTAATTCTAAAAATTGAATTAATCCTCAACCACACATCTCAATCTTGAGATGGATAGTTTAGGTTGATTCTAGCCAAACCAAAAAATCCATAAATAGAAGGCATCACAACATTATTTCTAAGCTTAATTAGTGCAAAGTTATAATGTAGGATTAGTTCCAATATCTTCAAGAAAATAGTGTTATAATGCAAAATTGATTCCAAGCCAATATAAGCCATAATCCAAAGGTGCCAAGAGGAGATGAAGGTAGCCACACTGCATTGAAGAAGACCTCTTGAAGCACAAGCCAAGTAAGCCACCATTACAAATTCATTTAGAGCATCCAAGGAAGGTGAAAGAGTTTTATTTTGAATTTTAGTTGTGTGTTTCATTCATTTTTCTCAACTAATCTCTCCCTAGTGTCTAGGACTAGAGATGTTATACTATTAGTTTGTTTATTTCATTTTGATTTCATTTTAGAATTAACACCATACTAACCATCCTCTCTTGAGTCAAATTCCTAGATCACATAACTGACCCAATTTATAATATGTGTCACTTAAAGCCCTCAAATTTCATTATTTGACCTCTAAATTATCTTAATGACATTCAAAACACTCATAATCTCCACTTGAAGGTGTTTATTCACATGTGTAGGTATAGTACCATATAAATACAAGGCAAAATATATAGTTTTAAGCTTGTTTGTGAGGGTATAGGTAGTGGAGTGATATATAAACCATTTAAAGAGGTTTATATGGGATTGATAGAGGTTCCAAAATCAGTCAAACTCTTTTACAAGTCTCTAAAAGTGTTACACCATCCCTAAAAGTTGGCCATTAAGTCTAAAGGTGAGAAAAACTCATTTTTTCAAGCCAAAAATCAATGTCAAAGGCCTTTGAGTGCATTAAAAGACTTATATCTCAAATAATGAGTTATATTAAGGTTCTATATAAATCAAAATGTCATTTTCTAACACCAAAACTTACAAGTTTCATGGAAACACATCTCCCCTAAAGCATGCACAAACATCTAGTTTTTACCAATGGCCATTTCATGGTTTGCCCATCTACACACAGACCTATAAATTTAATTTTAGCATTAAGGATGGTCTTAAGAAAGGTAAAATAAATAAAATATTTTTTTTAGGTTTCACATGTGTGGGTGGCCATTTGTGCCAATCTATGTTTCTAGGCCTAGGATGCCTAATTAGGCCTAATTAGAGAGAAAAATGGAATAAAAGAGATACTTTCACGTGGATTTGGATCCTAAAACTTGATATGGAGCTGTAATGGTATAGAGTGTGCTAAAAAATGTGATCATTTATCTAGTAATGTCCATACACTCTTTAACACAAAGAGCTTTACCAATTTTTAGGGTTACAAGGATGGGTGGAAAAGTAAGAATATGGAACAAAATTACATATTTTGGAGAGTTTTATAGCTCTAAGTGTCTTTTCTAGGTCTTAATTTATGTTGAGAATCCATCCATGGAGGAAATTCTCCTGATTCAATGCAAAACCCAATTTTTTTCTCTCCTACACCTCTTTGCTTAAGAAGGAGTTAAGTAATCAAATCACCAAATTAAAGAATAAAATCTCTTAAAAATTATTTATTGAGGTTTTCAATTGTCTCTTACTCCTACTCAAGTATTAAAACTTCATAGGTTTAAATGGAATAAGGATTCAAATATTGAAAAGGTCTCTAACACTCCTAACAAGACCTTCCTTCTTTCCTATGCCTATCAAAAAGACATAGTTAAACAAGCATCAATGGCTTAGGATAATATTTAAATTCATCATGAATACATAATTAAAGACCTATTTTCAAGGAGTAATATTCATTCGTCAAAAATGACATATGAGCTAGTATATAAGATGTGCAAGAAAGGATTTAGGCATCTTCAATATGGTCAAGCTTGACCAATCAATGATGAAGACCTTTTCAAGTTTAATAAAAAAATACTAATCTACCTCTATACCATTATAATACATAAGTGAGAAGAGTGATTCTAGGAAACACTATGTAGTAACTTGAGGGGTTTGAAGACCAAGCTAGTCACCCCTATTTTAGGGATGCTTTATCCCCCCATCCTATGATTTTATATTTGTACTCTCTTTTCCACAATTGTATTATCACTCTTTTGATTTGGCTATGCTGAAAGGCTACCAAATTTTTGTACTCACCTCTTCAAGAAATAATATTCTCTTTTCCTCCATTTTTAGGTTTTATGTGAAGTATATGGTGATTATCATTGATAAAACAATGTGAATCTTTTATTTTCCTATGTTATTGTCTATTTTTTGTACCTTCATACAATATATCTGAGTCTCTATAGGTCATATTAAGTGTTAGGATCAATTTGAGTCTAATTTTGGATATGAATTCAATTCCTTTTCATTTCTTCCATGCAAAGAGTGAGTTTGACAAGTCCTTTGTGTGAAACACTATTGTAAAATTCATATACCTAAAATGAAGAGAATGTGTGAAATATTTGTCCATTCCTAAGAGTGTCAATTTTAAGCAAAAGCGGTCATATACATTTGGTGCATTACCTTTAGTCCAAGTTATAATTTCAATTCCAATGAAATAACTATCCTTTCACCCTTTTCATAGTAAAAAAACAGTAGTTAGTAAGAATAAGATCAAGTTTAGTGAGTGCATCAAGTGAACCAACCCTCTATCTATAGATTCTCTCCCTTTCATAGTTACCCACACTTAGGAGATATTCCATTATTTCAATAAGAGTGGGAATTATCACATATTCTTAGAAGGGTAACACTCTTGATTGACAATAGGAACTTGTATTCATTATCTTACTATGCATTGTATGTATATGTAATTTAACCTATTATTTATATTGAATATAAAAGGCACCATTATAATACTATTGTATGTTAAATGTGTAATCATTATTTTTAATATGTTTCTTAATTCCATTACATGTTTTGAAAATTTTAAACTCTATTTGAATTTACTTCCACATATAATTGCCTTAAATCCATTTAATTAGGTTTTTTAATGGGTCATCCACTGGGCCCCATATTAGTGGTATCAGAACATACACACTTCATATCATTTCCAAGTGGTATCTTTGTAATTTCTATCACACCTTCCTATCTTCAATTTTTTATTTTAAGCCAATGAGTTGGTATTTAGATGTGTGTTCCATTTTCTTATTTATTGTGGTTATGGTCAAAGTGATCAAGAAGGAAAATAACTCTCAGATGAAAGTGTCTATTTAAAAGTCTTTAAAAGAGAAAATTAACTTGGTTTAGATATAGCATCTCCATCACTATAATCAACAATTTTCAATTTTCTCTCCATTCTAAGGATAAAGGCTTCAATCTTATCAAGGAGAAGTTAAACAATCTTATGATACATAATGTTAATCCTATTGATCCTATCTACCAAAGACTTATTTAAGTTGATGATAGATGTCTTATTTTCATATGCAATTTAAAATAAGACCTCTATAATAAGGATAAATAGCTTGAATAACTCAAAGCTCAGTGCATATCATTTAAGAAACATGATCTTCTAGTTATCAAGATGACACCATGTATGATCTCAACATGTGATAAAAAGATAATAATAGATAATCACACTATAATTCCATGTCATTCACTATAATTTTATTCATAAAAAATCTTGTTTAGTAGTTTACATAAGCAAAAACATGGATTTGGTTCTCAGATGCTGAAGGAAATGAGTTATGAAGGCCAAGGCATTGTTAATCCCCTTTAGTCAAATATGAAACCATGCAACATGGGTATTGGAAACATTAGTTGCATCACATTTACAGAATTGTTCATACACTCATCACTATATTCATATGCCAATGATGATTTGACATCACACTCTACAAAATACAACCCAAGTGTTCCCACTTGTGTACTAAGTTTGTTAATGTAGTATCTCTCTCATGGAGATGAATAATTCATGAAATAATCTCATCCATGTTATGTACACAACCTACATGCACACTTATCAATAGAAACCTATGCCACTATAGTGTAAAACATGGTATACATCTCAACAACAATTCCACATGTAATAAAAATTCTAAACTTCTCAATAGTGATTAGCATAGAATAATCCTTAGGAGCACATATATAATTCCAAGCATAATAACCCTATGCAATAACAATAATTCCAATCAAGGCATATTCCTTGATGGCAAATTACACACTTATAGTTAAAACAGCATCACATGTCTCAACTACACTATCCATAAATATGATATTATAAAAGACACACACCACATTCTTTAGTTACATGTATCCATTACCATAATAATTTTCATAAAACTAAAAAATGTTGAGATCTTCATCCTTATATTATCTATGGAATAAGTAGCCATTCCCATTCCACCTATTTGTTTTTAGACATTCATAAGCAAATAATTTTGTATTATTTGAAACTATATTATGGATGGATAGACCTAGATGATTGTTTAAAAGTATCTTCCTCTCTAAAATGGTCTTACAAGTGATAAAATTCTCACATCAATAATGTGTTGGATAACAACACTTCATGTTATAAATCTACATAGACAATTGTTTCTATAGATTATACCTTGAATTATATACTGATACCTCTATGGTTCCACACCATCAACAAGCCAAAACATTTTATAGAAACATGTCTTGTACTCACATAGGAAAATTCATAATTATTCACATAACTAGAGAAAATGGAGATTATCAACTTCACTCATGTGTGTTAGATTTATGATATTTTACATCAATCTTAGATAGCACATAGATCACTGGTATCAACACCATTATAAAATAAAGATCATTAGAATAGACCTCCAATTTCACTATATTATTAAGAATTCAACATTCATCTAACATGGATATGTTTCATCTACAATCCATTCTTACATAATGGATTATTCACATCTCTAAATAATGTAGAATTATTACATACACTCCTACTTCTTAGCATTATAGTACAATGATCACTCTCATTTACATTGGCATTCATAAAAATCCATAGTAAATTCCACACTTTGTTATCAGGATCACTGACAAAATTTCAAGCATAGTAAGTTCATTTTTCAACACCTACAAGATCGTTGAAATCATATGTAGTATGCCACATCAAGAAACACAATGGTAAAATTGGAGTCATATTAAATTTTTTTCCTCAAAAATTAGATTAAACATCATCATACCACTAAATTATCTAATTGGATCATTATTTTATCACCCTTATCATGAAACCTAAAGTTAATATCAATGGGGACCATAAATAATTAAGTGGGGATGATTTGTATATGAATATCTAAGACACCAAATATTACCATAGATATCAGTGTTTCTTATCTATCCTTGTGTTAGCATAAACAAATTTTGCATCAAGTTCAACACCCATGTCTAAAATGGAATTATCTAAATCATCATCTACATTACTATATAACTCTTGTAATTAAGCACTAAAAACCTTATATATAAGTTTTAAAGGTCTTTAGAATGTTTTTTAGGCTTAAAATTCATCCCCACATATCTTTAATAATTTAAACCTCTAGACAACAATATGTGTTTTCTAAAAATGTATGATATTCCAAAATTAGAGTATATATAATACATTTAGGTCATACCAAGTGAATTGGCTTACTCTAGAATATATGGTATCTCCTTGTGCATAGTTCAGTTTGTTTGACTCATACAAAGATAATTCAAGGCACCAAGGAAATATTTTTCACATTTCACAATTTCACACAATCTTATGTGGATAAAGTAACATTTATTAATTTTTGTCACTTGTAGAGACTCTCTACACCCTTGTGTACTTATACAACACCAAGAGGAATCACCATGGTAATGTTTAAAACTCATACAAGCCCTAAAGTATCCTTGTGCACTTTTGTAGCATCAAGATGAAAACCATGTATCTTTCCAACTCTATGCATGACTCATCACCTTCAAATTATCTCACCCCAAACATACTAACATATGATACCCCTATGTTCTTTAGCAACACCTTATAACATAATACACATCATTCTAACTCAACACATGGCTCAACAAACACATACCAAAACTCTTCTTCCATGTGACATGCTAGGTTGCATTCTATAGTTCTATACCATGTTAGGTATCTTATCAACAATGTAACATCAATGGAAGTGTAATTATCACACTTATAATAAATTCAAATGATCACATGGAAGAACATGAACCATTGTTTTAACTCTTTAATTTTATAGCTATTTATTATAACCAATTCCTTGTAATGATATATATTTTAATACACTAAATAAGATGACATAGAGAGATAGAGATAAAAATACATAGGAGACTCACACAATAATGAAGTGATCATCCATTATCTTATTTCTTAATTGGCCATGACTATAGCATCATGAATGTTTGCATGCCTCAATTTTCTCATATCAAATGATCCCTTATCAAACTAGGTAAATCAGTTATGATTTTTATCCATCTCTAATCATAGGAACCTACTTTCCACACTTTTTTATGAAATTGTGGTCTAGATGAATCAAACATAATGTTTATCAATTTTTGATGATAAGAAATTTCATTATTTGTCTTACCACACATTAGATATATATATATTAACCTATTCTTTCTATGGAATAAAAGTGGAATCATTATGCTAATATCCTAATGTAATTGTTATTTAAGCATCTATTTTTTATATTCCATTACATGTTCTACAATTTTACAACTATTTTTGAATTTTCTTCCATATATAACCACCTTAAATCCATTTAAATAGGTTGTCCATTAGGTCATCCCTTAGGTTCCAATCATCAAAACAACACCCAAAATATTCAATATTTACAATGGCCCTAATCTAATGTACATTGGTCCAAATATCAAAAAACATGAAAATAGTAGGAAAGGTTAGGGTAGAAAAGGTGTATTAAATGTATAATTAATTGTTCACTTTCATTGAGTACATATGAGATTCAATCCAATGCTCTTGAAATAAGGTCTACCAAACCCAATGAATACTCAATATAAATAAACATAGTACTAGAGCCAAATAATTATTATTATGAATAAAATTTTCACATATCTTTTGACAAGATAATTACTAAACTTGTTTGACCATATATATTTTAATAGAAATCACAATTCATATCAAAGACAACCAAAATAACTTTAGTTTAATATGATTGATTCACATGTGCATAAAATAAATTAAATATCAATATTCCATAGCTTAAGAATAAATTAAATACACCATAACTCAAATAAAATAAATATTTTAAAGAATACCATTCACCATGGATTACACAACTTGTCCCAAAAAACATTTCTCTAATTAAAAATTTCCTTCTTAATTTTCTCCTCCTTAATAAACACAGTCTCAATACAAATTATTTTCTAATATAATTTGATATCCAAAATCAAAATATATCACATGATACACATCATAATTAATTAATTTTCCACTATTAGATCATAATGGCTTCTTAATCCCAAGGATACATCATAATTTAATATTCTATACTCTATGAAAAAATATTAAATTTGACAGTAAATTTGAGGTTAGCTTGAAATTAATAATGGTTTCAAGACTGATCATTGCCATAACTATGTAAATTTTGTATTTGTATATTTTATATTAAGATCACATTGCATTTAAAAAAATCCAACAATTATTTGGGGTCCAATAGTATTCATTATGGCCTTATTGCTTATTGATTACTTTGTGAATACTCCTATTATTTCAAACATTGACTAGGGACTTCTTGGGATGAAACATGGCTACCTCCATTTTATTTAATGACTAATAATTTTACTATGAACCAATGATGGGAAATGGCATGTGGTGATGAACATTAAAATTTATATATCATGAATTGGAAATTGATGTTGTCCACATAGAAGCATCACATGGTGTCCTAACCATGGATTATGTTTGGTGATGGTTTGATGGCCATAAAATTTAAAATAACATTAAAAAATCATTACCAACCTCAATTTGGCATGATAACATGGCCTAAATCTCATTAAATTTTAAAATGGATTTAGAAATAGCATGGACCCATTAGTTTTCAAATCAAGTTTATAATATCCACAAGTCTTCCCTTAACTTAAATCATGCACCTGTGTGATGAAACATGTGGTGAAATATATAAGTTATGAGGGTCATGGGGTATGATTTATGAGACTAATAAATGACACTAATCTCAAATTATTTTATCATATAAAACCCTTCTATTTTTTTCATTTTTATATCCCTCACCCATACCTTTATTCCTATTTCTATCTTATGTTTATTGTTGTCTATTCTAGCCACCCTTGGTCTCTTGACACATGATTTACATAGGGATGGGTAATTTCATATTAATACCATCTAATTATAGTCCTTGTAAGGCCTTCATGATCATGTGTCCACTCAATAACAGGTATATTGAGACTATTAAGGTTACTTATACTTTTTTCTTTATTAAATTAGGCCTAATAATCAACTTCTGAGATCATGGGTTGGCGTTAGTTATTGTAGATGGTCTATTTATTGGTTTCCATTGTAATAATGTGTGTCTAAGGTATTGTATGAGGTATCCAATCTTTAATATCTTATTTTCATGTCTAAAGACACCCAAAGTTCTCCCTAATATATAATCTTATAAATGGGCATAATAGATCAGTCCTAAATTCATGATGACCTTAAAAAAGGCCTATTTCATAGTTGGAGATATGAAATGTTTTTAAAAGGTAAATGCATATTAAAAAGGTCCAAATTCATTTTTTATCACCTTGTTATTATTGTGTAGGTATCTTCCATTATGTCCAATGTGAAATGAAGCAAAAAATGTCCTAAATAGTGCTTATGAGTTCATAAAAGGGTGAAAAGGGGTCTTAGGTCACTCATTAAATCATTTTAAGAGAGTGAACCATCTTAAAGGTTTAATAAAGTCATTATAATGTGTGATAACTCCTTATAAACTCTTCAATCCATAGAAATGGTCAAAAAGGCATTGAACTTAGTGGTTTCCCTCCATTCTTGTTCTTAATGGCATTCGATTCTCCCAACATGAGGAGAGTGCACCTAGCCATCACTAAATTATTGCTCATCCTCAATCATTATCATGGTAGTTTAATTAATCTAGGGGTATTTTTATAGGTCTGTTAAGTAATCTCTCAAATTAAAACCACCAAAATTAAGGCTTTCTAATTATTTCAAACCTCTTCAAGGCCTAAAGCTTCAAAATGAAAAATTACATTCATTTTTTATCAGTTTATTGATATTTCAATGGATAAAACATCATGTATCAAATTAGGTCACATCTTCTAAACAAAGTTTCAAGTTATTTAGTGAATAAAAGGTCCATTTAGGAAGGAAATATCAAGATTCAACTAAAATCACAAGGAAACAAGCCATGAATGTGTGCAGGTTTAGATAATTATAGGTTTTGGTCTCGTATTCACAAGTTGTAGTAGGTGGAGAAGTATTATGCATGGGATAAAGATCAAAAAACCTTCCTCAAACATATACAAGGTGTAGTATCAAGCCTTATTGATGGATTTATAGGTAATACAAGGCATAAACTCCCTCTAACATGAATACTGAAAAGATTATTCATGTTTTCACAAGGTCTTATTTAGATTTTCAGAGCCTATCTTCATCTTCAAGCATAAAATAGAGTAAAATGGGGTCATATCATCATTTTCAAACCTTCACATTCCTTCAAGGATGAAAACAATGCTCACAAACCTCCAAACAGGGCAAAATAGGTTTAAATCCCTATTTGTAGGTGCCTAGAAGTGGATTTTATGAATAATCTATCTTTGTTAAAGAGTTTTATGATATGATATAGACATGGGAGGACATTAATGAGGTATATATGGATAATTTATAAGTGTTAAAAGGAAATGAGATGAAACTATTTCTATGAACAATCCTTAAGAAGCCATAAAACTCCTTACAAGCCACATGAGAGAGGCACATTTAAGAGTTTGTACACACTTATCTAAATGAATGGAAATGAGTGTATAATGGAGGAGATTAGGAAGTCTTCATGTCAAAAACCTAATTCATAAAACTAGATTAAAAATATCTAAAGCATGTGGATCTTCTAATAATGTTGCAGGTAGTATTAAACCCTACCTAACCCCTAGGACCCCTGAATCCACTTCTTAACATTTTGAAGCCTGCTCAAGTAAAAGATATAATTTTTCCAATTATTAGTTTTGATTTCAATATTCTTAAGGATAAAAAATAAATTTTCAATCCCATAGGATCCATTGGCAGTCTCTTAGAGGGTTAAGGTTACAAACCAGAGTTATAGGGCGTTTAAGGTATTCTAAACAATATTTATTTGAGTACAGGGCATTTCAAAGAGTTTGGAAGATTAAAGACAATGTTTTATGCTTTTCTAAAAATATATCTAAGTGTATAATATCCTACATCATGTTAATTAAGTTTTAACATGTTTCCAAGTTATTTTGTAGGATTAAAACCTCAAAATAAGCCCTTATTAAGCTATATCAAACATATAGGCCTTTAGAAAGATCAAATGAATGAGTTCATATTGATGTTTCAAGCTTGTCAAAATCATTTTCATGACGTTAAAGAGGATATATGATTAATTTCAAGGTTTATCTCATACTTTACATGTTATAAGGAAGATAAAGGTTACAAACATGTGTAAGAAGGTCTTTTGAGGTGTTTAGATAGGGTTTTGAGATCATCAAGAGGGTATCTACAAGTCTAAACCTTATAAAACTCCTTCAAGTACATATTAATAAAGGAATATTAAGGATATGTGTTTTTATGAAGGATTTTTGAAGAGTATATTAAGCATGAAACATGTTTTAGAGAAGCCAAATTGTTAGAATGAGGGTTTTGGACCTGTATCAAGTTCCATATTGTTATTGAGACCTCTAATTAGCCTTTATATTTTAGGCTAGCGGTGCTCAATTAAGGTACTAAATGTGAATATTGAGATTTAAAATTTTATATAACTAATCATAAATAATAAAAAGTTTCTCTAAAGGTAGAGTTAAGTAAGAAAACATTAGGATTCAAGCACCCTCAAAGCTTTCTTGAAGTTGTAAGCTCATAAAGATTGGTCAAGTAGAGTTTCAAGGGTTTTAATCCTTATATATCCTCTTACAGGCCTATAAACATTCAAGTAAAGCTTTTTGAGTATTTTAGGCTTTAAACACTCTCTTTTAGGCTCTAAGGATCTTTATTAGGCCTTAGTAACCTTATAAACTAGTTACAGATAAGGAACAAATGTTTAAGCCTTCCAAGGTTTGAAAACATGAAGTTTAAGACCTTTAATAAACAAACCAAATAGGATTGAAAAAAGAGTGAAAGTTTTGAAGCTAGGAGAGAGGGTATTGATCCCTAAAGCATCTTAAAATATGAGACAAAGCTAGAAATGTCTCCTAAAAGTCTTACAAGTGAATAACATAGCCAACAAGTTTTAAGAGACCTCAAGGATATCAAAAAGTCTATAAATGCATTGTTACAAGTCTAGGCTAATAAAAAGCTCATAGGAAATTCCAAAGAACATATTTAACAAGGTTTTAGGTATTGAAGACTAAGGAATTAAAAATTATAAGACAAGGAAAGGTATAGCCTTTAATCATTAAAGTGTAGGTGTTTTGGCTCCTCAAGGAGTTATCATGATTAACCAGGATGCTACATCAACTTTTCTACCCCTCTTAGAAATCCTCACATGGATTTCAAGATGAATTTTAGTTAGCTTATGCTCATATAACCTGTCAATCATGGTCATAGGTGAATTAGATGGCCATTGAAGAACAATAAGTAGGTATGAGGCAATGAAAAACTACCCCCTTGAAGTGTGTAACTCCCTTCATGGATTGGTGGTCATGCCAAGTCAACTAAAGGCTCCAAATGGCATAGAAGGTTTATTTCCATGTCAACCATCCTTGACATGCATGCATGGATATGAATAAATGGGAGACCTAAGGGAGTTAATTTCAATATTTTTTCAAAGATAGTAGCCTTAAAGGGGTCACATTCAATTTCAAGATTTTTTAAAAGATAATAGCCTTAAAGGGGTCACATTCATCATGTTCAAGCACTCATAATACAAAATTAGTAATAAGTAAGGTCTTCTCCCCCATCATCACACCAACCTCCTTGAGAGACTTTCATGAAGTAGGATTAGGGCATTGACGAGGACTAATGACCCCATTTCCACTTCTTTCCTCTCTTATATGGATTGAATTATGATGTAACAATAGATTTATGAGGTTTGGTAGTGTTTTTCTCCTATCTTATATCAAATTTATTATATATAGGGATGGAAACTTCTTATTTTATATCCTTCTACTAGGTATAGAAAAACTATACTTTTGTGGAGACTTGTAATGATGGATTAAGGACTTTGAATTGAATAAATATTGGCTTTTACCTTCTCTAATCTTGTATCTTGTGTGATTTTTATTTTTTGTTGATCTTTACATGTGGTAGAGAGTGTTATCCCTTTTGTATGTCTATTTCCCTTCACTTTGGTATAATTAGGCATGTATTTTATAGGTCATATGTTGTGTTATATTTTATTATGCAAGTTATTAGTTGTGGAATTTCAATAATTATGTCTTTTCAAGATTGTTTGGCTATTCCTTCTAATTATAGCATATAACACCACTTCATATGAAACACTTATGCCTAAAAAACCTAATTTGTGAATTGTGTAGAATGAAATTTAGTATTTATCATTCCCATTATGTTGTTTTAGTTAGTTATATGAGATACTCAATCTTGGTGCATCACCTCATTTTCACATTTTTAGCTTTAGTCTCTCTTTTTTCATGAATAGAGTCTTAGTGTAGCTTAAATAGGATTTGTTAGTATAGGTTTTAGGGCTAAAACCTGATCCTAAATTAGTTTCATTATGGTTTGAGAAGGACCTATCCTTATCTACATATTCACTCTTATCATAGTTCACCCACACCTATGAGTGTTTCCATTCTGTCACTTGAAATAGTTCTTAGGACCTAACAGATTGTATTTCAATGTGACAACATTTACTATTGTGATATATGTTAATGATTTCTAGATGAAATAGTATAGTTCATTAGTTTAAATGTGGATTTACTAAAGTATGTATGAGACATACACATCCATAATGGAATAATGATTTATGCATTTAATAATCACATGTAGACATTAACTATATGTCACTCATAGTCATTTTGGTAGATGCACTTGAACCATTGGTTGGATATACATTGGAGACACAAGGCACCTACATTAACTATGAACCACTCATAACCATTGACTATGTGCACCTACAATAACTAAACTATGTGCAATCATATTACTAATGTAGATGCACATTGTTGGCCATGACACTTGGTGCACAACTATGGCTAAAAGCATCCCATAATTTAAGGAGTTGATTTGATTTTATAAATCTAGGGATGAACAACTTCTATATTCATCTCCATTTTTGGTTCTTTTACTATTACAACAAAATAATTAATTATTTATATTACTACAAAATATTTGAATTTGGGGATAGCCATATATATTTAGTTTTAAACACTAGATCTCAAAAATAGTTTAAATAAGTAACTACCTCCCCTATATAAGAAGTAGAGGCACATATTACTAGTTAATAAGAAGTATAAATTTAAAATACAATAGATAATAACTAGAGGAAAGGTTTGAATATATTATTTATCTAATGTTTCCATAGAAGAACTATTATGAAATAAAGTCAATTTAAAGAATTTTTTTATAGAAAAGGAGGGAAGTCAAACTTTAGTCTAAATAAGGTAGGTCCAGCTTACACAAATCTAGTAGACTAATTTTTCATCTATTAGTAATAGTATTATTTGTATATTTTTTATGTGTGAGTTTATTATAGAATTTTGAGTATGTTGTGTGTATCATTTAATGTCTATAATAATATTCCATTTATGTGAATTCAAAGTATCCAATGTGGGAAGCTTTCAAAATTTTCTAATTTCTATTTCATATTGTTTCTCTTTTATGTAATTTCCCTTTTATGCAAGTGTGATTTTACTTTCTGTCATTTCCTTTCTGCAAATGTGTTTTTACTACACAAATATTAGGAAATTAACCTTCAAGATATAATAGTGATACACATATATTTTCATCATCTTACAAAAGTAAAAAGGTTCTAGGTTGATAATTTAATGACTAGATAGTATCAATAAACCAAGTGGTTACCCTCTAGATTCCATCTATTAGGTTATATGCACCACCACATCGAATTAATTTGTGAGTTGATTTTTCTAATCAATAACCATGGTCATGATCCATAACTTAGGCTTCAAACTCATTGTCTTATGTGATTTTTTTTTAATTTAGTGGTTGAGCATTTAGGCTTGAAAAATATAAATGGGTTATAATATAACATAGATGAAGGCTATGATTAAAATATAAATAGGGCCATAGATAATATAATGAATGAAGGTCACTATTAAATAGTCCTAAATAAACATATGGGATACTTTAAGCTAATAAATTTTAAACAAAATGGCTGATTTAATTAAATCAACTCCTAGACTTAGGATATAATGAAAATTGAACCTGGACTATATGGTGACAATGTAGCAAATTGGTTCACAAATTAAACATAGACTATATGGTGATGATGTATCAACATAGTTAACAAATTGAGATAATATTAATCTTAAAAAGTAAAAAAACCATCCCAATCTTTCCAAAAGAGGGTCATTCTTTCTCTTAAAATAATTGGGTCATTTTGGTGATAACAAAATTCAATATAAATATTTAATTTATAAATATTCAACCTCATCATGTGTCTTGAGTATGTATTTCTAGTTAATTGATGTATCCTCATTGTAATTTCTCTTATAATGGATAATAATATGCACTATAATATGAAAAAAATTCTTCAAAATTGATTGTAGAACTAATATTACACAAATTATCATACTTATCATACAACATAACAATGGTTCCAATGCTAAGACCTAATTTTCAAAAGATATGTACCTATTAAAAGGGAATTTTATAATTTTATATACTTGAGGATGCATGATTTTATAAAATAATAATCTATTACACTAGGATTGAATGGCTAAGAGATTATTTATAATCATATATATGGATATATTTATAATAAAAAATGGTGTGAGTTTCCTAAGTTGTTAGTGGCATGACTATCCAAGCTTAAATATTATTTATTTCAACCTTGCATAATGGATCACCTTTTTTAGAATGAATATAAGTTATAATGGTTATGCAACCTAGACATCAATTGGATGTGTGTGATTGATCACTAGGTGAAAACTACCATTAAAGGGAATGATGATATTTTTTTTGTGTAGGGGTACATTGTGTTTGAAATTTCATATCATTTGTTTGTTATAATAATCATAGGTAAAATTTTTAAGTTACTTTAAATACTATTGAAAATGGTAGCTATGGAAAAGGACATGGTGCAAATTCTAGCTAATATGGAGTAATTGGGTGGGGTAACATGGGGAGTGAATTGAGAAAATATGAATGAATGATAAATGGACCTTAGACATTAGGAAATTGAAACCTATAAATAAATATAGATAAATAGAAAAAGAGAAGGTATATTATGCTAAAATATTTAGAAGCATCAATAGGATTTACAACAACATAAAACATGGATCAAGTAGAATCTATTAGAATATGAAATTCTAAAGGTAGCTACAAGTAGGATTAATATAGGAAATACATAGGGAATGGAAGAAAGTAGAGATATAGTAGAAGATATTGAGTATAGTGATTGAATGGATATGTAAGAGACTAAAAATAACATGGATACCAAAGAGAATTAAAAAGGAAAACTAGGAAATTGATTTTAACTTGGAAGTGGAATAAGTAAAAGAAAAAAGATACACTGAAGATGATGTTGAATAGTGGTTATATTAGCTTAACATTAGGTTTATTAATCAACTAAAAATTGAGTGGTTATATATAAAATGGGAATAATATTCATGTTTTTATGCTTTGAAGGAATAAAATTTCTAATCAAGGTTTAAGGGTGGTCATTATTGACACCCTAGGGATATTTCATTCACTCTATTGGGACACATCCCCTATGTCTATTATAATTACAAGGATTAGTAATATAAAAGAATTAAAGGATTTCATAGTAAATATGAAGTGGTTTTAATATTTTTTAGAGATTTTAGATGGATAAAAATGAAACTTAAGTTGAATCTAACATGAAACTTGATTCCACTACAATTGACATACTTGTCACCATTTTTGTAAGCCCACACAAACTAATGAAACCACCTACCAAACCAATTATAATTATTCCACCTTTAATAAATATGGTACTCCTTTTTTAAGATTTTTTCACATTACTATCATATGGTGGGTCTAGTAACCTTGAGCTTTATTTATTGAGCTACTAAATGAAGTAGCAAGCTATGGGTGTTACTGTAGATGTACATAAGTGATGTGAGATCATAAGATCATGCTTCTCACTAAATTATTTGTAGAAACATGTAGATGATATTTTTTGATTATGTATCACCTCAATCTTTTATACTTGGCAAACTCAGAACTTGGTTATTACTTTTACTTCTACATATGCCTTGATTCTATAAGCCTTACATCTTCCCCTTGGCACATCTCTTAGTCTAACCATCCTTATATTGATATCATAAACATATAATCTTTCACATAATTATTAAAATGTACTTATCTTACACCTTTACAATTTTTAAGCATGTGCCTGATCTCCTTCTCCCTGGACACTAACATTAGAGATAAATAATAGTGTCAATGTTACTATCCTAACCTAACACAAGTGTCTAGTGCCCTAAAGTCAACCAAATTTCAAATGAAATTTATTAAAATGGTTGGATTAAGTGATTTAATGTGATTTATGTCCCAATATGATTGGTATGAATATAATATTAACCATCATTCATTCCTCACATAGAAATAAGACCAAAAGAACACTCAAGAAACACTTAAATTACAAAAAAGCTTTCCTATATTTACTTATTTTGATATGAATCAAAGAAAAAATCTAGATATATGTCTAAAGTAATAAAGTATTATTCATAAGTTCAAATTTTCTAAGTTAAAAGGTAGGTCACTATTATACTTACTTTACACATATTGCATGATTCACACAAAAGCCAACATGTAGGTCTCTAAAGCCCTCTTATAAAGTATTGGTTATTTTTGTAGCACCCTTTGATATTTGGGTCATTATGGGTTATATTGACACCATTTTACCACTAACCCATTTTTACCTAAGGTAACATTTAATATGGAAAGTTAGGGTTTTACCATTTCACCAGGAGTGACAATCCATGACCCAGATTTGAATGCACAAGAGTGAAAGTACATCCAAGACCAAAATCATATAGGTGGTCACATCCTATTTTAATTAATATTACATATATTAAACTAACATCAAACCCTAACACTAGTGTTAATGTAATTTTCCCAAGATGATACAACTATCCAGAGAGTCGAAGACACTAAATCTAGAATCAAGTGACTATTATATAACTATCTTCCTACCTACTTTCTACCTACATCAAATCTAACATTAATTTAGCATTATAACCAAATAACTTATCTCTTTTATTATATATATATATATATGTATATATATCACTATTTTACTTTACATTAATAACCTATCTTAGTGTACTAAATTTAGCATATGGTATATATGAGTTCAGCACATTAATTGTCATGTTGTCAGATTTGATATGAACCCTTGTGTCCTATCATTTTTTATATAATTATCCCTATATTAATAATAAATATTCCATTATCCAAATTAGGGTTAAAATTTTTGCGAACCCATCTTATGTTTATTATACCAAAATCATAGTTTGCATATTAGGGTTTTCACCTTCTTTCAAAATTTCATTTTAGATTTATGTATTTTATTTTTAGATATAATTTGTGTTTATGTGGGCTTATTTTAGTAATATTAAATATAAATATTACTTTTTCCCTCATGGTTTTTATTTTCAAAATTGTATTAAAAGCTCAACCCATTATAGACTTCCTAATTTATGGCAATCCAAGAGAAAATCAACCAAAAAAGAATCATCCTTTGGATGGTTGGTTTAATGCACCTCATGATCAATATTTTTCATATTAGGATCTTATGGAACATTAATAATGGTCTTAAATGTCTATCTTTTCTAATAACTATGTAAATGAAAGAATAAATGATGTAAATGCAAATCTAAATAACCAAGCTAGTGATAATGACATTTTTATTATGGATATGAATGCAATGATATTCTTCATGGATATGCTTAACATAATTATCCTACTCCTTTGATTTCCAATGATGAAGAGTTTCAATAACTATCAAAAATTCAAAATGATATTATTCATAATATTAAAAATATAATTATTGCATTTCAACGTTCATTAGTTATCTCAATAATTGAGTTTGAGTCTCACCTTTATAGTATTGACAAGGTCAAGGAGGTTTAATTTTATTCTTACCTTTTCAATGATGAACATATTGAAAAAATTTAATTTTCCTCCAATATATGTCAAAATGAAAATTTTGACTAAATCAAGTGTGCCTTCTCCAAATGATACTAGTGTTGAAAATATTATGTCTTCTTTGCATGATTCAAGTACACCTAGTCTAGGTTTTTCTTCCCCTCTGATATGTAATGATAAAAATACATGTCCTATGTTTAAAATTGTGATACTTTAAGAACATAACAAGAGTGTCAATGAATATCCTAAAGAAACACTCACAAAACTTGCATAGTTTGGGCACACATAAAAAGTCTAAAGTCTATTTAATGTATCTCATTTAAAGGTCGAATCATATAAACCCAAGAAACTCAAAAGCATAATTAAATTCTATATTCATTTTCAAATTGAAAATGAAAGTGACAATTTCATACCCCCATCTCATTATATTGAAAATGAAGTTCCCAATGTCTCTTTTCCTGCCTCTTTTACATTTTTTGATAAACAAGAAGTATTTACAAGTGAAATTATTTCACCAATTCTTGTTAAATGTAATCAAATTCCAATTTAATTATCATCATGTATTGATATTGGTATTATCCTTCATGATATCTAACATGATATACTTACTTCTTTAACCATGGGTACTCCTTTACCAAATGTTGTAAATCCATGTGATGATTCCCTTCTCGAGAGTGATAAATATCTTACCATCCATATGTTTCATGTGAATGCTATTTTACAACCTATAACAAAAACTTTAACCTATCCTCATGATTTCTTATCTATTATGACCACCATAGGATATTTTCAATAACAAGTAAACACTTTTAAGTTACAAGTTTCTTCTCATGAGGCTCTTTTTAGGATAATACATTCCTAGAACAACATAATTTTTGACACGTATTTGAATTTCCTTATTCAAAAAAATTTATAATATTTATTTCTCCTTATTCAATGGTTAATAAGATCCTACTATTAAATTGAAATAATATACACACTCATTTGGACATTGGGCCCAAAATGGAAGCTTGTTATTAAAGGATTTCCATTGTAGTTGTTGTCACTTGAACTTGCACCCAATGAGGAGATGGAAAAATATTCTCCTCATTAAATTGAGGTAATGGAACAAAATTATGGATATGGGTATCCCTATTAGGAGTTGGATCTCTATATTAGGGGCTAGCTTCCCTTGATGCATCACTAAGGCTCATATCCTACTACTAACACTTTGGGGATGAAAAAGGATAGGGATAACATGAAATTAATCATATTATATAGGATATGATACACCAAAATATTTACTCTACTCATACCTTTGAAATGAACTTATAACCAAGAATAAGTTACATATACACTTCACTCAATATCAACTCTCTCTCTCACATCAATGCTTCAACATGGGGTCTAAGAGATAGCATAAGTTAGGAAGACTTAAACAATAGGAATTATAAGAAACTTTATTTAATGAGATATTAACTATACCTAAAACTTCACTTGACATTTCTTATTTACCTATAAGAAAGAAATCATAACACACTAGGTACTAATAGGAGTAATATGTGAAGGTAAATAGACATCACACTTGCACAAGACTAAACACTATCATGTACACTTAGTGAATTATTAAAATGAGGTAAAACTACTTTTATTTATTTATTCAAGGAAAAAAATTTGTATGGATTTTCCATACCCAGCATAGAGATGCATATAATGGCCAAGAAAGCTCAATTTATAGAACTTGGAAGAAGAAAAAGAGAAGAGAAGTTGAAGAGGCAGAAGGACACGTGTCACCAATTTTAATATCAGTTAAAAATTCATGAGATAGAGGTATGGGGTGATAAATTCCATTTCAATAATTAAAATTTTCATTTTAACTCATTCAAGACCTAAAAAATGGTTAAGAAACTCCTTTCCATGCATAGAAACCTGCCCCTCATGATGGGCCTTCCAAAACTACCCTACAACTAAAAATAAATAGGTTTGATGATTTTTATAATTATTAAGGGTTAATAATATGTCTTTACATGAATTTATGAGGTCATAGATCACTCAAAATCATCTAGCCATGCATAATCATCCTTGGTAGTCTTAAAATAGCCCTTTTCCCTTCACCTCTCACACTTGGCACTTAAAAAATATTCAAACCTAAAATATGATCCATAAAATAATATTAAATTTATTTTTTCCAATTATCCATGGTATAAATTATAAGAAACAAACTTTAAAAGGCTTCCCAAATGAAGATTCACCATTTTCTCCAAGTCTTCCCTAGTTGGCTCACTAGACTGGCTAAAAAGAGAAAGTTGGTAGGCACACTTATGAGTTTATAAACTTGATACAATTACCATTAGGGATTATAAATATTCATAATATTCTATTCAAAATTTATTTGGTGTCTATAAACCTTCCCAAGCTTGCAAAACACAAAAAATAGTCAAAATAAGTCCTATTTTGCCTTATTTCGTATAATTCCATACACCTAAGTCACATTTTAAGAATATATGGAGAGTCATCTACATAATAAAAGTGTTTTAATGTCACCTCCATTTCATTTGGATGCTCAAATTGAAATATCTTCCCAATTGGGTCTGTGAGGAGGATCTGTAAAGGTTTTGAGTGGTTTCTAGTCTTAACATTTGTTCATAAAGAATAGACATTGTAATCCTATAAAAATTAAATTTTTGTCTTCTTAAGTAACATATCCATCATCCCAAAATATATCTAGGTCCCATGAAATGGTATATGAAATTCCCAAGCACTTAATGGTGACCATTCGAGTTAAGTTTATATAATTAGTAGGGTTTGAATGCTTCTTAAGCCAAGAATGGCTTCTTGGGAACTTTATATGAAAAAAATGTTTTAAAACCTATAAATACATCCAAATAACCTATCTAAATCATTTTAAAATCTCACTAAGAGCTAGGAATGGAACTTGTCTGCCATTTGGCCTTAGGCTTAGACCTTGCCAATAGGTTTGCCTACCATTTGAGACTTAACCTAGACATTAAATGGATTATTATAAATATTTATTAATTAAAAACATATTATATACCCCTAAAATCAGTAATAAACTAATTTTAAATCATGTAAAAGGTCAAAAATGCACATGACCCTCAATTTGGCTTTTAGGCATAAGGGTTTCTTTCACACATGACTGTAACCCTTCTTGGTTAGAGCATATTATTTTATTCCAAGTCTTATATAATTTTTTTTTATCTTTTATTATGTCCCCTACAGCTTATCCAACCATCATATATTCCTTACTTTTCCTTTTGTCCCATCATTTCAACATTTTTGCCAAAATTATCATCTTCATGGATGTTAAAAATGACCTTGCTTTGAGATAAAATAGAGAGGATTTTCCTTACTATCTCATAGAATATGATTATATTATAATATTATATAACACCTAAGGGTAATATTTACCAAATTTTGTCTCTTAAATCCTCCATTAGGCCACCAAACTCTTCCAATTTGCTAGGTACACTTTATGAATAGGTAGAGTTTGAGGGTAGGCAGGGTATAGGCTAGGTTTGGAGATTTTGGGGATTGTCTTGATCTTAATTATGGAATGTTATGGATCATAAAATAATTAAATAACTTATAAAAACCATATCTATCCTTTTTCCCCTCAAACACCTTCTCATGCTCTTGGAAACCTAAACTAGGCCAATGATTACAAAGGAAGGGAAGCCCTATTTTAGGCATGGTTGTAGGTGACTTGAGATAGGTTTATGATTTAAATACATATTATACACCTTATATTATGTTAAATATGCTCATGTAGGAATTAATTAATAATTTTTATAGGGATAATCTCCATCCCTTACACCTATGTATCTCTCATCCTCAAGATTAAGACTTTGCTTATTAAGGACTGAGACACTTCAAAACCTACCTATAGGTCTTGGTTTGAGATTAAGTTAATGATTTTGGACCATATTTTAATGTTTAATTAGGTAATAATAACACCTTATACTTTTAATTTTCTTATAATCTATCAAACTAGCATCATCTCATGCTTGGGTACTCAAAGAGAATGCCCCTATCTTGACTGACACAATCATGGTCCTGCCCCTATATGGTGTATCTTTTGTAATATTTAGTTTTTTTTTAAGTTTTATAGAGATTACTCATGGGTTATTTGAGGTCAATTCTCACTTTTATAGGCCAATCTCATCCATACAAACTCATTTTGTGCAAGGAATACACTACCTCCAACTCATTATTTACCTCAGTTATAGGTGGCTATTCACAAGATTGTAGGTGCATATGTGGAGTTTTTTGCCTTGATTTTGATGTAAGAATATCCATTGAATTTAATTTAAGGATAAAAATTGATTTTAACCAACCTATATATCTTGGAACCTTCCAAACACCATGTGGAATTCAAATTCTACCACTGTCTAAGGTGTTGGTTGTAGATACTTGTCTTTTAGGCATATTATATGGATAGGGGAGGGTGTTTAGTGGGTTCAAACATCAAATTAATATTTTTATTTATCATATTATCATAGGAGAGTCATTTATAATATTTTGTATGGGTTCAATTTGATGTCATAAGATAAAACTATGAACATGGATTACAAGTCACTTTTTCATTACCTTCCTATAGATATCACTATTCAAATTCAGTAGTTTTCTGGGCAACTTCAAGGTATTCAATGATCATCTTCCACTTACTCTTTTCTTCTCAAAATTGTCATAGTTATTGAATATGGATATGGATACTAGTTAAAATAACCAATACCATTGAATATTTATTTTTTCATGGCATATGCTATCTCAAAAAACCTCAAGGATCTCTAGTTGGTCCATTTGGGGACTATTAACCCAATATAATCCAATCATTATTTGAAGTGAAACTTTACCTTATATAGTCTCTAAACCTCACAACATGAAAATTATGAGCCTTTGGGATATTTTATAAACTTAAGGATAATTCCATAATGTTTTCAACATTCACACTTCTGTACAACTTCATAAAGCTCCTATAGAAGTTGACTGTGAACTGACTGGGTAGTAAACAAGGAAATTAAGCAATTTTATCTTTGAAGGAGTACTAATTTGATATATCACAAGATAATCCAATGGAATAATCTTTAAAAAATAATCCAAACACATTATACACCTCTAAAACCATATTCTATGTATAAAATCTCTTTCAAATCACCTAAAGTAGCTGTAAGTGAAATAAAACCAGTTTGGAGCACCTACAAGCCTAAAAGAGGCTTTTCTTAGACATTCATATTTAAAAAATAATAATAAGCATGTATATGTATTTAAAATAATGTATTAACACCTAAAACACATAAACCCATCAACCCAAAGTAAGAAAAATTGAAATAGTTTCAAAAGGAGACCCCCTCATGGTTAAACATGCATAAAAAGATACCTAGAGTGTTAGCCATTATTCATAAAGGATGATACAAAAAATTTAAATTTATTGTTATGAAAATTAATTTAAATCAGATTAGAATCCACGTCGAGAAGTACTCCTCCCAACTCCACCTTTAGCTTCCATAGTGAGTACTTGAACTTGCCCTTCATTGGCTTGCTAATGGAAAAGAAGAGAAATGAGTTACAAATGAATTTTTTTATGAAATATTCTTAATAAAAATGTTTAAATTACCTAGGGAGTTAAAGAGTCACACCACCACATTTTTATCTATAAGGTAACTTG
This sequence comes from Torreya grandis, assembly GCA_037957365.1. Taxonomy (NCBI): domain Eukaryota; kingdom Viridiplantae; phylum Streptophyta; class Pinopsida; order Cupressales; family Taxaceae; genus Torreya; species Torreya grandis. Next base: position 59,547 of record JARHVA010007097.1, read on the forward strand.
AGAAGTTTGTACAAGTGTTGGAAATGGCCTATTTTTTAGGGAAAACTACCACTTGACTGATGAACCTAACTTATAAATATCACCTGACATAATCCTAACATCATTTGACATTTTACACATTCTCATCCACCTTGGTGACAAATATTTTAGCTTTAAAGTCCTCAAAATTCATTTAATTAAGCTAAAAGGTGGCCAAATGACCCTTTTAGGTCATGAGACATAGTCAAGTGGGCAATTTATGACTTGTAAACCATTCAAACATGATAAATTCCATATTAGGAAAAATTTGATACAAAATTATCCTTTGAACAAGTTTGACCTTGTTTGACTAGGCCATTTCAAGGAAAATGAGCTTCAACAAAGACTAGGGGAAGGCTAAGTGAGATAATAGACTAACATGACACCCTATAGGGCACATGGGAACCTTATTAAAAAGTTAAAAATGATAGGGGTTGACCCCATTTGACTAGAATTCAAATTTGGTCAATATTAGTTTAATAAAAGGGGGATCTTGATGGGTTGTACAACCTATCAAATGGTTTCTTATCAACTTTCAAGAAGATTAAAGATGTATTCCCATCACATTTTCCATAGTTTACCTTACCTAGGTTCCCATTGGAACATTTTCAATAATTGATCCAAAATGATAATGAGTCTCTAAAAGACTAATTTATTTAATTTAAAGATATTTTAGATTCTTTAAAATATTCACCTTCATATTTGGAAGTAAAATATATATTTAGTAGGGGTCTTATCTCTCCACTTAGAGAGAGCACTACACAAACCCTTTGCTTCATTCAAGACCTTATATTGGGATATAAATAAATATGCCAGCTTTAATGAATACACAAACTTGGTTACCTATTTTTACATCAAAAACTAAACATCTTGAGACTCATGTTTCAAGGGTGTAGAAATGGATTATAAAGATGGTTAGATCAAGAATTAGACAAGAAAACCAAGAAAAATGCATAGATAATTAAAAATATATACCAACCTATTCAATAGGGTGTGAAAATGATAATTATAATAAAATAAAATAAATCACATATACATTACCTTCTGAAGAGAATCCCACTATCTATATATGGCTCAAAACATATTTTTCCCCTTGATTTGGTGCTCAAGTCTTCAACAATGGTGCAAGGCCAAGCTCTTCCACAATCTGAATAATACCAACTATAAACTAGGCTCATTATATGAAATCAATATTATGCCTATCAATGAAGCTATCCTATTGAAAATTAAGCATAATAAAAACACACATAAATGGCATGTGGAGAGAATTTTGAATAATAAGTTTACACAAATGAATCTTAATCAAAGTGGTCTTGGCCCTCCTATTTATAGATTTTCTAAATTGATTAGGATCAACCATGACCATCCATCTCAAGATAAATATTTGTGTTTATGAATTAATCCAATTATGTAAATAATATATATAAATATCCTCATAATGATTTGGGAGGAAGGGGCATTAAAGAGGCATGGGAAGCAATAATCCTAATATTTGCTGCATTTATGGCTTATGGATGACACCCCATTGATCATGTCATTTGATGATTTATTTAATAAAAATCCATTTCTAAAAATAAATATTCAATAACTTCCATGGAATTCTTACTTAAGATCATAATTTGATTTAATTTTCCTAAGTAATATTAATCAATTTTAGTGTAATTCATTGGAAATTGGTTGCACTTCATCAATCAAACTAGTCAAAAAGTCATATTACCAGGTCATAATTTGACTAAAGAGGAATTAGAAGGTTATGTTAGTTATTTATGGACTATCATCCCATTTAGGACCTTGTCAACACAAAATAACAAATGCACATGTCATGTGCTTACAAATTAGAATAAAAGAGTGATCTAGAGCACTAAAATGCATTTTCATCATTTTGAATTGAAATAATTTGATAAAATTTAATAATAACATAAAATGCATTTCCCTATTTAGGGATACATTAGCCTAAATCAATACTTTTATATAACAATCTTGAACCATTTAGCACAATTTTAGTGATTTTGGCCTAAATTGTGCATTTTCACAAATTTTGAGAAAGATTGATAATTTCAACACAATGGCATTAGGAATTGGATGTCTACATTTTGATCCTATTTATGAAGGGATAGCGAGACACTTAGGTGAAGCAATGTATTTTCAAAGAAGAGTAAGAATAAATCATAAGGAAATGACCCATGATGCCCCTTAAAGAGGACATATAAGGATGAAAGAGAAGGATGAACTCTTGAAGAGAGAGAAAAAGTGAGATTAACCCATGTAATAGATTAAATCCATATGAGATAATTCATGCACACATTGATTCCATCAATGATAAAAATATAATTAGAGCAAAATGTCCCTAAGGATGGGGGAAAGGGGAAGGATATAATATAAAAATATAAGTGACATACTTTGAACACACCCAAAGCTAGGGTACAAGCTATGTGCTTACAGAATGATCAATCCTAAGATAAGTTTCATAATAAAATATTTCTATAATGATGGAAAAAGTTCGTAGATATTGGAATTAGAAGCAATAGGATAATCATGTCTCTAGAGAGAGGAAATAATAATGTGATCCCTCAAATGAATTTGATTGTGTAATAAACAATTTTGCACCAATAGGGCTGATCTTGATCACTAATAAAGAATGGTTTACCCCTATAGGGCTGATTCAGATTTATGATTGGTTTAAGTGTTGTGCCCCTGTAGGTAAAATTGGTAAGTGATATCTCAAGGATATAACCTATTACATAGATTAAATATGAATGGGTGAAAACATATATGTGATGGTGCAATGGCCATAAAATCCACAAAAATTCATGCATATGAGGATGCACAAAGTGATGAAAGAGATGAAAAGAAGAATGAAGATGGTCGAGATGACTTGAGATACATCATGTATCCAAATGTTTCCCACATAGTCCAAATAGACCTCAAGTCAATTTAGTTCACCCAAAAGTAGGAGAGAATAGAATGAGGGATGAATAAAAACTTACGAATGTTCGATTAGACTCATGATGTATGCCAAGAGATGAAAATATTTCATAGAATCAAGTGTAAAATAAGCCACTAGTACCTATTTTTATTGGTGTTCTTTAGAGTTATTTATTAGAGTTACATCAACATTTGAGACTTGGAATCAAAGCATAAAGTATTTGATATAGCAAAATGAAATTAGGCATCATAAGTATGAAGAACTTATAATGACATAGAATTTCATCTGCATTGAGCTAGTTCAAATGTGAATGTTTATAACTAAATATAATGATAATAACTACCAAAACCAAAGTTACAACCATTTACATTTAAATAAAAAGAAAAATAGACAAAGAAAAATAAAACATAAATGAACCTAACTTAACATCAAGATATGAACAATCAAGACTCAAGTAGGAACATATATGTTTTAAAAAAATCAAGAACAAATTAATAACATTATATCAAGATATAAATAATAAAGATCTAGGTGGACATCAAAATGTGCTTGGAAAAACAAAAGAAAAGAACAAGACTAAACAATAATATAAAAGACCAAGAGAAATAAGAAGAAACACAAATAGAAGAGAAATAAATAAAAAACCAAACAAAATAAATGAAGAGGAAATAAATTACAAAAAACCACCAATAAAAATCAAATAAACACACACAAAAAAGAGGTTAGTCACAATATTAGTGTGGTTTTAAAATAATTATTCAGGTATGTATAGTAGAGGTGTTGCTTTTTACAATAATCTAACAAGAACAAGGTCACAAAGTTAACCCTAGATGATAGGGAAATGACACAAAAGAAATGGAGGAAGAGAAGAAAAGGAAGGGGGTGGCCAAGCTTACTCTATATGTACAAGACAAGTGGATGTTGCGTACATAGTTCTATAGATGTAAGATTTAACATGAACTTTAGGCCAAATGTAGTTCTCTCAGGAAGTGGGATAAAAGAAAAGTGATGACCAAAAAATATGATTAATGTTGTTAAAAAAAGGGAAGAAAAGAATGGCCTTTCCAAATAGTAAGCCAGGGGAAAAGTGACAATGGTCGTACAAAATGATAAGCACATGAGACCGTTACTTGAAAAATGGAAAGAGGATGGTGATCAGAATATTAAAAAATGCAAGATAATGTTTTTATTCTTTTGTGGATAATTTCCTTATGTTTCTGGTGTTTTTTGGGATAAAAATATGTATAAGGGGAATCAACTAATCAAGGATATGTTCATCCAAGAGTAGAAGTTCTAATAATAGCTAAGCTAACTGTAATGACACATGCTCATAAATCAATGAGAGTGAGGCTCCTATTAAGACAACAATGTCTACCAAATAGAATCAAAATAAAATGTAATAGTATGTAGCATGAGAGAAATCTAAATAACCTTGTATAAGGTAAAAACCATATGATGTAGTATCCATGTTCACTTGTCTATAAAAGAAGCTATAAAAACTATCTATGCTGAATTGCTTTATAGAATTAACATTGAATGTGTTCATAATGCCTAAGATTCATAATCAAGATCATAATTAGTCAAGGGATAAAATATATTCATGTTAAAATAGACCAAGACATGAAAATAATGTGGTTCTCAAATAAAACTATCTAGAATGAATATGGTCCGAAAGAGGATGGTACAAAATGAATATGGTTATAAATAAAATAGTACAAAATGAATGTGGTCTAGAAGAGGATAGTTTAGAGTGGGATAAAAATAAGGTTCTGAAAGAGAATGGTATAGAATAAATATGTTCCAAAAGAGGATGGTCTATATTAGGATAAAATGTGTTCAGAGTGTCAATGGTCCAATGCTTTCACTATTAAAAGTCATGAAAATAATATGGTTCTTGAAATAACAGTCTAGGGTAGGTCAAAATAAATATGTTCCATGAGAGGATGGTCCAAGATATAATGGTAGGATGAAATTACTTTTGCAAAATTTTCCCCCAAGTAAGGGGTCTTGTAGACAATGGTTAAAAGTTGTCAAGTATAGAACCTCTTTAGGTGCACAATGTTCATGGGCTCTAGAAGTTCTTCACCATTCAAAGTAGTTAGTCAGTATGCCCCTAATCCATAGTTTATCATGATAACATATGGTCCCAACCAATTAGGTTGGAACTTTCATTTTTTCTTGCATTCAAAATTTGTGTTCTTCTAGTTCTCTTTTAAGACCAAATCACCAATCTCAAACTCTTGAGGGAGAATGAACTTGTTTTAGCCTCTCCATAATTTGTTCTAATAGGCTTGAAAGTTTTCTAGGGCATCTAAACACTTACCATCAATAAGTTATAGTTATTGAAACATTGAGACTCTATATTATTCATCATATTCAATACGCTCCAAAGATACTCATAATGAATTCAACTTGATCTCAATTGGAATAATATCTTCAATGCCATAAACAAGGGAGTATGGAGTGGATCTTTTAGGGGTTTGATGATTGGTTTTATAATCCTAAAGGGTAGGAAATATTTTCAAGTGATAATTATGTTCAGTGTCATTGATAATCTTCTTTAAAATGGCTACAATGCTCTTGTTTGACACTTAATCTTGTTCATTGCCCTATGAGTTATATGGTGTAGATTTCTTGTTCTTGATTTAAAATTTAGCACAAAGGTCTTTTACATCTCTATTTACAAAGGATATACCATTATTGGATATAATGCAAGTTGGGATGCCATATCGACAAATGATATGGTAATGAATTAATTTTCCTATCTTCTTCTTGGTGATGTAAGTGAGAGGAATGACCTCAATCCACTTAGTAAAATACTTAGTAGTAGTTAAAATGTGTTTATGTCCATATGAATAAGTGGAGTTTATTTTCTTGATGAGATTGAGGCCCCAAGTATAAAATGGCCATGGTGTCATGATCAATTATAATGGTAAGGAAGGTATATGTATAACATTTCTATGTTGTTGACAAGGAACACACTTCCTCACATAATTTCAAGCATATGTCTCCATTTTTGGCCAATCATAACTTATTTTGAGGAGATTTTTAGATAGAATACATCATTGGTGTGTGGTCCACACATTCTTTCATGAACCTCCTTCAACATTAATCTGGATTATCCTGAAGATAAATTATGATTTAACATTCCATCATAGCCTTTGTGATAGAACATGTTTCCAAGGAGGGTATAATAGGCTAGATGATGAAGGAATATTTTTTTTCAATTTTTGGAAAATTCAAGTGGAAAAACATGATCATGAAAATAATTATAATAGTCTTGGAGCCAAGATAGTTCAAGTGGGGGATTGGGACCAATAATGGTGCATACCCTTTTTGAATCTAGCATAATATGTGTAGGCTATAAAATATTTTCAATTAGAAAATGATACTCTTTAGCACCACCATCAATCTATATTATGAGCTCAATTTTTTCCATTACATTGGTAGATCTATTATTGGCCCTTAGCACTTTTTCAAACTATAGAGATTTAAAATGAAATTTGAGAGTATCCATAATTTTATTGTAGAGTACAAGATTATCATCTCTATTTTGATACTGATTGGTGGTCTAATTGATAATAAATTGGGAATCACCATAGACCATTAAATGTTGAATATCCCACTATATGACAAGACAAATTCCTATGATAAGTGACTCATACTCAACCATATTGTTAGTATAATTATAATTAATATGAAATGCTTTAGGAATTAGATCCCTCTATAGTGTAATCAACAATATGCTAGATCTAGATCCATAAGAAGTGAAGGAAGCATCAAAATATGGTTTTCATTGTTCATGTTCATACTTCACTTCTTCCATTGTCATGATATAATTGTCTATAAAGCCAAATCTAAGTGGTTGAGTTTCTATAATATGAGCCTCTACAATTTAATCAGTAATAACTTAACCCTTGATATCTTTATAATTCTAATACTCAACATCAAACTCACTGAGGAGCATGACCCATTTGGCCATACATCCCATGAGAGTTATTTTATACAATAAAAACTTGAGAGGATCCACCTTAGTGATGATAATTATTTTATTTTTTAGCATATAATGTCATATCTTTTGGGAAGTAAATACCATCTCTAAACACACCTTCCCAATAGGCATATAATTATGTTCATAATCCACCATTGTACATATTAAATAATAGATTACATGTTCTTTACCTTGATCATCATTTGGGCTAAAAGTGCCCCTAGTACATGCTTAATTACTGATATGTAAAGAAGCAATGGTTATCCAAGTGTTGGTGATCTCAAATTTGGTGAGTTAGCCAAATATTTCTTGAGCTTCACAAATGATAATTATTAGTCTTCATCCCATTGAAACATGACCATTTTCTTCAAGAGATGGGTAAATGTGTGGCACTTATCCACCAATTGTGAAATGAATCTGCGTATAGAGTGAATATTTCATTACAAGCTTTGGAGTTGTTTAAGATTTGAAGGTGGAGGCATTTTTAAAATGGCCTTGAACTTGAAAAGGTCAACTTTTATCCCTCTTTATGATAAAATAAACCCTACAAAGTTTCGTAAAGTGACACCAAAGACACACTTCTTAGGATTCAAGTAGATTATATATTGACAAAGCCTCTCAAAGATTCTCTGTAAAACATCAGGATGTCTAGCATGTGTTCTTGATTTAGCTAGGATGTCATCAACATAGTCCTCAACAATGTTGTACATCATGTCATGGAAGATGATAGTCATGGTAAATTTATATGTGTCTCCATAATTCTTCAAAACAAATGGCATGACTTGATAATAGTGTGTTCCCCATATAGTGGTGAATGCAGTCTTGAGTTGATCTTCTTAGGCTATCTTGATCTAATTATATCTAAAAAATCTATCCATGAGGGATAGCATCTCGTAACCAACAATAAAATTGATAATCATGTCAATTTTGGAAAGAGGAAAATCATCTTAGGGATATGATTTATTGATATCTCTAAAATTTGTATAAAGACGTATGCCTTATGGCTTCTTGCTAACCAGAAGTATGTTTGATAACCATTTGAAATAGTTTATTAGTCTAATGAAGCCTACTCCTAATAACTTCTCTAATTCATATTTTACTAGAAGATCAATGTGTGGATACATCTTCCTTATTTTTTTTTGATTGGCTTGGCATATGGATGAATAACAAGTTGATGCATAACCATGTGAGGGTCTAAGCCTAGTATGTCTGAATATTCCCATGCAAAAATATCAATAAAATCCATAAAAATGGATATAATGTGTTCACATTATGATTCAGTAAGGGAAGCTCCAAGATAAATGATTTTAGGATCATCATTTGTTCCCAAGTTTACTTCAATAGTGTTTTCTATAATAAGTTTAGAACCATATTCAAGAATAGTAGGCAAGGTGTGATCAGGATCATATTATTCTACTATGATTTCTTGTTTTTCCTCCTAAAGCTTTGGATAATATGATGAATCTAAATCCACCATCTCAGGTAATGGATAAGTAGGAAAAATCTATAGAAACTCAAGAGTAATATGCTCAAACATTTGATGTTGTTATGAAGAGATGCTTGTACTATATATAGAGATAGGACTTGATGGACCTTGTATGTCCCTTGGGGATGAGAAAACTTTCCCATCTAAGAGTGCCTAAATAGGTTTTCACTCAAGGGCTTGTATCTAATTTTAATTTTTCCCTGATCAATGAGTACCTCAAAGAGGTTTTCACCTAAATATCTTGATGGTTTATCTTTGTTATGACCAAGAAATTTTACCTACTCTCCAAAGTAAGCAAAAAGATCAAATGAAAAATCAAAGCCTTGTTTTTGATTGCCAATGGTCAATCCATCTCTTAGGCCCATGTATTCTATAATTAATTCTTCATTTTGAAACTCATCAAAACATATGACTAAATGTTTTTGGTCCCAATTAATGAGTTAAGGATGGAAATGACATAAGGAATAATGAGGTGTTAAGGTCATAATGTAATTTTGATCAAATAAATTTGAGTCAATAAACTCGTTGAAAAGGTTATAATAGGATGTTATGTTGCTACCAGGAGTCTCATCTCTAGTTGATTTATAAGAATCACTATCAAAATTCATGAGGTCACACCTAGGTGGTATAAATATGATACCATGATTTAAATTAGGTACTCCAAGTGATAAAGGTTCCAAGATTCCTTGCACTAATGGGCCAAGGCTTCTTCCTATATAATCAAAATTATCCATGATCTGATTAAGGATAGGATATTTTGGATTTTTAAAGCAATCAACAATGTCATCATAATATAACTAGTCTCCTTTAGTGAAAGCCTCTTGATCCTATTTTGGTGAAGTAGCAGGTAGAAATACCATAGGTAGTTTTCATTATTATTTCTTCTATTGCCTAATCAAGTTGGGTTTGTTAGGGTTTTAGAAGGTTTGGGTTTACCAAATGTTTTAGGAGACTTTGACAACTTAGCCAAATAGAAGGCATCCTTAAGATAGTATGTGTAAATGCCCATATATTTTATAACAACTTATTTTTTTATAAGAAATGGATTAGCCAAAATATATTCAAGGTCACTTGGGTTGATATAATTGCATAGAGTTAGATGTGAAACTATCTCCTTATTCATTTTTATAATGAATTCATAACCAAGACAATATTTATAATTACAGAACTTAGTCTCTAGATGTTTTCAATACTGATAAGGCTATTAATCGATAGGGATAATGACCTTGATCTTATCATGGGGAAACTTAAGGCATTGGTGTGAGGTAGATGGAATAAACTATACTTCATGGATCCAAGGATGACCAATAAGTATGTTATAAGTAAATTCAATATCCATAATATGTAATAATGTGTGGTGAGAAATAGAACCAACAATGATAAAAAAATCAATGGTACCATAAGACTCCCTCTCAGTATTGTCATAAGCCTTTATGGTTATTGTCTCTAGTTAAATTTCCTTCATAGTGTAGCCCAATCTCTATACTAATTTGAGGGATATTATGTTCATCTTTGAACCATTATTTATAAGAACCCACTTGATCTTATGATTTTTAATGTTGACCTCAATATATAGTGGGTTATTATGGCTAGGACCAAGGGTGGACATGTCTTTTTGAACAAATGTGACTTGTCAATATGAAGATAAATGTCCAACAAGTTTTTAGAACTTTTTTGTATTAATATCATGGGAAATAGTGGATTGTTACAAAAGGTTATTCAAAATAGTTCTATAGACTTCAAACAAACACAAGTGATCCAAAATGGAAATCTATGTAGGGGTTTTGCTCAATTAGTTTGATAGTCTATAAGGTTTCTCAATATTATGATGAGATGGTTTGGATTTGTCTAGCATAGTGTTTAGCTTTGGATAGCATAGTGTTTGGCTTTGGATCCAATGGTACAATGTTCATGTTGGGTTCAATGTTAGAAGAAGAGGGAAAAGGGCCCTGACAGATGACTAGTGATCATCTAGTTATGACTATGCAACCTAGAGGTAGAAAATATTCATTATAATTAGAAGATGAAGGTAAATGGCCTTGGAGGCTGACTCATGGGCATCTAGTTGCATAGAGCAATTTCAAGTCAATGAGGAACCATTATAATTAGATCAAGGATGTTGTCCAAAAATAGTAACTTATGTAAATACAATCATAAGAGAACTATGTAAACTCGACATGACATTACTAGAGGGAGTGGGTGTTGACCCTATAATAATGGGTCTAGTACTACAAAGAGTACAAGACAATTCACAAGATTTAATAGTGATAGTGGAAATGTGGGTTATATAAATGCATCCCAAGGTGTTGTTATAGTCATAAGGCATGTTTTTGTAACCCAAGTTATTATCAAAAGTATTATGATCATGATTATTCTCATGTTGATTATGATTTTGACCTTGATGTTGGTTTTGATTCTATCATTGATTCTATCCTTGGTTTTGATTGTTCCTTGGTGGTTGTTTATTATGTCAAGGAAATGGATCTTTATAGATTCTTATATCCTAATTAGTGTCCTATGGATCATATTTAATCTTAACTTCGCTACTCTCAATCATCATTAGTAAAGTGTTTTAATTAGATGCAACAATAGGCACCATGACCAAAAACATGATGGAAGTTTCACTATTCATTTTCCTTGTAGAAATATAGCTTTGGTTGATCTATAGGAAATGGCCTTAGTACCAGCCATACAACCAAGTTAGTTTTTATAAGATTTTGGAATACTTTATCAATAGGTTATCCTAATTTGTTCATGACTCTAAATTTATTGTGAAATGTCATCTATGGAGGTTATCTTTGAAAATTAGTTAGTGGAGTAAGGGAACTATTTGTACATTTGGGGTCAGTGGGGTCTATACTATTTGTACATGTCTTAATTTAGTTATTCCATTCCTTACCATGTTCTTGTTCTTGTTGAAACCTTTAGGTTTATATTATATAACCATTTTAATAAGTGATTAGGTTTGATTTGATGTTTTACCCTGTATGTAAATGTTAACAAGGCCCTTGGTAATAAGAGCCTTCTCAATCTGCACCCCTTTATCTATAATTTATTTAATGAGTTAGCACAAGCAATTCATATATTTTGCATGACCTTAGGGTGTAAGTTCTATGTAAATATGTCTACTAATTATTTTTTTGGTAAATTATGTTGAAAGTGACCAGTTAATGCTCTCCACCTCTGTAGATATGATGTGAAGCTTTCTCCATTATATTGTTTAGCTTTGCACAAGTCAAACATGGTCAATTCATGTTAAATGTTTTATGATAAATGGTTGATGAAATTTTTAGATTAGTCATTCCAATCCACAATTGATCTCTTGGTTAACTTAAGTAGCCAATCTAGATCTTCTCCTACTAAACTTCATGGATACAAATGAAGCAAATACATGATACTATAAGTAACCTCTTGGCATAACATAAAGAATGCCTAAATGTGTTTATGAGGGTCACCCTTTCCTTTATATTTTTAAAATTTTAGGTGCTTCAAAATGAGATAGAAAGAAGAGTTGGATAATACTCAAATCAAATGGATATGGACATATCTTATCAAATTTGTACTTCTTGATTTTGTTTCCTATCTTTAATCTTGATACAATCTCCTTCATGTAATTAAAATCTTGCATCTTTGGTGCATTCATGTGTGGAATATAATTATTTTGGGATGATATGTGCCCCTATTGTTTGGGTGGTATGTGCCCTTGTTGTTTCATGGATTTGTTAGGGATATACACCCTATGATCTATGACTTTATTTTAGTTCACTCCTTGAGTTGAGTAAGTTATTTATTTTTGGGTTGATTAAAATTCTTTGAAGTTGGTTGTCTTGAATTATACATTTTATATTGATTTTGGGGAGTTCATGGTATATTTACCAAAGTATATGTGTTGGTTGACATGAACTATCCAAATTGTTTTATAATTTTTTTTCAATATGTATCGAATGTTTTAGTCTTTGGTTTTGTGAAGGAACAAGAGGTTATTGATGATTGAAAAATGTATTCTCCATGTCTAGTGAATCATGTTATAGAACTTATTTGTATTTAGGTTGTTCAATTGAGAAATATTGATCTATCATTGTTATATTATCAACTAGAGTTTGCACTGGTTTAACCACATTGCCTTATTCTTGGAAGCATTGTTATGGTTTGAAGTAGAAACTAAAGAGTATGTCAAGTCCATGATAAGTTAGTATACATATCATTTACTTATCTTTTTGATCTTGGTGACAAGATCTTGATCATTTGGATTTGAATCTATAAGTATTTCCTTACCTTTTTTAGAAGAATGTATGTTTGTTTTTTCAATGTTTGGGAAGGATTATTCTTATTTTTTCTCTCTTTATCTAACCAAAGTATGTAATTATACCATAATAAAGTATGAGGGTAGACTATCATCAGATTCAATCAACCTTAAGAGTACTTAATCTTTGTCCTCTAGGGGTTGGTATTTTAAATAATCTTCCTTAGATCCTACATTTATGGGAATGTCTTCAAAGACCATAGAATTGTCTTGACCATCATAAAATTTCTCCTCCTCATAGCTAGAGACTTAAGGGACCCCACTACAAGTGTAACTTTTATTCATGTCTAAAATCTTTGTTCTCTATGTTTTTGAAAGATTTAGAAAATGTTTTGTAAAAATTTAAACAAGGCATGGGTTTCGATCTTCTCTAAATAAAGTGTCAAGGTAATCAAAGAGACTATAATAAAAAGGAGGTGGAATAGTAACACATAATTATAATAATGTGTCATTAAATTACTCAACCTTAGGTAGTGTTTAAATCATATAAATTATAAGAGGGTATGACAACTCAAAGACCTATGTGTAAACTAGGACACCAAACATAGGTTAAGAGATACATCAATACATCAAAATATAGTTCAAATTTGATGAGTCACTATTAGGAAATTAGAAGAGATCCCTTAAAATTAGGAAGTTGAAAATTCAAACTAAGAAAATCAAGATGTGAAAACATGCAATAATTCCTAAGTATAAAACTAGAACCAAATGGGTAGCACAATGATGCCACATGGTAATAAGAGGTAGAATAAAATGTGTTCTAGAACTTAGAGTGTGAGTGATAGACTAGATGACCTAAGTTGACAATGATAAAATGATGATGATTCTAAAATTTTCCTTCAATCCAAATGGTAAATTGAACCCAAGTTAACTCAAGTCAAATGTAAATGGTAAATCCAATTAACACATTAACTAAAAACGTAGAAAGGTGTAATTATGAATTTTAATTATCAATGGAATTTAAGATTTTTGGAAAGTGGTTTAGATTCACATGGGAAGCGTAATTTCATTGTTTATATAATAAATCACAATGTTTAAGATGAGGATTTGAATAAGGCAAAGATGATTTGGATTTGACTAGTGTAATGCATCCTTATTCAAGAAATGGTAGACAAATGTGTTTGGTTATGATGAGTGTGCTTAAAAACAAGTTTTAGACTCAAATAAAGAACAATCAAGTAAAGGAAAATATAAATATAACTAATTAAATCATCCTAAGCCCTAAAATAACAAGGTTGCATCATATTATTGAAATCCATCTATATATGTACTCTTACGAGGATTTTAATTATTAATCTAAAAATAAAAGTGCATGATTTGGTAGGGTATTTTACACCCCACCTTCTCCCAAGAGATTGTATGGTGACATGGACCTTCAGGTTACTCACCCTGCATAAACATTACTCCATGGAAAGTGGAGTTGTCAAAAACTTAAAATTTATGACCGTCTAGATAGTCCAAAGTGTGGCTAATGTTAGACATGCAAATATGACAATTTGATCCACGTCAATTAGATTGTTGTGAAAATATCTTGTCTTTTTCACAACCACTAAATTTGTAAATTACCTAATGTAGTGAAATGTCTTGATTGATCATACATTCTAGGCTAGATTTCCACTAGCAGAGTTTGCTTACTTGCTCAAGCAAACATCCTAGTGGGTCACCCTCAATTTGTATACCCCCATGAAGAGGGGTTAAAGTCAATGTTGATAGATTAAAAGTTGGGTTAAATATTTTCTAAATAACTCATGAAGAGGCTATTAACTCCCCTCCATAAGATAAATTACATAAAATAAAATAATCTAAGTTAAAAGGCTTTAGAGGTTGTTTTTAGATCAACTAAACCATATAGGTTTTGGGGAGAGCCTAGACAACTTATTTTTCACACCTTGGAGAAAGGAAAAAACACAAATAAAAGGCACTTTTGGTCACCCAAGTTACCTATAATGGATGAGGGGAGAGCATACACACATGATTAGTTTTTATCAAATAAACTAACAAGCAATAGATGATTTTCATAAAACAACACTTCAATAATTTTGAATTTTAAGTGAATGTTCATTTTATTCACCAAATCAAAATGTTTAGTGAATTTCTTGGCCCCTAGGCCTTAGTTTTCAAAAACTTTGAAAACATTCACAAAACAATCAAATAAACCATATAAGTTACTTTTAAACATGAAAGGGAAGGTTCAAGATTTAAACATGCTCATGTAGGTTCCTTTTAAACACCAAAGGGAAGGATAAAGACTTAATAATACTCAAATTGATCACTTTTCCATGTGGATCCTACAAAAACATTTATAGAGTTTCTTTTAGATTTGAAGCATAATTGATAATCAAAAAATAAAGTTTATAATTATTTCTCTCATGTTCTCTATTTTTTACATACAGACTGACATTGGTCAATAGTGACTAATGTTGATTGTAACAAGATCAATACAGGTCATAAATATAATTGATGTCAATCAAAAGTGATTGATAATGGTCATTTGTGAACCCTTAGGCAAAAAATATTTTGATAAAGAATTTTACTAGCTTAAGTTAGGATAAAATATCCAAAATAAACTTATATATCAAGAAAAAAATGTTCAGACCAGAAACTTATAAACTCAAATAACCAATTGTAATTTTGAGAAAATCTATAAAATGCAAATTTTTAGATATATTTTTTCTTATAAACTAATTTATGTCAATTATCCTTGACTAATTCTGATCACCCAAGATGTAATGATGGATTAAAAATATGGTTAGATCAAGCATTGATCAAGAAAACCAAGAAAAATGCATAGAGAACCAATAATCTAGGCCAACCTATTCAACAGGGTGTACAAATGATAATTAAGAGAAATGAAATAAAGTACATATACATTAACTTTCCAAGAGAATCCCACCATCCATATGCAGCTCAAAACATATTTTTCCCCTTGATTTAATGTTCAAATCTTCAATAATGGTGTAAGCCCAAGCTCTTCCACCATCTCAAGAACACCAACTATAAACTAGGCTCATGATATGAAATCAATATTATGCCTATCAATGAGATTATCCTATTTTAAATTAAGAATAATAAACAACACACATAAATGGCATGTGGAAGAAATTTTGCATAATAATTTTACATAAATGAAGCTTAATCAAAATGGTCTTGGTCTTCCTATTTATAGATTTTCCAAATTGATTAGGATCAACCTTGACCATCCATCTCAATATGAAGATGTGTGGCCATGAATTAATTCAACTATATAAAAAATATCTATAAATATCCTCATAATTATTTGGGAGGAAGGGGCACTAAAGAGGCATGGGAAGCCATAATCTTGATATTTATTGCATTTATGGCTTATGGATGCCACCCCATTGATCATGTCATTTGATGATGTAGTTAATAGAAATCAATTTCTAGAAATAAATATTTAATAACTTTCATGGAATTCTTACTTAAGATCATAATTTGATTTAATTTTCCTAAGATTAATCAATTTTAGTGTAATTATTTGGAAATTGGTTACACTTCATTAATCAAATTGGTCAAAAATTGATATTACTAGGTCATAATTTGATTGGAGAGGAATTATAAGGTGATGTTAGTTGTGTACAAACCATCATCCCATTTAAGACATTGTCGACACAAAATAACACATGCAATGTCATGTGCTTTTGAATTAGAAGAAAAGAGTGATCTAGAGCACCAAAATGCATTTTCATAATTTTTACTCGAAGTGATTTGAGTAATGTTAATAATCACATAAAATTTATTACCCCATTTATGGATACATTAGCCTAGATCATCACTTGTATATGACAAGATCAAACCATTTAGCATGTTTTTAGTGTTTTTGGCCTAAATTGTGCATTTTCACAAATTTCAAGTAAGATTGAAAATTTCAACACAATGGTGTTAGGAATTATATGTCTACAAAGGGTACCTAATAATTTATAAAGGATAATAAACCACTTCAAAAATATTTAGCAGAACCATAAGTACCTACCAAAATACGGATAGTGAAAGTATTGAACAAGAGGAAGGAATATGTTTTTTGAGTACCTCTCATAGTTAGACCAAATAACATCGTGTTAGGAATTATATGTCTACAAAGGGTACCTAATAAATTATAAAGGATAATAAACCACTTCAAAAATATTTAGCAGAACCATAAGTACCTACCAAAATACGGATAGTGAAAGTATTGAACAAGAGGAAGGAATATGTTTTTTGAGTACCTCTCATAGTTAGACCAAATAACATCAGAAGATGCCAACGTCTTTAGTTTTATTGTTAATGATATAGACCATACAATATATTATAAAATTTCTTGGACAAATGATTGATTAAAGTCCCTCCTAATTCACATTGCCTACTCATAGATTTGTTAAGGTAAAAGGACACCACTTTTGCACTTATTATGGTATTAATGGTCATTGAGATAATAAGTGTTTAGCCCTTGAGAAAAATATTATATAGTTAATAGATCAAGGAATCATTTCATTTTAAAAAGAGGCATCCAAAACTCAATCATATACTTATCTTAGAGGCCCATCTAACAAGGTTGAGCCATCCCATGTCGATCATTATAAGTAAAACATGGTCCATCAACCTTTATAAAAGACACCCACTAGCATAAATCCTTCTCCTAGTGTGACCTCTATAAGGACTAATCACTCCCACATTGATCCTACCAAGGAACCATTTTTTTATCAAGTTTTGGATAAAGGCATGCATGGAGGGTGTACATACATAATAGATTTGGGTTCCTAAATAGGTACCTACATATTCATTGTTTACACCTAAAATTACCATAGAATGGACTATAAATTCAAAATTTATAGTTAATTAACCACATGATCATTACATTAAAGTATTTTTTGTTTATTATAGGGTTCCATTACATACGATGAGTATTTTCTTATTCAAATCATACAACTATTTCAACAAATTAAAATATTAGTTATACCTTTTACCATATCTAATAAAAGGTACATTATCATGTGAACTAAGAATACCAAATACAAATCTACCAAAGAACCATGATATAAATTCATAATTCTACTATGTGCCATATTCAAACATCTAGAGCACCTACACATGTATTCATTACTATTTATAATACAAAGAAACCACATAATATATAGAGATGGGTTCCATGAACCCCTATTCCTTATATTGGTACTTCATGACCTTACATTCCTATTATACTTATGCCAAGCATCATAGATACTACAAAAACAAATATTACACCTATACATGCTCCTTGGTAATACCACTAGTTTATTGCACCAGGTTTCAAGTGGGGAGATAACTAGGATCATCCTTTGGATGAGATCATAAGATGATCTTGTCTCTTGAAAAATACCAAAAAATAAAAAAAATTAAAAATCCAAAAACATTTCTAGCACTTTCATGTTCTATTGGCTCCTTGGCATCTATATGTTAGTTTTATACTGAGGGATAACATATCATTTACTCCTACATACACATATAAAGGCATACATAGATACATGATACACTCTTATTTTGAATGTTATCCTTTCTTTCTACTCATGTCATATGGGCCTTTCATCTACTTATTTGATATTAATACACACAAGTTATATGATTTGATGATCACTCAATAGTATCACATTTGAGCTTACATAAGTACTTACACATGCCTTATTCATGCTTATATCTTACACATGGTACTTGATATGCTATGCATTTGACATTTTTTACTAACACATTTGATCCATGTGCCACTATGACATGTTTATATTGGCTGCTTATGGTTTTCATTCATGCACTTCATCAAGTGTTTTGCCTTTTTATTTCTTTGCTTATTCAAGCATTTAAATATTCTCTATTTTATATGGACCCTATGCCTAAATTTGCCTTCTTATACATTTGAATATGTCATTTATTATTATATGGACATTCTAATATGTCATTATTTTATTTATGGACATTTGACTAAGTCATGTCCATTTGATTTTGTGACATTTGGACATGCCCTTTGTTTGTGGTCTCCTTGGACCATTTCCTTTTGAATTGATTTTGAGTGATCTTATTTGCACACTTGTTTGCTTGTTGATATTATACTATTACTATCTAAATATTGTAATTATCTTTATCATGCATCTTAGGATTACATGTGATCACATTGGTTTTATGTGCTTTAATGATACATTTACCTAGACATGTTTCATTCTCTATTATACATGCTTACATTCATATATTTTATAGCTATCTTACCCTTTTAAGGTTAGGTAACTTCCAAGAACTATTTTTCCTTCACCTCAAAGGGTACGAATATTAGTGGCAGAATGCTTAGGAAGCATGTTATCCACACTTTTCATAGTTTTAAAATTCAATTGGATCATGTCATATGGACATAGATTTCACACATTCATACTTTATAGATCATAGTGGGAGCATGATTTGTAAATTTTTTTTCCAAATTTATTCAATATTTATTACTTATAATAATTTTAGATTTGGTGAAAGCATGTAATATGGACATGTCTTTCACACATTCACACTTTTTAGATTATAGTGGGGGCATGATTTGAAAGCATGCACTCCATATTTATTTATTATTTGGTATTTATAACATTTTGTAGATTTAGTATGGGCATGTCATATGGGCATCATTTACACACATTCATGGTTTTTAGGTTTATTAAGGGCATGATTTGGAAACATGTTCTCCACACTCATTTGGTATGGTACCTATATCAATACATAGATTCAATGAGGGAATGCTTTGGAACATATTCTCCACATCTATTATGTATTCAAAATCTTCATTTTATAGTGGGGGAATGTTTTGGAAACATGTCATCCACATTGGTACTTATATCAACTTTAGATGTTTTAATATATAATAAGGGAATGATTTAGAATCATGTCCTCCAAACTTAAATAGTTTTTTGAATTATCAAAAGCACACATTTATATGATTTAGATTCACAATTATGGAACAATTGTATACATGATACCATTTTTATACACAATTTCATCATGAGACATATCTAAGGTGCATATACTATGCAACATGTACCTAATATTTTAAAATCCAAATTAATCTTGAATTCTAAACTATGCCACATATCAATACCTCATGGACTTTTACAAACTTTAGCAAGCCAATCTATTACAGTAGCTAGTTCACCTTTTTTTTATGGTTGAGGTCATTAAATCACTCAATTTTACCAAGTTTTCAGTTTGGAATTCATCATCCAAACTCACCAAGTTATAAGTATCATTGGGTTACACAATTGAGCTAATTTAAAATTTTAGGTGGTAACTCACTTTCACTCCAAAGTTGAGGGAATCTCTCTCTCTCTCTCTCTCTCTCTCTCTCTCTCTCTCTCTCTCTCTCTCTCTCTCTCTCTCTCTCTCTCTCTCTCTCTCTCTCTCTCTCTCTCTCTCTCTCTCTCTCTCTCTAGATATGTGCACTTTAAATATTTATCTATATTTATCATAATATTGGTTTTATATCTTTACAATGATACATCTTTTATAAAAATAAAATGTTAATAGGTAAGGTGGTTACATCAACACATAGGTGGACTCCTAAACCTTACTCTTTCAATTTCAATCTATTTCAATTAATTTTGACCCAGATATATGCATTGATTATACACTATAACATGCTCTTGGTTGAAATTAAGTCACCATCAAAACACTCAAATTTAACTTAAGAAAATAAAAGGTATGCATACACATCTAGGTACTTTATCATTTCTTTAAAACTATCAATTTCATTACTAGATTAAAGGGGGGAAATGTACATGATATTTTATGATTATGTAGCAAATCATTCTTGTGCACTTGGAAAACTCAAAACTTGGTTGTTCCTCTTAGTTCTACAAATGCCTTACTTTTGTAAGCCTCACATATATTATATTTTGTGCCATTTAGCCTATATATTAGTATGACTAACCTTATATTAATTATAGATACATCCCATCTTGCCTAAATTCTTAAAATGTATGTATCTTACACCTCTATAAGTTTTAAGCCTACACTTTCTCTCCTTTCCCCAAGACACTAACATCTAGAATAGATAGTAGTGTTGACATTATTGTCTTGACCGATGTAAGTTTCTAGTGCCCTAAATAGATCTAATTTATAAATAAAACATATACAATCATTATAATAAGTTATTTAATGTAATTTATCTTCTGATAGAATTATTATAAATATAATATCAACCATCATCCATTCCTCACCTAGAAATCAGATCAAAAGAGCACTCAAGAAGCACTTAAGTTACCATTTTCTATCCTACCCTATTTTAATATTAGTCAAATGAACATCCCAAATATATTTTTCAATACTAAAAGAGTAGTTATAAGGTCATATTTTCTAAGTTAAAAGCTAGGTCAATATTGTACTTTCTTTACACACATTGTATAATTCACACATAATCCAACACATAGGAGAGAACTACATGATTTTGAGGCCCTCTTTGGGAATATTAGCTATGTAGATAGTTACCTTTCATAAGAGGCTCATTTTAGGTTAGATTGACATCATGTGCATACTAACCCCTTTTTCCCTAAGGTATTGAATATGGAAAGCTAGGGTTTTGCCATTTCACCAAGAGTGAAAATCCGTGACCTAGATCTAAACTACACCAACACAAAGGCAAATCCAAACCCAAAAGCATCTAGTTGGTTGCATCCTATTTCACTAAATATTCTATATATGACACTAACATCAAACCCAAACACTAGCATTGATGTAACTATCTCAAGATAACACAACTATCCAAAGAGTTAGAGACACCAGATTTAGAATCTGATAACTATTCCAAAACTATCCTCCTCCCTATTTTTTACCTGTACTAGATATAGTACTATGTTATCATTATAACTAGATAAGTACTCTCTTTTATGTCATTTTTATATCAAACATAATTATACTTTCCATTAATAGCCTATCTTAGCATAATAAATTCAACATATGGTACATATAAGTTTATCATATGAATTAGCCTACTGTAGATCTGATATTCACATTTTTTCCATATCATTTATATATCCTTAACCCTACCTACCTAAGGAGGATTAAAAAATAAAAATTAGGGTTAAAATAAACCTAATAGGATATAGACTAGGAGAATAATTCAAATATTAATATGTGGCATTTAAGCATACATCTAAATGTAAAATATTGAAACTCATTGTAATGATGTGATAAGTGGAATATTATGAATATAGTAATAAAATAAAGGGATGATTACTTATGTTTTTTGTTTGATTATATGATTATAATTATGTGTTGTAAGTAGAAATTAGACTAAATCAAGAATGCAATTTTTCTAGTATAGGAATTATCTTTTTATCTACGTAGAGTCGATCTTATTGATCTGGATTAATGTCAATAATGGCATATGCACAAAGGAGGGACTATGACAATAGATACACCTTCAAATCTATTTTTAATCTTTATATGTGTGATGCCTAACCTTGATAATAAATGCAACTCCATATTTTAGTATCTTTCACCTTGAAATCCTAGGTGTGTTTGTGAAGGCTATAAAACTAAAAAAAATGGGAAGTTATAGTTGGTTAAGATGGCCCCAATCATCATCATTTTATGATTGATCACTACTTATTTATTTTATACTTTTATGAAGGAAATCAAGCCACACATATTTCTCCCACCTAGTGTGATTGTAAAATTATGTTACTTTATTATATGTATGCAGATAATGATTTGGATTTAATAATTAAAATGTTTATTTTGGTTTTTATTTGGATTGCTTCAGACTTGGATTTTTATTTCTCCTTATGATAGATTCATAATTCTAGAATAATAATATATATTTGACCAATGTTAAATAGCATATAGACGTATACTAGATAGGCTCCAAGTGCCTTATTAAGGGACGCCTTAATTTACTTATATATGAGTCTAATTGGGTGATTTATCATGCCATATACATGTTAGGAATATGTACCAATCCTAAGGAAAGGTTTGATTTAAAAAATTAACAGTTGCTAAGATAGGGTCAATTTTGACCAAATTGAGTCAATATTAACTTCTGATACTAATTGAAACTAATGAAACTAACTTGCATATAGGTTTGGAGATGTCTATGTAGGATATTTAGTAGGTTTGAAACAAATATTGAGGTTCCTATAGGTGTATAATAGTTTAACAGAAGGGTCAAACTCATAAAGTATAATGTAAGTGTGAGAGAATGGTAGATTAATACCATGTTTATGCACTCAATTTATGTGTGTTAAGTGTTTTTCAAACTTATCACTATCAAGTAATTAATGATAGATTATAATATCTAAAATTGCCTTATTTTTTTCAAGCAATGTAATTACTAAATTATAATGATAAGATATACCTGAGTGTGTACAACACACTTTATCTTTGGTATGAATCTCTAACTGTACAAGTTACTCAATTCCAAAAACTTAAAATCACATGTAGTCAATGTCCATAGATTGATAATTTTATTCTAAAATTGAATTTTTAAATTTTTAAAGAGAAAGGAAGGAGTAAACCTATGTGTTTGTGAAATCAATGTTTCCCTTGTAACTTGTTTCATATGATTCTTCCTTGTTGAAGCATTAGATAAACTTATACTTCCTTTCTAAATCACATGGAGAGTAGGGGTGATTATGCCCCAAATTTTTACTATTTAAGCCTTTTGTTTTATAATACAACATGTCACAACCCTCATTAATGTGGGGATAATTACATAATGTACTAAAATAAATAAATAAATAAGGGAGGAGGAAAGAGAGAACCTCATCATGGGTTCACTAAAGTAAAATTGAATCAACAATTGTAAATGTATTATATATTCAATTAATAGTTACATTGAATTTCACTCCATGTGAAATAAAATGCATGATTGAAATAAAATGAACAACCTTCATTCCACCATCATGAATTCATGTTTCATTATATATATACACTCAAGCTTTCTTAATGTATAATAAAATGCATGACCAAAACTTAATGAACAACGTTCATGCCCCCATCATGAACACGTTTTTGATAATTTTGAAATGGAATGCCAACCATTTTACATTCAAATGTAAACTATGTTATGTATTTTCATGAACTAGTATCATACCTCCTAAATATATACCAATTGATATATAATTATATGCATCTATATTCTAAACCTAAAAACCTATATATAAAATGTATTTGTATGTGAAAACCTATAATTCCTATTCTCATAAGTGTGTGCATATGTTCATGGATATTCAATCAAGTGTGTATTACTTTATAAAAAAGTATCTATAAAGAGAGTTCATGTGCTTAACATATTTCCCCATAATTAATATTAATGTTCTAATATTTTTCATGTTACTAAACCATTTAATATTTGAACCATTTTTAATCTCTAAAATTTATACTCTAATATGATTTTATGTTCATGGAGGCTTATGTCTCTATGAAAATCCCATTGTTCTTCCCCCTTATGAGATGAGTGATGTGTCATGTAAGTCACTCATCTCAAAAGAACATTTAACTATATAATGTCATTTATAAATATAAAATCATATATAATTATGTGAATATGTAGATAGTGTGTCATCATAGTAATGCATATTTTGATCAAGGTATGTATGTAACATATGTAATGTAGGGAATATAAGTTTCATCTCTAAATATATGTATTAATAAATCACATAATATTAGGATAATTGAATAAGACTATGTATTCAATGTGAATGACATAGATCATGGCACCACTCAATGTTAAAAATCTCAAAAAGTGCAACAAGCTCAAGTGTTACTGTCATATTTGAAGCCAAGGGATACATATAAGGGACATACAGTTGTTGAAATAGACAAGGCCAATAACCACACACAATGGACATAAATGTGTTGAATATAAGTCCAAAGGTCCATACATAGTAAATAAGCACAAACTAGCCTATCATATAAGAAATTAACAACATCAATAGATCATAAAGTAAGTAAACTAGTCTACAACATCCATATGTACCAATGTCACATCATACTATACTAATATATCCATGTAGCATTGTGTAAGATATGAATAACTAACAAGATAAGTCTAAGTGATCTAGGTATCTCAACACATTATAAAGGTCATAGAAGGATATAAAATGTAATAGTTAAAAGTATGCAATAAGATGCCCACAATATTCACATGGCCACTAGGTAGAGGAAAGCCCAACATCTATATGAACATGTGTAATTGGTATGTCCTACATCACAAACATATACTATGAAATACATGTGTGTATGAAAATAATATGCAATATACCAAGCATTTGATAAATAACATGTTTAAATAGTGTATTCCACTAATCATTTCATGCTCGTGTTCTGATTACTAATTTTTTAATATTTTGAATATTTGTATAAGTGCATGATTTTCATATTATTCCTCACATATTCAAGCTTGATTTTTCCTTTATTATGTTTTTGTAATCACGAATGGACCCAACTAATTAAGATTCATTTTTTCTTTATTATCCTTATCCATAATAGTGTTTTTCTATTCTAATATAATACTAAGTCTCCAACTTGAAATTCACAGCTATGTTCTTTCTTGTGATATACCATCTTGATATAATCTTGGTAAATTTTGAGATGTTAAATATCCAATATATATCAATCATTGAGAAATTCTAATTCATATAATCATTTTTATTGGTATTAATTATCCTTGAAAATATATTATAAGGAGACACATTAATATGGCATCTCAAAATTTAAGGTAATAATGTTTTTGTTCCATAAAAAAGCGAGTAAGGTGTATCCTTCATGTATGGACACTCATGTGATATGCCCAAATTTCATATATAATTTGATTGTGCTAGTCTTCACCATGTTTACTGATTATTTTACTTGATATGTTTGCAAGTTTATTATTTTTTGCTTCTACTTGTCCATTGCCTTGTGGATAATATGGTGTAGAGAATGTATTATGGATCTTTTATTTATCACAAAATATCTTAATTTTGTTATTCTTGAATGGAGACCCATTATTTGTGGCAATAATGTATGGTAGTCTAAATCAAGGAACTATACTTTTCATTATAATTTTACATATATATTCACCTATATTCAATTATAATGGTATGGAATATACACATTTTTTAAAGTATTCAATAGACGTGAGAAATAATTTTTGACCCTTTGATGATTATAGATTTATCCTGTCAATTAAGTCAAATCCCCAAAGGGAGAACAACTAACATGAAATATTAGGTTTAAATTATTTTGATGGGGTTTGATTTAATTTTTTTTGTTAATGACAGTATGGGCATAATTTAAAATGTTATTTGCATTCTTGTTACATTGTAGTCCAATAATACCCTTGTCTCAAAAATTTGTAAGACATAACTTTTCCATTGAAATGACCTCTACACTTCTTGCCACATACTTTCAATAATGAAATTTTAGCCTCATCACATGTAGTGATATTTTAAATAAATATCCTCCACTTTAAATATAATGTATTGTTTCTAATTATATTTTCTCTCATTATGTATAGCATTTTCTAGGAGAGAAAATTTGTACAAAAATTATGTATATCACATACCACTTTGAATTTACTACATTGTGAGTAATTATCAAAACATCAATAGGATCTAACCTTTTTATAGAGATGGATAATGTTGTAGATTTAAAATATGTAAAATTTAATCATTATCATCATTTATGTCAATGTGAATCATAGAATTTGAACTAGTCATAGCTTCAACATGTCAATTGATTATCCATTTTCTAAGAATCTCATATACCCATAGTGATTTTATCTATAATGTGCATATTGTACATAGCCAAAGTATCAATGCCTCATATTATACTATGTTATTTATACATGAAAACCCTAATTAATATACAAATGACATAAGTTAGACCTAAGGATTAATGAAGAAGATGTTAGTATGAGTGCCTATAACACATTTTAATTGATCAAAGCACATGGTTCAAACATTGTTGATGCCTCTATGTGTATCATAGGTGATCTCAATGTTTAAATAACACTTCTCATTTTATAACTTAGGGAGTTCAAAGCATGAGTTGTAGGTTGTGACAATTAGATTATCTTTGGTGAAATAGAGGTAGAGCACATAGATTGTTGCATAGCATTTATATGAATTGGTGGTTGAGATCCACCTTGGTCCTTAATGATATTTATAGGATATGAGACACCTATTCCAGTACTAGTTAATTATTATCAAACTCTAATCTAAGATAATTCTATAATGAATATTTACAATGATTTTAAGCTATAGTGATTTAGTTAAAAAAAAGAAGCAAAAAGAAAGGTAGGGTGGAAAGAAAATATGTGATTGTTGATCTTTGTCTCAAACATTATGACAAGGTCTAAATTCCAGCTAAGAATGCATTCAACCAATGTATAATGTGAAATAACATATTCTCAAATCTCATTACACACCAAGCTAATATCTAAGGATAATATGAAAGAGTACAAGTAGAAACTAGATTTACTTTGAAGATTTACTACTATAATAAAATAACATATCACATCCTTATGTAGATTAAAATGAAATGAAGTAAACCTAAATACATTTAGATAATTTAGAATTTACAAAAATTATCAACCCTGTATTATATATGTATGTCCAAAATTCTAAAAAACCATTCAAATCTAAGACTTAGAGTAAGCAATTAAGAGAAAAGCCATGATGACAATTCACACAAATAATTGAGACAAAATTTATATTATTCCATGCTTTTAGTAAATTGCTTAAAAAGTTAAAATGTAGTTTATATCTCTTTGAACTCTCTCTCCCTTTTATAATAGACAATTCTCCT
The DNA here is from genome assembly GCA_037957365.1 of Torreya grandis. Lineage (NCBI taxonomy): Eukaryota > Viridiplantae > Streptophyta > Pinopsida > Cupressales > Taxaceae > Torreya > Torreya grandis. The sequence continues at coordinate 87,052 of JARHVA010007097.1, forward strand.
TTTATAGGTTTTAAAGAAGCATGTCGATTAGTTGCATTGATTAACAAGTGTATAAGGACAAATATCCTTTTACAAAGTTCCTTAAAATACACTAAAATTTCCAAAGTGAACTAACCTCTAGGAAATGTGCTAACAAAATGCATGTGCCTTTATAAAGAATATTCCAAAATTCAAATGGAAAAGAACACTTCTAGCCAATTAGTGGGCACTGGGTTGATGTTGCTACTTGTTTTTTTTGAAAAATCCTCAACCTATGTTGGCCACTAATGAATTAGAGATTAATCACCAACATCAAGAAAAGATCTTACCCATGGTATTCTAGGTACTTAAGTTCCTTCTCAATATTTTCAATCTCTACTTCATGTTTTTTTTCAACCTATGATTTGGACTATTGTGTTCTTATATGTAGTTTGCCTAGAGGAGTGACAAAATATTGACCTTCTAACACATGGTACTGCTTCAGATTGAGATACCAAATGTCATCACTTCCCTTCATACCCCTTGTCAACCTTTCCTCTGGGTTGATTTTGACTTTATTTAATCTTGTTAAGACCTCATACAAAGATGAGGATTTTGTGCACAAGTTATCATAATCATCTATATGATGCTCATAAGGCACATTCATCTATTTAGCTTTCAGATGCTTTGTGACCTTATCATTTAGATCCCATTTACTTAGGTTATCATGTTATAATTTAAAGGAAGATCTATGTCTAAAAGCATCTTTAATGTTATTCCAATATTAGAAGATGGTCTTGCCAATAGCCAAGGCATAATGTGTAGTAATCCTTTCTTCTTTTCCATTTAAGCACCATCTATACCATTTCATATTTTAAATGCAACTTATTATTTAGCTAAATTATCTAAAACATGGATTGGTAACCTCAATGGAGTGCATTATGTTCCCTCAATCTGGATGACTATGTAGTCCAATTAAAACCATATATCTCTAATGGCTTCAATGGATTTATTTACCAATGGGTGGATTCTTGGTATAGAGGTTGCTATTAAGGATTTATTCAAATGAGGATACATGAAATCATATATAAATTGAATATGTTCTTAGTACTTGTAGATGTGCATTTTGGATTAAAATTGGGACACTATCTATGTCCTCTCAAGAGACCATCCCGTAAAGTTAGGGATCTCAACTATGCTAATTAGGGAATCTAAGAGGTAGGATATAATAGATAATTACCTCCTAGTCCCTTTCTTGACTATGGTGATCTATCTACATAGGCATGTGTTGATAAGCTCACCCATAGGGGGAGTTAATTCTTTTTAAATCATGTAATAGACCAAGGGCACCCACATGCTATCAACATAAGTGGTTGTAGGGTTTCTATAGAGTCTATTCATTAGGGGCATTATCACTATAACTATAGACTAGAATTGGTTGGTGGGAATGTTCCCACTAGGGTCAAAAAACACATTAATTCCAAAATATATCTATGGTGTCAAAATGGTTTTGAGGTCATTTTTATTAGCCCATTCAAAAAGTGTGGGAACATCTACCTATGAGTTAGGTATCTTGTATTATATCTAAAATACAATGGGGGATACATAGGCAACACATTTATGAGTACGTTCATTGATTAGCATGCCCTTTTCAATTCTACACTACTTAAAAATAGGAAGAAGGACATCAATATAGAGGAGTACCTATGTTTTACCTATTGTGTGGTGAAGGTTCACCATCTATGCTACAACTAGGTCATAGTACCTCATCTTGAAGGATGCAATCTTCTCTTCTTCTCTAGTTATGGGTTGTAACTCCTCAATTATCTAAAATATCCCCAATGTTTATGGACACAATGTCGAACACTATGTCTTTAAACACCCTTCCTTTAGAGTCTATGGTCAAATATAGCTTGGTGTATTTTGTATGATGCCTTTAAGCTACCATGACTATGCATTTCATGAATCACTCAGTAATGGTCTAAAATTTAACTCTAGATCAGTTTTTATTTGCTTAGATAATAATTGGGCTCTTTTGGTTCAATTATGATTAATCTAAGATTGAATTAGGGCTTTTAGTAGAAGCTAGAGATTTTCTGCATCTTTAATGGTAATGATTTATTTAGACTTAGGCAAATTCATGCCTTGGATTTTATTTAGACCCTTACATTTAGACATTTTCCTTTTTGAGCTCATAAAATCTTTAATTTTGTCATTTTGTGCCCATGTGGCATCTATGTGTCATCCTACTTGAAATTTTTGCAAAATTTTTCATAATGTATTTTAGGAAATGGCCATTATAATTTTAAAATCGAGCTTGTTTTTGCACCATTTGATCTTTGCACATGGAGCAATGTGGATTTTTGATCTTGATCTTAGGACTTGTATGTCATTGGTATTTTTCCACATTGGCCTTTATGGTTGTGCCCCTTAGTAGTTTTTTAGGCCTTTTGAGCTTTATGCATCATCAGTCTATATATTACCATGATTTTACCACATGTTAATCTCATGCTTCCCTAGAGTTTCATTGAAAATTCCATCTTGGCTTTGTGCCATCTATTCTTTCTTTCCTAATGAAATGTGAACTATCGATCTTTCACATATGCATGAACTTTAATTAGCATTGGGGTATATAAATGGCTTAGGCTAAATATTTTAGGCTATAGTTCCATTCTATGCTTAATAAACATGAAATAGAATTTAGGTTAAAATACATTAGAAAGAAGGTCCTAAATAATAAAAATATTCTACACAATGTTTTAACTAAGGTTTTATTATGTTCATAAACACAATAAAACTTTAGATAAAAATTATTAAGCCAAGTCTTATCATGATGTGCCCTTTTTTATCCAACTAAGCCTATTAGGTACAAAGACCAAGAATCTTATGTAGACTAAGGTTAGGGTCATTGTTTAAAAACATGACTATGTTCCAGCATGATATTGAATCTTAGTATATACAAATCCAAACCTAGTTACAAGGATCTTGATCTTAAACATGGATTTTGATTTGTTATTTTATAGAATAGTGGAGTTTTTTTCCTATTAGATAAATAGATCTAAGTAGGGTAAATTAGTAAATAATATTCCTAATTAAAACTACTGATTTATGAAATTAAAGTGTAATTAGACCTTTTCTAAAATAGCAGTGAGAGAGAGAAAATTAAACTTATCTTATTCTAGACTATTTCAACTAAGATAGGGTCTAGATATTTGTGTGTAGAACTGGGAGATTATCACAAATAGGATCCTAGACTTCATTTTATAATTAGATAAGAGTGTTAAAATTGGACACCCTAGGCTCTAGCACTGTAGTTCTTCTCTGACACTATTTTCATAAGGATTTAATCTTTATGGGTTTTGTTTATCTACTCAGTGTGAGCTTGTGTATCAATTTTTAGGTTCTCACTATCAATATAACTCCCTATAGATCTGATTATTCATGTACTTATATCTTTTATTCAATTGAAAGAAACTTTGGCAAATGGGGAAAAAGGGTTAGTTTGTGTAAGATGCACTAGACATGCTTCACATCCTATATGTAGGTATGTTTCCTACATACCAATACTCCAAAGAGGGATCAAGCCATATGTAGTTATCCCTTTAAGAGTGTTTAGTGAAATAGTGAATGAATTGCAAGAAATGCTAAAACTAGGTATGCTTGAGATGACTAGGGACTGGTGTAAAGACTTGAATTGGCTTGAAAGTGTATAGGTTGGTTGTATACAGAGAATAAGGAAGATTTATTGAGTGGTATTTCTTGTATTATTTCTCACTTGAATGATAATTGCCAACCCTTTCTAAATGATCTTTGAATTGGATTATATATGGATCTATTGGTCATGGGTTAAATGAAACTAGACTAGGTCAATATAATGAACAAGAGGAATCAAGGATAATTGGTAATATGGGCTCAAATTATGATTAGACAGAAGCATTGGAAAGGGGACACCCTAGGGTCTAGTGCTATAGTCCAAATTTGGTGATATTGTCTTGAGTAGATGGGACCTAGGGGGATGAATTGGTCATAAAGAGAGGGTCCTAGCTCAGTTGGGTTCAAGTCTGGAAGGCCATGGATGATTGGGAATTAGTGAAAGTAAACCTAAGAGGGTCATGAGAGCAAGCAAGAGGGACCTAAGGGTTGGGTGTCTTTAGCCATGCTCAAGTTACCAATTTTTTTATTGTATATGACTACATTTTGCCCCCCTTTATTTTAGTGATGTAAAAAATTGAATACGAGGATAAAGGAAAATAAAAAGTGTACCTAAACTTACCTAAAAAGGTGAATCCCATGAAGCTTTGATGTTGAGTAATGCTGGATAGTACATAGAGAGCACATTGTGTAAGTGTGAATCTATGAAAGGAAAATAAAGAGTAGATTAGTTCTTATTATATGAAATATAAAACAATAACTTACAAATTTGGGTAAGAGAAAGGACTGAATACACCTCACCAGGTATGTGAACCAATACAAAACCTGTTGTGATACTGAGTAAGGTTGAGTAATGTTAGATGTGCTAGATGATGTTGTACCAAAATATATATCATGAATGAAGATGAGTGCTCAATTCTATAGAAAGTGTTTCAATAATGAAAAGGTTATCCCTTTGGCTCCATCATCACCTACTAAGTGAAGATAGATGATGATGAGTATACTAATTAATGTTTGGACTATGTGTCCAATCCCTCTGAATAATTGTCTCAAGAATACAAAGGTTGGCCCTTTAGTTGCATCATTGCCCACTAAGTGAATCTAGGTGGTCATACATGTGTTTATTTATGTTTATAATGTGTGTCTAATCCTTCTAAATAGGTGGCTCAAGAATACAAAGGTTGGCCCTTTGGGTCCATTATTGCCCCATGAAGTGAAGTTAATAACTGATATAATTATGTATGAATGTGTATGTCATATGAAATAGTTTATGAAGCCCCTGAATGATATAAAAATATTAAAATATGGAATAGATATTTGAATGTGTGCTATAAACTATGCCAATGTTGGCCAACTCAAAAAAGATGGAGATTAGGCTTGTATGAAAGCCACTCCAAAACTAAAAATTTAGCATATGTGGAAGCCACTCGAAAACTCAGGTACTCAAGAATGTGGAGGTTAGGATTGTATGAAATCCACTCTAAAATTATTACAACCAATTATAGATGGAGTAAGGAACATAACTATTTATAATGCCTAAGTAATGCTAAAAACTAAAAGAAAAGAAGCAAAAGTGTTGTGCAATCTACCCCTAATCACTAGTGTTTGAAACACGGATTTTGATCTAGAAGTTATACCAACTATTGTATCTAAAATTGGAAGTGAAAACCAATCATGCCTCACATGATTCCCTCTATGTCTATATTCTCCAATTAAACTATATTAAAAACTACTAATTTGAACTAGTCTGATTGTGAAAAACTATAGTTGAACCTACCCTTTTGCTTGCTTCTAGAAAACCTAGTTTTTCTACTATTTGGATAAGAGCACCAAAAATGGACAACCTAGTGTTTGGCACTATATTCCAACCTCAGTGTTGTTATCTTAGGATAAAATTGATCATTTTTATAGAATTTTTATGGTTTACTTGGTTTGTTTTGAGTGGTTTGATGACTAGTTATTATTTTGGTTATTCTAAAACTAGATTTTTTGATCGATATGAGCTCTGATATTTTTATTAAAACCCCTATTTGTTTCCCCCTATTATGAGGTTAGGAATGGGTACCCTATAATGAATACACTAATAATAATAAGCCCTGTAAGTGTGTTAATCTAGAAATATACATGATATAGAAATTATAAAAGATATAGCATGGTTTGATTTGAAATATTGTTAGATCAATAAGGGTATGCCTAGATAATAATGTAATAACATGTAGAATGTACTGAACTAGAAATAAAAGTGTTAGTTTTTAGTTTTTTATTTATTATTTAGATATATGGAGTATGATGTCCATCATGGCATCTAAGAGAATAGTAAAATACATGATAAGGATCATGACATTGCAGCAATCAAAGTTGTAATCAAGTAGACAAGCAATCAAAGCAAGAATCAAGAAGCATATAATGGTGGCCAAGGGGCCATAAAAATAAGGTGTATGGGAACATGTCACTCAAACTAGAAAATAAGCATACAAGGCATGTTCAAATTCCACATACACATATAGTTGAAATAAGCAAGTCAGCATGAAATTCATAATCACATAGAAGAGTATAGGTAAGGGACATTGTCAAATGTCCAAATGCACACACATGAATATAAATAAAAGACATTGGAAAATGTCCTAAGGCACATATAGGAGAAAATTAGGGACTATAAATTTAATTCAACAAGCTATGCTAAGAAAGAAGAAAAAGCATGTAACAACTAAAAAGATATAATCACATCTAACTTAATCAAAGCAAGAGGGAAAGTATGTAAGACATGTTTAGTACAAGATTAGGTATATCATAATAAATACACAAGTTCTAGATAATATTGAAATATCAATATAGTAATATATGTAATCTAAGTAAAGTATATCAACATGATAACTTGGAGTGTGTAGTGTAAGAAAGACATAACTTGGATGGTGTAGTCATGTAGAAGATGCCCCCAGTGGGTACATATACTATGTGTGTCTCAAATGTATAAGTAGGATGTCTCTTCAATGGGTAGAGTGAAGAAATCAAGTAGATATATGTCACTACACACACTCAAATAAGATCAAGTGAAGCATGGTAATGTAGATAAATCAACATACAATAGCATGAAATAGAAAATGTAAGTCCTAGCATGATATTATCAATGTAATAAATGGATGATGCATACATTCAAAATGTTTTTTTAGATGTTTTTTTATATTTGAATGTTTTTGTATTTTTGAAATGTTATATTGCTTTTGTATTTTTGGAATATTTAAAATATGTATAATCAAGTAGAAGAGATTATATACAATCAAAGTTGGAAAGAGATGATACTAACCGATGAGTCTCATAGGAACTCCCTATCATGGTGTCTTGTATCAAACAAAAGAATTGTTCATGATTATGAAGCATGAGGGAATGGTTAGGAATATGACTCTAAATATTTGGATTTATTGTTGGTATCTTGGAAATCATAATAACATATATTATTCCACTCATGATTATCATCTTGATTTTAAACCAATGGAATGTTGTTGAATTTTGTTGTATCTGTATCTTTTCCTTTGATGAACTATGTTTATGAATGATTTGTTATAAGATGTTCAATAAATCACAAACCTTGGTGAAAAACATTATCAATTTCTAGAATAGGAGTAATTGTGCCTTGAGCCTACTTTCCCAACCCTTAACCTTTATACTCAAACTATCATAGATATTTTTGACCAAACCCATAATACTTTGAAAGTTGAGACTCATATTGGAGATATATATTTGCATATTTTTCATGCTTTACCTATACTTGTGGTACCATTTATTTCTATAAAAAAAAATTTATCCTTTTATTTTTATGATTTATGCTTTGGTAACTACTTTTATACTATTTTTGAATTTAACCCTTTGTGAATGTGTTCCTATGTCATTGTGGATTGCTTGACTAATTTGCCTTGTATAGGGTCCTCATGAGAATTTATATGTTATATATGTTGTTTCAATGTCAAATATGAATCTGTGTGATGTCCATGCATTATATGATATTCACAATAATATATAGATCTTCTTACTAGATGTAGAAGAGGTAGTTTGATCAATTTAGCTTTAATTATTTTCATTAGTACTATTGACGCAAGAAATTGCACCCTTGGCAGGAGGCCGAGCTCTTGCGTTCTCCTCGTAACTATGGAAACTCCCCTCTCACCTATGGGACTGGCGAAGCTAGAGGGGAGAGTCTCTAGATAAGGGCTAGCTCCCTTTGATGCTTCATGTTTGTTCCAACAAGTGCAAATACATACATATATATAGATATAATGGGGGGGATGAAAAGAGAGAGATTGCAAGAAAAAAAAACTACTCTAAAGAGGTGATGCACCAAAATAAGGTGACCTTCTCACATCCACACTTGAAACCAAACAAACACATACGTACACTTTAGACATGGCAGAAGGACTAGGCTACTAGAAACTGGCAGGCAGGCTTTCATGAGAAAATAGAAATAGAGATCCACCAAGGTGCTGTGAAATGCACACTGTAAGTACCTTCTTCTACTCTTGCACTTCCAAATACAACTCTTCTCCTCTCAGCTATAGAGATGGCACCTTGTAGACAATAGGTATGCTAGTGTTAAACTTGTGAAAGCATAAAAAAATAATGACTGAACACAAACAACACTTAAGACATACTCAGATATATCTATCCAAGAGAGAGGTAAAAATTGTGTCTATTGATTCAGGTGAAATTTTTCCAAGGCTACGCCTTACAAAATGGGAAGATGTTTCTTAAAATGATAAGTCTTCAATATATAGGAGAAGTAAGGAGGCCCATTTGGTGCTCCTTTTTCTTACAAGTGGCCTATCACATTCCTTCATTGGGAAGAACAAGTCACTCAAAACATTAATGAGCTATGTGCTTTGTCTATTTGAAGTCTACCTTTTCAAGGTCAATACATGGTTTGTCTTCTCATTAAATGTAAAATGGAGAAACCAGTTGCATTGTTAGTTATTTGCATCCCCAATGATCAATTCACAGGAACTATTTCACCTGCCAGAGTCACTTCTCAAATTGTTTCCACTTGGACCAACTGCTTGCTCATTCCATGCTTATCTCCTTATATTTTCTCAATTTTGTCTCTTCTGGTTCCTTCGGCCCTCAGGGGAAAATTTTTAGTGGGTCACTGCATTCTGGCCCCTTGGGCAGCTCTCTCTCAATTTGAAAACAAATGACCATTTTGTTTCGCTAACTTTGACATTCATACAGCTGTCATTGGTTTGAAAACCAATGGATAACTTGTTTTGTTAATTTTGATGTCCTCTAAGATGTCACCATCCCCATCAAAATGTCATCAGGTCTTCATGGCTTCTCTGCAGCTTTACTTCCTCTTAGCACCTTTCTGGGGGAAGATAACCCTCTGGCTCTTTGAATGTGTCCCCTTTGCATTTGGCTAAGAGTCCCCTACAAGGGCACCTACCCTTTGGGGGCCTTCAGTGGGTCCTTTGGTCCTTTGGATTTTTCCCTGAGTCCCTATGGACAATTTTCCCAGGTTTTGTTTGTTCTATGTATTTTTTGTGGGCTTTTGTCTACAAAAATTTTCCCATGGACAAAAAGTCTGTGGAAATTCTACCTGGCCTTTGCCTCTTTTATTTGTGCTATGCTAGAATTCCTTCAGACTTTTTGTCCAAAGAAATTCCTTTGGGCAAAAAGTTTGAACGAATTTGGGACTTAGTCAATTTTGACAAATTTGAAATTTGAACTTTGAACAAAATCGAACTTACCCGAGTCCTTTTCTTTTGAAGCACCTGCCCTCTGCTAGGGCATTTTGAACTTGAAGACTCCCCTTCAGCTAAGGATATGCCCTTGAACCAAGCCATTGAACCAAAATGGTTCAATAGTTCAATGGTTCAACTAATGTGCACTGATGAACTAGTGAACCAAGGCCGATGAACTTCTTGCTTTGAACCAAGCCCATTAAACCAAACTCATTAAACCAAACTCATTAAACCAAAAATGGTTCAAGAGTTCAATGGTTTAACCATTGATGAATCGAGATGTTGAACATGAAGATGGACCTTTGAACCAAAGGCTACTGAACCACTTGAACCAGGCCATGAACCAAACTCATTGAACTTGTGCACCCAAAAATGACTATCATGAATAGAAAGGGAAGAAGGGGACCAAAAATTTTGCCTGTGGGCAAAATTGGTCAACAAGTACCTCATTTGAAATATTATTTAATCTTTGAATGATTTTTGAATCACTAGTTGTAGATTTACTTTGTTTTGATTTATTGGTTTGATATGTAATGTTGCTTGCAACCAATTGATTAGGTGAAGGTGTATATACATGATTGACACTAGGGTGCCATTGAGTCTTTTGTATTATAATCAGATTTTCCAATGTTGTAATATTTTCATGTAATAGTTGATTCTATATATTTTAATATGAAATTAACTTGCTAATATTGGTGATTTTATCCCTTAGAGTCTCACAAGTACAAACCCTAGATGATTTTGATTGAACATGTAAGCACATATGTTGAAGATGGTTTGAAGAAGCTATAGGTTAAATGTATGCATTAAGAATAATAGTATAGGCTACCTCACCTTTTTGAGGGATGATAACATGGACTTGGTTAGAGGGAAAGTAGATATCACCCTCTTGAGGGAGAGGGGGAGAAGGTATTTATTTTTTCTACATGAAATATGACATTGAAATAAGACTAGCCAAGGAGGCATATACATCTAGGTAGAAACCATGTATATGGGATAAAATTCATGTAAGTGGAGTTATAAGTTGTGTAACAATATGTTTATAAAAATCATTCCACATGAGAGATATAAATCAAGGTAGAGAGAGAATGTATTTATTCATTTATTCATAAATAACTTTGACACGTGTTATGACATTTGTAATATGTTTAACATGATAAAATTGAAAAAATTTCCATATGAGAGATAGAATGCAAGGGATATAAAGCATGAATTTGGTCATGAATGCATACAAAATTTTGACATGAATCATAATATTTATAACATGTTTAACATGATAATATTGAAAAAAAATCCACATGAGAAATAAAAATTAAAGGGTAGAGATCATGAATTTTTACATAAAGACATATAAGCTTTTGACAAGTAACATAACATTTTGAATGCGTTTAGTAAAATGGAGCTAGTAATTATTTTGTATGAGTAAAAGAGAATATGCAAAAATAATTTTGAAATTTTGTACATTTTTTACAATGAGTTTTGTAATATCATCCTATATAATGAAAATTAAGCATGAAGATTTGCACTAACATATGATATGCTTCATCATTCATATACATGATAGAGCCCATTATGGTTTCCTTGTTATTTACAAAAAATGTAAGAAAATTTTGTACATAAGTGAGAATAATTTTTGAAATTTAATTATGGATGTAAGGTGATACCTCAAGAAGTTGAATAGGAGCTAGTACATGCAACTAGGGACTTTTGAAAATACTATGAATTTTTGAAATTGAAATTGAATTTTTGAGTTAAGTATTCAAGAAAAAATTCAAAAATTTATGGGAAAGTTCTTGATTTAATGGGACCTAGTATATATAACTAGGGTTTAGAGGATTTTTTTAAATTACTATGAATTTTTGAAATTTGAAGTAATTTTTTAATTTTAATATGCAACTAAAAATTCAAAAACTGGTTGGAAAATTAATGGGAGCTGGTTGACGCAACTAGGGTTTGAAATAAAATTATTTTTTAAATTGCTAATGAATTTGAAAATTTGAGAAGAATTCTTGTTTTTAATATTGAATAATAAATTCTAAAATTAAAGGGAAAATCAGCTAGGAATTTACCTTAGGGTTTCTAGGTTTTTATGTGAAATTTGAAGGAAGTTGGGTTCATCAAATGATTTACTATTTTTGGGAATAATGAAGTTTTATTACTATTAAATAAAAAAATTTGAGTAGGATAAATAGGTAAATAATTTTCCTAATTAAAGTTACTATTTTATGAAATTAAATTGCAATTAGACCTTTTCTAAAAATAGTAGTGAGAGAGAAAAAATTGAACTTAGCTTATTCTGGATTATTCTAACTAAGATAGGGTTTAGAAATTTATGTGTAGAAATAGGACACTATCACAAAAAAGATCTTGGAAATCATTTTTTGATTAGATAGGAGTGTTATAACTAGACACCCTAGGCTCCAGCATTATAGTCCTTCTCTAGTGCTATTATCCTAAGGATTTAAGCTTTTTGGTTTTTGTTTACCTGCTTGGTGTGAGCCTACATATCAAAATTTAGGTCTTCATTGTCAATATAAATCCATATAGATATGATTATTCATATAATATTACCTTCTATGCAAATGAAAGAAACTTTTGCAAATGGGGAAAAGGGGCTAGTATGTGTAAGATGCACTTGATGTGATTCACACCCCATATGTGGGCATGCTACCTACATACCAATACTCTAAAGAGGGATCAAGCCATATGTAGTTCTCCATTTAAGAATGCTTGGTGAAATAGTGAATGAAATGCAATAAATGCTAAAATTAGGTATGCTTGAGATGACTAAGGACTAGTGTGAGGACTTGAATTGGCTTGAAAGTGTATAGGTTGGCTATATGCAGATAATAGGGAAGATTGCTTGAGTGGTCTTCCTTGTATTCTTTCTTGATTGAATGATATTTACCAACCCTTTTTAAATGATATTTGAATGGGATTATATATTGATTTATTGGTCATGGGTTAAATGATATTAGACTAGGCCAACACAATGAATAAGAGGAATTGGGAAAAAATGGTAATTTGGGTTCGAATTATGATTGGACAAGAGAACTAGAAATGGGACACCCTAGGTTCTAGTGCTATAGTCCAACTTTGGTGCTATTGTCCTGAGTAGATAAGACCTAGGGGTGGATTAGTTATGAAGAGAGGGTCTTGGCTTAGTTGGGGTCAAGTTTGGAAGGTCATGGATGACTAGTAATCATTGAAAGTAAGCCTAAAAGGGTCATGAGAGAAAATAAGAGGTACCTAAGGGTTGGTGTATTTTATATGAATACAGATTTAAATAAACTAGATTAGTCTATGGGAAACTAATTTTGACATTGAGAAGTAAGACTTAAGCATATTCTTCTCTTAGGTGAAATTGGATATTAAGCTAAAATTTGATGTTATTGTATAAGTCAATGATAACCTCATGGATATAAAATAATATTTGCATTAATGTCAAAATAAACTCTAATAACCTTTCATATGTGGCTAAAATTTGATAACCTCATGCACATCAATGACGACCTTGTGCACGTCAAATTATGGGTAAGAGAGCATCAAATTTATTTCCTGAATGTGGTTAGTCCCATAGAATCTTATGTTTAATATATTCCATCATATCATCCCCTATGAGTAATCATAGACCATAGATCATGATTTGAATAAATGCATGTTATTAGTCCCTACAGTCACAATATATATATATATATATATATATATATATATATATATATATATATATATATATATATAATTAGAATAAGTCATAAGCCTAAGTTTTAAAACATAATAAAATGATGACCCTCTAAATGATTAAAACACTAGGTCTTATTCCAAGGTTCTCTTGATTTTGAGTTTGAACATGGGGGTAACACGTGACGACCCCACAGGGCTTCTGATCTTTTGACTTTATTGATAGTATAGAGAATCCATGGTGTGTTGATCTTCATATGGGCTCTGACAAACCATTGATTGTGATATAAGTGATTGAGTGAGATAGGTTCAATGGATCAAAGACTTTTGCATCAGGTTACTTTCACTTCATCTGATCAATTCCTCTTAATGAAGCATGAACCATTGATATTAAAAAGAAGAAAATAAATTAGGCTATATCTTGGGACAATGTAAATACTTATGCTAAATTCTTAGGGATAATGTCTTATTTATGTTGAAAAACATGAATGGGGCCTTAGGACTAAGATGTTAGGATAAGTACCAAAAGGGACCATGAAACATAAAGTGAGGTCATGTTAGGAAGGTAATGGACCCTACATATACAAAATTTAGACCCATTTATTTTTTTTAAATAAAAGGAAATAAGGAAGGTGAGATATAAAGGGACCAATCATGAATTTTAGGTTGGGCTTGGTCATGTTTAAAACATGATTAAGTCTTACCATAAAAATCAGACTTAGTTTATTGCATCTTTCAAAGTGTTCACACTAATTTTGCTCCCATGAATTTTGAATTTAAACTAAAGGTTATAAGCTAGGGTTTTTTTAATGAGGGCTTTAAAGCATGCAAAACATGGATTTTATCTTGAGTACCTATAGACCAAAGGCTAGTAAAAGTCTGAATGGGGATTAATTTATAACATTCAAGTCCAGTCTACTCAGTGGGGGTCCCATGAAACATGCAACTAAATCATGAAGATCTATTGTTAGTAATATTAGGCAAAGTCAAAGCATGATCATGAGTATAATCAACCACCCTTAATAGGCATGGATGATCTTGAAATACAAATACTCTCAAAACATGACAAGTTTTCAATTTTAAGGTTCATATTTATACAAGGGTCCCTATTTTTTAGAAATGGGGGTATGTTGACCTCAAAAAACATCATCATCAATGTGATATGAAGTAAATTCATCATGAAAATCATCATTGATTGGTTGTGTGTCTATTAATGGAGTTATAACTAGTTGATCTGAAATAACTTGCCATTTTAAATACTTTTGAGATACCCATTTAGTTATGTGCACTTATAGATGTTTTTTTTTTTTATATAAGTAATTTAAGTGGATCCACCTCAATGATAACCTATGTTATTATTAATCATATAGAGTCACAATTTTTATTTAAAAATATCAAAGTATAAAATTGTGTCTCATTAGGTGGCCAAAAAAAAATTAACAAAATATTTTAAAAAAAATCCTAAACATACCTAATAATTTTTTAAATTTTTAAAAAATGTGTGTGCACTACATATTTGTATATAAATTCTAAAAAAAAATTGTTTGACTAATATGAATGACCCAAACTCAATATATTTTGAGGAGATATTGGTAGTGTATGTGGCCTCTTTAAGAAAAAAAGGGGGACACACTATTATGGCAATGCAATATGATGTTGATGTTATATGGTTCAAAACAATTGGATAGGCATTGCTTTTTAATATGATTATAATTTATTTCATAGTCAACAAGTGTATGACTGATGTAATCAATAACATGCTCTATGTGGTCATCATCATATTATGATAATAAATACCCTAAGGCATGATCTATGATGAATATATATAATAGTAAAGGTATATCTAATTTTTAGTGCATGATAATAGGTGGATTAAGTAGGTATTCTTTAATTTCATCAAAAATTTGTTTACATTTTGCATTTGATTCAACAAAATTATATTTATTGAGTATATCAGCTAGTTGGGCCACAAAATGTCTTATTGTTTATATATTTCCCTATAGTGAGTCTTTTTGGTGGAGACATGTCTAGTATCTTTGAAATTTTTGTTATCTATTTCAATGCTCTACTAATATAATGTGTATCCAAATAATTTCCATGAAGATACCCTATTTACACATTTATTTGGATTCAAGATTACATTGTATGTTTTTAACCATTCACTTCTTTTTCAAATATATAACATGATCATGTCATTATCTTGATTTGGTGAGTAGATCATCCAAGTATTTTCCACTATTTTGTGTATATAGTTATGAAAGATATGGGTCATGAGTCATTGATAGGTAGCCTTGGATGTTTTTGATCCAAATGGAATGAATACATAGTAAAACTTTCCCCATGGTGTAATAAATGAATCCTTTTCTTAATCTTATAGAATAATTTTAATTTAGTTTTATCTTGACAAACCTACCATGACTGATAACATCTCATAAATAGATGTAGAGCTGATAATCATGTCAATATTTAGTAATGGGAAGTTGTCTTTGGGGCAAGATTTTTTAAAGTCCTGATAATCTATAAAATATTGTATATGTCCATTAAGATTTAAAAATGGTACTATATTAGAGAACCACTTAATATAGTAAATTAATCAAATAAATCATGCATTTAATAGTTTCTAAATTTGCTCTTTAACTAATAAAACTACTTTTGGATGTATTTTTATAATATTTTGTTGTACTAGTTTGGCATTAGGATAAAGTATGATGTTATGTAATGAAATTATGGGGTCAATTCCTATCAAATATAAGTAATACCATGTTAATATTTCTTGATAATCATGTAAAACTTGTTGAAGTGCCTTTATTTCATATTTTTGTAACATAGCTACTAAGGGTACTCATATTGGATCTTTATATGTTATGCAGTGGAATTGTATTATCTCGTAATTAATTAGAGTTGATTTATCTTCCATATATGACACTTTAGGGATGGATTTTTGGCCATCTACTTAGATATGGAAATTAGGATCTTCACTCTTTCCAAAATATGCTTTGGTATTAATGGTGTGAGGAAACCTATTATTATGATATAAGTCAGGGAGATCCTCATATTCTCTCAAGTACTATAAGATATAATCATCATTTGAAAGCTATATAATGTCTATATCTTTAGGGGAACTATGTAATGAAGATAACGAGGGTATACCAAATTTAGTGTAAATTTATTATGAAGTTATCATATTAGTTATAGATATATTTTGAATAAGTGTGTATAAATAGTATCTTGTGTGATTGTTATATTCTTAGTATTTATTGTATTTTTGTATAACTAATATCTTGTCATAATTTTTGAGTAGATGTTATAATGGGTTGAATAATGCCTTGTGCATGTTTTACTAATTCTTATCCTATATATCCCTTTTTGTAAATATTTAATCCTAAAACTATATTGGTTGAGATCATTTTTGGTGATAAAATTGGAGTTGACTTAGATATAAGTGCCTCATTTAGCTTGTATTATTGATAATAGGGTTACATATGTGGGATGTAATGATCCATGATTTGATTTAATGCATAATAATTGAATCATTCTTGATCTAAAAGACATGTAAGCATGCATGTAAAGTAAAATTACTATGTTTCTCTCATGATTACATGCTCTCCATAATATAATAATATAATTGAGGTCATAAGGGATGACCTAAAAAAATTTAGTTATTATTCTAGGGCCCAAAGTTATATATATATATATTACTTTGGGCCCTAGAATAATAACCAAATTTTTTTAGGTCATCCCTTATGACCTCAATTATATTATTATATTATGGAGAGCATGTAATCATGAGAGAAACATAGTACCTTTTACTATACATGCATGCTTATATATATATATGTATATATATATATATATATATATATATATATATATATATATATATATATATATATATATATACACACATATATGTATATATACATACATACATACATATATATACATATTTATATATATATATATATATATATATACACACACACACATATACACACACACAGATATATATATATATATATATATATATATAGTAATTTGTCCTATCACTTTTTGTGGGATGATGTCAATTCATTGAATATTCATATTTGATCAGTTAATATATTTTACCTCAATGCCAAGTATGTATAAGAAGGATATATTACAATGTTTAATCATGATCCATTATCCACCAAAACTCACATGATTTCCTTATTTTGAACTTGTAATTTAATATAAAATGGCAGATATTGATTTATATTGTTCTTAGGAGGCATACCTTTTTTTTTATAAAGAGATTCTTTCCTCCATACATTTTATTATATTGATAATATAATATACATAAGGTGGATCTACATCATTTGGTAAAATTGTTATGTGTAAAAATGAATTAAAAAAAGCAATGTTAATAGAAATTATTTGAAGTAACTCTAAAAGATAAATTTTAGTGTTAGTATTCTTTAATTGATCCATGCTATCATATTCCTTGGATTGATTATATTGATTTGTGGGTGGTAGTGTGGCTTGATGTTGGAATTGGTAAATTCCTTTAGATTGCATTATTGGTTGTGTCACTTACCCCTTCATGTTGTGATAATGTGGACCATTGGATCTAATTTAAGTTGAGGGCTAAGATTTGAAGTGGGATGGTAACTATCACCATTTATAAAGGTAATGGAGGTATAGGATGAGTCATGAATTCACTTTTCCATCTAGTGGTAAAAATAACAAAATTAGATTGAATGTCATAATAATAGGATTGGAGGTAGGCTTAGATTGATCATTTTTTATTATATCCTTATTTTTATATTTAGGTTTGATAAATTTAATTAATTATATTACATAATTGATACAAATAAGATGCACTATCTATGTAAAACAATATGAGAATATTGCCTTATTTTAACCAAAAATTTTCATTCAATAAGGCCATGAATAATGTATATTTTTAATGGATAAGTAGAAATCACGTCTAAAATTAAAACTGTAAGGTTGAAATATGAAACACTATAAGGATTAAACACTAATGGAAACCTAGAGTTTGGCATAATTTAATGTGTATAGGTTCATCAATATAACCTAATTTTATTTTATAAACCATAATAGGGTAAAAATTATATCATAATTTAAAAATTAAGATATGGCATTTAAGATACATCTAAGTCTAGAATATTGAAACTAACTGCAATGATTTGAAAAGTGGCATATGTTAAGTATGGTAACTATAAAAAATGAATAAGTAATTGGCTTTTTTATTTGAAACTCTAAATGTGGACTATATGATGAAAGTGGAAATTATACTAAAGTAGGCATGTGATTTCTCTAGTTCACGAACTATGTTTTTATCTACATAAGGTTGGTTCTATTGATCTAAGTCAATCTCGACTATCTATATTGACATATGTTGGTTAGTACTAACCTATACATAAATGAGGGATTGTGACTATACACTCATCTTCATATGTCTCTATAATATTTTTATGTGTGATATAAAACTCTAATGATGCACGTAATTCCATAAATTAATATCCATCTTTAAATCCTAAGTGTGCTTGTGAGAGCTATAAACCTAAAGAAAACTAGGAAAGTGTAATGGGTTTAGTTGACCCCAATCATCCCCATTTTATGATTGACCACTACCTATGTATCTAATAATCTAAGGAGGGAAATCAATTCACACATAATTCTCCCACTGAGTGTAATTGTGCAATTATGCTCCTTAGTTATATATATATATATATATATATATATATATATATATATATATATAGCTACTAGTTTGGATTTGATATTTCCTAATGTTTTCTTTTGAATAGGCTTGAAATGCTTCAAACTTGGATTTTAACTACTCCTAGTGATAGATTCAAATTTTGGTAAGTATAGAATAAATGTTATCAATGTGTAATAGTGTTCTTATATGTATTGTATAAGTGTCAAGTCCCTTATTACATGAGACCTTGATTTTTTTTTATTATTGGTAAAAGGTTGGGGTTTTTTGAACTAAGGGCCTAGACCGTAGGCAAGGGACAAGAATTCATGGCCTATCAATCTAAAATTTACAACAAGATCAGTTTCACTATAATAAAACAAAATACACCATAAGTAAACCTCTAATGGGTTTGATAAGATCCTAAAAACTTGTATCAATATATTAGGGCATGTAAGTCCACTCAAGAAATAATAGTTAAACCACAACAAGGAATCATCTAAAACATAATACCAATAGGGTTTTAAATGGATCCTTGAATTGGGCATGGGATAAGATAAGATATTGACTGGACCCCAAAACCAGTTCAAGAGGGTCTTGAAAAAATACCTAAACCAAATATCTATGGAACTAATCCTCACTTTGGAGAACTAAAATGGAACCAAAAATATTTGAGGGTTTTGGCCCAATCTAAACTAGATCCCTAAAACATTCAACAAATAATCACCAAATAGAGGGTTTTGACTCCCTCGACCAGTAACTAAATAATGTTGAGTATTCAAAGATCTCAAATAACAATGAGCATACATGAGACAAATAGAATCACTTAGACTTACATAGATGTCCAAATCCCCCTTTGAGGTGTCATAGCCAACTAAAATAAAATACATATTGGAACCACCTTCTAAACCACCCTCATGCCTTTAATCCTTCAAAAGGAAAATATCAAGCTAATCATTAGGACCATGAGCATAAAATAGGAGAATTTTAAAATCCCAAGCATGGTCATGTTTCCATCTTGGAAAAAATTCCTTCCTATCCTAAAAAAGTGTCACACCACCAATAAAAACCTCCATCCCTTCATTAAATTTCCCCTCAAGGCCCATAAGAACACCACTCCTTGACATAATGAAATTATCATTATTTTTAGGTGTAAGGGATAATTAATAGCTCAACCAAACACTATAATTAGGAAAAAATGAGGTTAAGCCCTTCACATGGCTCAACCCATCTATTTGGTCAATATCAAGCTTAGTAGATGGATTGTTCCAAGGAGGATTGGAGAAATTTTATGAACATCTCTAAATCATGCTTCCTAAAAAATTCATCAATATGTTCATCCTATTATCACCACATAACTATCTTGGATTGTATCCTTTCATTAGAGGACTAAACTTGCATCTAACATTGAACCATTTTTGCCACAATATGGGGATATATACTCTTAGATATGGTAGAATATACCTCTGATTCAAACATCAAAGATAGATTTCAAATAATAAATATATAACTAGAGACACTAATAAGCTTTACTAGGTGATGTTTGACCAATCATAGAAGGAAATAAACTAAAAATTAGTTGAAATAGGTCCCTACACAAAGCTTAGGCACACCAAAAACCTAGAACTTTCATTGAGAACAACTAGAGGCCCATGACCTCCTAGAATAGACCCTTACACTTTTACAATAATTTGAGAAATTTTCCTTAGGATTACCACCTCTAAACCATGCTCCCTCAATCCAATCCAAGAGAGAACCAACTCAAGATATTCAATATGGGTCTATATATTCACCATCCTCTCCTTCATTTCCCTTGTTTTATCTATATCAGATTCTAATTGGGTAGTTTATCACACTATTGACATGATAGGAAAATGGGCTAACCTTAAGGATTTTTTATTTTATTTTTAAAAGTAGATATTTTTGGGAGAGGATCAGTTCTAACCAAATCAATTTAATATCGACTAGAGATACTAACTAAAACTAATGAAACCAACTTATATATAGGTACACCAAATTGAGAGTTTCGAGATGTATGTGTATGATATTTAGTAGGTTTTAAATAGGTAATAAGGATCTTTTACATGTGTAATAACATAATATAAGGGTAAAACTCATAAGGTAGTAAGTATGAGATAATGGTAGATTAGGGCTAGTTTGTGTGCTCAAGTCATGTATGGTAAATGTGTGTCAAACTTGACATTAGGACTATGGAGAGAATCCTACAATAAATATGAAGACTGGTGACAAATTTGATGCAATATTACATAAAATGGATGAAATTTATAAAGGAAATAAACTAATGTTGACTATTTGGTGCACTAAGTTAGCATAAGAAGGACATCATTGGAATTAATGTCCTATAATAAAAGGAGAGTTTTTTTATTCATGTCACATAGTGGACCATGCGATCATAAATTATCACTTACTATAAAATTATGTATGTCAACCATATAGTGTATACTATTTTTTTTAAATATCATACCCATGATGATAATAATTATAGGTCTCTATAGGATATAAATGATGATATTACTAGAAATGCATTTTTAGTGACTACATAGTAAGCATTAGCATCAAAACCAAATGCACTAGTTTAAGAAGTCTAAATGGCCCAATAAGTTGGGTGGGGTCCTCAAGAAACACAAATACTATCAATTTTATGCATTCCATTTCCATATTATCAGCCTATATGGGAACCACCATCATCCCAATATCAATAGGGATGGGTTTTGGTCCTAGCTCAACAATAACCTAATTAGGTACCCCCTGTGCAATAATATCAGACTAATTGGGAACCCCCTTCTCCCCATAGGTAGTATGGATTTTATTAAAATTAATATGGATGGGGATCACCCTAAAGATAGGAAGGTTATTAGGTCATCTACCAAGGTCATGAGAAAGGAAATATACAAAAAAGAAGCTAATAATTTACTATCTGTGTGGGTAGGTAAGACATATCACATGAAGTTTACCTTAAAATACAAAAATAGAAACATATTTTTCCTATTTTAGACTTTAAATACATCATAATATAGAATTTTTTTGGTTATATACAAATAGAGGAAGTAGAAGACAATGTGAAATGTGAATATGGTAAGAACTTACCCAAAGGAGCAAGATTTTATCTAGGTTTTCACTTAGAACAAACCTAAGGAATATATTTTATGCCTCTAGAGATGCCTAAATAAAGTGTATTTTAGAAGGTGCATAAGGAAATTTTTTGGATAACTAACCCTTGGGTCCTTCCTATAGTCCATTAGGCTTACCCTAAGTTTAATTTGTGTTTGCATTTATTATATTTATAAATCCATTTTATTCCTACCTTTATGAGGTGTCACTCACCTCCCTAATCCACTTTTTGGATTTAGAGTTACTTGTATGTAACTCTCCCTTCCCCACATGACACACACTTCCTTCTCTTTGTAAGGGATTAGGACACAAGTGGCACACACTTAGAGGGCTTGTAAGGTCATAACAAGTTCTTGTGTAACTCCCATTTTCTTTCTCTAGCTCTATAAAAGAGCACTTCCTCTTCTCTTTTCCTCAATAAAAACTCATACTTATCTCTCTTCTTCTCTTGTGCTTTTGATTCAATCTTGTAATTGTGGAGATTTTGGTTTCAATCCTTCTAATAAGATCACATGGGTTTTTCTTTGATGTGTTCAATTTTCTACTTTAAAATATTATCTTAACTTGTGGTTTGCACCTTGAGAGGTAACTTAGTTTATTTATTATTTTCATTTATGCAAATTCAATGTTGATTATCAATAGTTCTTGGCATAAATATTGATATGGTATCAGAGCATTAGTTATTTTAACATTACTAGTGAGTTGTGTAGACCCTTATTGGAATAATTTCAACTCCATGTTTGCCTTCTAACCTTTTTTATAGTTTTATTTATTTTAAGGCCTATTTAAATGTTTTAGTATAAGAAATTGTTTAATAGGTTTTTTCTTGATTTTTTTCCCTCAAGGCTTTCACCTCTCAATTAATTTTTATGTGGTTTGATTTGTTTCTCTTTCTTGTGCTTTGTGCATTTAGTTCAAGCATATATTCCTATTTCTTACTTTTATTAAATTTTACACTCTTTAAATTCATTATTAAATTTTCTTGGCATAAATATTATTATGGTATCAGAGTGTTTAAAAAAATATTCTTGTCTTCTTGCATCAACATTTGCATTATCTATTTAATCTAGTTTTCGTATGGCTTTGAGATCAATCAAATAGATCGTAATTGATCATTATGGTGAGTTCATCTTTTATCTTGATGTTTTATTCCTTATTTATCTTCTCATCAAAATTATTTTGGAACTTTACCTTTGTACTCATATTTTTGGAGTAGGTGGACATTTTTTCCCTTCACATTTGTCATTTCTGTCTATTTACTTTTAGCATGGGATTTTCATTCTTGGATGTCCAATGTGGAATTATTATTTTTAGTGTAACTATACATTCAATGTTTCATATTTTTATTTTCAATGCTTAGTTGTATTTTTAGTATTTTGATCTTCTCTTTGTGTAATTGTGCCAACTTTATTCTCAACTACTTATATTTTTGTTTGCATAGTCATTTGTAATTTGTTTAACAAAGTTTTTTTTAGCTGGGTATTTGGATAGTCCTTATTTAGATTTGTAGCCCTCTTACCTAAGCTCATTGTATCTTTTTTGGTCTACACTTTTCAAGGCTCATTATTCATCTCTTAAAAGATAATGCAGGTGTCACATTTTTTTCTTCCAGTTTTTTCTTTAGTGCATTTTTTTTCTCTACTCAGCTTGGTCTAATAATTTGTTATGCATAGTTAGCATTATATGTGTTCTTATTAATCAGAATTCATGGTCTTATAATGTATCTCTATTTTTACTATCAAATTATTAATTAGTAGCACCATATTTATGCTTTCCTACCAAGAATAATTTCTTGTTGAGCTGGGCATTTCTCTTCCTTCTTACACATTTTTCATGCTTTACATTTTTATTGAGTTTTCTAAAATGGTTGTATTAATGGTACGGTTTGTTTTTCAAGTCACTCAAATACATAAAATGTCTTCCATTCACTTTCATTGAATTTATATTCAAATAAAAAAATGCCTCTACTTACTTTATTAATCAATTCCAATAAATAGTGAAAGAATCATTCTTTTACTTTGACACTTTTAATGGTGTATGAAGGTTTGACTCTTTAAAACCAAAAAAATATATATAAAATATATATTTTTCATGTATGGAAGCTTCGTTGGTTTTCTAGATTCTCCAAAATAAAAAAAAACAAAAAACAAAAAGAGTGGATCTTTCATCTTTTTATTAGTAAGTTGTTAAAAAAAACAAAAAATGATTTTATTTTATGCTTTAATTTTGTGGCATTCTCTTTTTCACTAAAAACAAGGACATTAAAATATTTTTTTAATGAAAAATGGAAAGTATTTAATTTTATTCTATATTATCACATAACATTAAAAAAAAACAATTCTTTGTTTTTGATAAAAGTGAAAAAGTGTATTATTCTCAACACTTCTTTTTTTCACAAGAAGTGAGATTTTTTTCATGAGTTTTTTTAAAGAAAACTTAATGTTTTAATCAAAAAAATAAAATTGGGTAATTAATTTATTAATAATTTAATTATTTGAATATTTATTACCAAGTTAAGGAACTTTTTATTTACAAGTTAATTGTTGATATTATACAGGTTCATTATTAAAGTATTATTGGTTTTTTTAACAAACCTTCAAAATTGTGTAACCTTTTGGTACATATATTTAGTGTTACAATTCTGTATCTTAGTGTGCTCAAAAATGGTATTTAAATTGGATATTGTTTTAGCCTTTAAAATTTTTTTGCATCAAATTGATTTGAAAAATGATGAAATTATTACACTCAAACATGAAATTCAATGTCAAAATGACACTATTATTGATTTTCAAAATATTTTATTACTCATACAGAGTGTATGCAAAACTCTATTAATGCTCTTAATGACAAATTTACATATTTTAATAATGATAATAGTTCTAATGAAGATTAATCTTCTTGTGTTTTAAAATAAAATCAACCTCATGTCCACACTCCTTCTACCAACCCTAGTTTAAAAATCATACACTCTATGGATTATGTGGCTGGTGGGATTGGTAAGTGTGAAACAAGTATTCTTGAACCTCTTTTGCCTAGATCTAATGCAATATCCAAAGTTACTAGCTATAAAGCTTCACATGTTTGTAATAAAAATTCAATATCTTATTGTCCTCCACATCAAAGAACTTATAATGCAATTTATTTTGATTATACTGCTTACAATACTCATGATTTGGTTAAAAATGTTAAACCTTATGTGCATTTTAGAAAAATAGGCATCGTATCTTTAAATTTTGGAAATTTCACCCATTCAAATATTATGGTAAATCCATGCATGGCACTTTACATTATTAGAAAATGACTATATCTCCTACCTCGAAGAGTAAAACTATTTGGATTCCTAAAAATCATAGATCTTCTAGAGACTTTGATATGTCTTCTTATGATAATTCTTCTAATGTTTCACACAAAATATATTTTGTAAGTGACACATATTCAATGTCTCCATTTTATTAAAATCAATATTTTATGTATTCCTTGCTTTTTATTATAAAGGATATATGCTTTATTTATAGCTTTTGTGTCTAACTTCTTTTTATGCAGGTTTACACATTTTATAATGGATGTTGTCTTTTCTCAAATTTTCCTAATTATACATCTACTTTTATTACATTATTTATGTAGATTGTATTTTTTGTCATAATATTTATTTAACTTGAAATATTGGTGTTAGCTTTCTTGTTTTACAATTTTATATATCATTACTCTTTTTGGTTGGTCTTTGTTCCATGGTAGATTAACCACCTTGTCTGAAAAAGATTCTTCGAGATTCTTGGTGATCACACTTTCTTCCTTGCAACTTTTGGTAGCACATTCTCTTCTTTCTTCTCTAACTTTTTATAATTCATTTTAAAGGAAGTCTTTAGTAAGGGAAAGTATTATGTAATTTCAACTCCCTTCTTCTTTATAAAAGGTTTTTCTCCACTTTTTAAACCCCAAATTAAGCTTAAGGAGGAGTGTTGAAAAAATAACCTTATTTAGGTCCCTCCTATAATCCATTAGGATTATCCTAAGTTTAATTTGTGTGTGAATTTATTATATTTGTAAATGCATTTTATTCCTACCTTTATTAGGTGTAACTCACTTCCCTAATCCACTTGTTGGATTTAGATTTAATTGCATGTAACTCTCCCTTCCCAACATGACACACACTTCACTCTCTTTATAAGGGATTAGGACTCAAGTGGCACACACTTGGAGGGATTGTAAAGTTATAATGGGGTCTTATGTAACTCCCATTTTCCTTTTCTATCTCTATAAAAGAGCTCTTCCTCTTCTCTTTTCCTCACTAGAAACTCATAATTATCTCTCTTATTCTCTTATTCTTTTGATTAAATATTGTACTTATGGAGATTTTGGTTGCAAGCCTTATGATAAGATCAAGTGGGTTTTTCTTCGATGCATTCAATTTCCCACTTTAAAATATTGTGTTAACTTGTGGTTTGCACCTTGAGAGATAACTTCATTTATTTATTATTTTAATTTATGGACATTCAATGTTGTTTATCAATAGTTCTTAGCATAAATCCTAATAAAAAATATCCACATCTATAAGGGATAAGATCTTGATGAATGGAGTGGCATAGTTATTGTAGTCAATCCAAAATAAATGTACTAGTGGATTTTTTATAACTACTAGGGCCCAAATGTGTGGAAGAATAATGTGAATACTATTATATGAAGGATTATTCATGGTTCTCATAGACCTATTATAGATATTAAGTATCTTGTGTATTGAAAACTATTTTTCAAATATCACATTGTATACTCTACTAGAATTTACAACTAAAGGACAACAAATAGTAGAATAGATGATCTAATATGAAAAGGATAAAAATTCATGGGATGTGGTCATAAGAATGGATATTAATATCACATTATATGAAGTACCTAACATAGTTTTTAATTTTTGGAACATCATAAATATGATTCCCATATATATAATTAGGAATCCACCAAAAGGCCACCTCTAAACTACAACTCTATCACTTTAATTTTCATAGACTATGGCCATGTCAACCATATTGGAAGGATTGAATACATATAAGTAAAGGTATCAAACCTGAAACTATGTTGATATTATTAGGTTATTAACATGAAGACTAGTGAAAATCACTACCCTACTCTAATTAGGAATTAATAAGAATATGATTATCACATGTCCATTAACATAATGGAAAACTAGTTGAAAATACATCAAGGTGATGTTAATATTGTATTCATATAAAATGTCATTTGAGTGTAATGAGTGTTAATTAAGACCACCCATCCTTAGCTTATCCCTAGACCAGTCTTAGGGACTCATTTAATACTTGTCCATATTTTGTGTGGGCCTTTACACATACCTAGACCTCTAAAAATTAGTCTTAAACCCTCCCCTAAGGACCCAAGACCCCAATGCCTTAGTTTTTTCCACCTAGACAATAACATAGTACTCTGGACACTAGTGTCTCGTACTAGTGTCCCATTTTTAGCACTAATGTCCCTTTCCTTATTTCAACCCTAATGGATATATTTTCAATTCTTAAGACACCTAGGGTTGGCCTAGACTTATTTCAAACCTTGTACAAGTGATAGATTGATATATATACATGAATTTTATCCCTTTATCCACTAGATGGAAATAAGATGTAAATTACTCAAACAAGCTTAGAATAAGTCTTGTATAATAAAGGTTAATGATCCCTATTTTTTCCGAATTCTACATGAAGTCATCTACAACCATCCCAAGCCTAAAATACATAAATTTCCAATTTCAAGCCTCAATCAAATAACTTATATGGACACTCATAATATAATTCACTTGCACTTACACCAAAAACCTAAGTGAGAGAACTAAATCGGGCTTGATCTCTCCTCAATGTTTTTGTATGTAGTCAACTCTCAACATAGTGGGGTGTTGAGGATGTATAGCTTACCTAACTAACAACACACTTTTGTTACTTGTGCCACTCAAATACCCTAACAACACAAAGGTATAGGTTTTTATCTTTAATCAGTAAAAAATAATGCATAGATAGTGAATTAAAGCCCATCCACATAGGTATAGACAAGTTAGACTCAACCAGAGGTGCATCCAAAAGCTTAGATAATTCATGCACAAAGGACATTATCATTGAAATTAAGACACTAGTGCCCAAATAATACTATCCAAGGTAAAATTATATTATTTAAGAGGGTTTATAACACCAAGACCCTATTTTTGAAACTCATATCTACTGTCACACCACTTTTTAGCCTCCACCTCATCTATCTCAATAAATTTCTAGCTAAGTATTTATGTATGTCATTCATTGATATTTTTAGAAATATCATAAAAGGTGAATTCTTTCAAAAATTAGTGGATGTATTTATTTCATATTTCAACCATTATTTAATATACTTAGATCTTTTAAAAACCTAGGGCTTACACTCCATAAACTCTAAAAATTTAAATCATTTAATGAACCTAACTTAAGTTGAATAGTGCAACAAACCATAACCCTAGGTTATGTTTCCATCCTTTTAGGACCCACATTTAGATTGTAAATCCCTATATTTTATGATTTTTATCTCATATAATAATGATAATAATTATAGATGAATTTTATCACTTTTTGATGTAAATTTTTATTACTTATATTGCATGCTTGTTTCCTTTCATTTAGAATGAATTCAAAGATGACATAAACACATATGTACATGATGTTTTAAATTAGTTTAAATATATGTCATATTTCATTATTTCTATAAAATTTGTCTTTCTCTTATGTGGAATCAAATTAATAAGCAATTATTTACACACATAGAGGCTATAATATGTAAGATAACAACCACCTTTCAAGTTTCAATATCATATCTTATGCATAGAAAAGAATCTCCTCTTCATCTGCATGAGGGTAATAGTTATTTTCCCTCTAACTAGGTCCATGTTATCACTCCTAAAAGAGATGAAGAAACCTATCATATTATTCCTAATTCTCATACTCAACATATCCATGCCTCCACCTATTCTCTACAAGGTGTGTTCTTACATGTTTAATCAAAAGCAACTAGGGTTTGCACTTTTAAGACTCTAAGAGATCAAATTATTAGTATGAGAAGGTTATTTTCAAATTTTCAAAATTAGAATCAATATTACATGAAACATTATAACATTGTAAAATAATATAACAAGAAAAAATCCTCTAGGGCACACTAGTGTCAATCATGTATATGCATCTTCACCTAGTTAATTTATGTCAAGCAATGCTACACATCATAACTAAAAATCACAACATGCATCTAGAATTAGTGATTTGAAAATTATTTAAAGATCAAATATAATTTAAAGTGATATTTTAAGGTAAATAATTAAAGCTAAGTTTATCAACCTACCTCCTTTACACCTAGTAAGGAGATCTAGATACTATTATGAATGTTATAGAATGTATGGTCATCACACATATTAATGTTTAGCATTGAAAAGGAAAATACAATAGTTTTAGATTAAGGTAAAAATAGGTTTTGAAGGGGCCCCAAAACCCTTTAATAGATTCAAGAGAGATAAAACATTAACATCCAACAAGAAAGACATTCCTGCAACATACTGAAAAATAGTATCTAAACCAGGTTTGTCAGGAACCTGAAACCACCAATATAAACCAAAAAAAGCATCCAAGTTTTAAAAGGACCTAAAATCTAAACAAACCAAGCTCTTCAACCTGGAACCTAAACAAACTAGGCTCTACGACCTAAAATAAGTACCCAAGTTTTACAAATACCTATAACCTTAAAAAACTTAACCACGTAATGAAAGATTTCACTATACAGTACCACGTAAAAATGAGGAAGGGTTTAAAGTAGCCACTCAAACATGAGCTCCTAGTCCCCAACCCCAACCTACCAATCAAATAAACAAACCCTAGAACCAACACTACCAATGCCCAATCCATCCACCTGATCATCTACCCATTCTCTCCCTCTGCTAAGCACAGAGGATTTACTACCATGGCAATCAAGATTTCATCAAAGACATCTGGAAACACTTCAACATGAGCCACGATCCCAACCAATAGAAACTGTTGGTGAAGAACTAGATCTGGTCACCAACCCTAAAATGCAACATCTTCAACCTTTGACCTAGGGTTTCAATGGAAGTAGAGCCCTTCCCGATCCATAAACATCCCATCCACAACCACCACGGGGAGCCTTACAGGGTACTCCCCATGGCCATACCCATACCATACATGCTGGTCAAATATCCCATCATCCAAATCCTCTCCATGCACTAGTTTGTTACTAACCTTATAAAGGAAACATTGTTTCCCCCACCAGTTCACCATTTTCTTTGCATACTGAATATGGATGGTAGTCCAACGCAGGTTAGAAGTCCAGCCCAAGTTCTATCC
The DNA here is from genome assembly GCA_037957365.1 of Torreya grandis. Taxonomy (NCBI): domain Eukaryota; kingdom Viridiplantae; phylum Streptophyta; class Pinopsida; order Cupressales; family Taxaceae; genus Torreya; species Torreya grandis. The sequence continues at coordinate 117,252 of JARHVA010007097.1, forward strand.
AAAATACTAACATCTGAAGCAAAATAAGGTTCCATGCAATAATGGATTATTCATTTCCTCACTGCACTCAAGCACCAAGGATCCCATTACAGCTGGGATCTGGTCTCCAAAGTCTACGGCCGTGAAGGTTAGGGTTTCAGCACGGCCACATCCATGGCCGTGCTCCCTCTTCCCTCTTATAGTTACTTGATAAATATGACTCAAATAGTGACACACCATCTAAACAAAATATAATATCACATATATAAA
>JARHVA010007097.1:120000-217500 GCA_037957365.1 Torreya grandis
ATGTCATATACACATTATATTAGTTTAATACGTATATATCATATGTTTTCAACCTAACATACATCATGCAAAAATTTTATTTTGAGGATAATTATTATATAAGTACAATAACTCCCCTCAAAAGAGGGGGAATTCATAGGAGTTTATCAAAGATATCAGACCATATGTGTGCACTCAAAGAATAGTTTTTAGCACACAGACATAGAATACAAACCATAGAATCAGGGAAACATAGAAAAATAGTCAAACACAAATTAGTTTTAGTCTACATAGAAGTACATTAGTGATAAAATTAGGACATTAGTGCCCCAATGATACTATCCAAGGTACAATGATATTTTCCAATATCCCATAAACATGAAAAAAGGAGATTTTATAGAATGACACAATACTTATATCCCATATTTATATAGTTTCAATCACAGGTTATCAAATTTGATCAGTGTTGACTACTTTTACCCCTAGGTCAAATTTGGTCAACCCCACTTGTAAATTCAAACTTTCATGAGGTATTATATGTTTAAACATGGTCATAAGAGAGGTATAGTCATATTTTTAAGGTGACATAATATGTTTTATCTTTGTAATATTTATACACTTGTATTAATAGCATTTTTTTCTACCTTTTGTCCATGTTGGGTAGTTTTACATAAATCCAATCAAAGGATAAATGTTAAATTATCTACCTAATGTTTTTTTTTTTTTTTTTTTGGGGGGGGGGCGCTGTAGGAATCAGTACAACATGGTCCCCCTATAACTTGCAGAATGCTAGAAACTTTTTAACATGACCGGTGGCGTTGGCATGACACGCCCTCTAGTACAATGAGGTGGGGGGGACTAGAACCCGTGACCAGTGAAGCCACAACAGAAATACTTAACCAACTGAAATAGGACCCCCACATCTACATAATGTATTTCATGTCAGGTAATTTTAGAGAATAGTTTTGAAATTGACATGTTTTAGGTTCAACATAAGAACAAGAAGATCACTTAGAAAAAGGGAAGTTTTTGATGTTATAAAGACTGTATGACACATCTGGCATGTGTAAGGGCTTTAAGAGAGTCTTTTAAGATCCCCACAAGTTATTTTTAGGTTCAATAAGATTTAAAAGTTCTAAATTTTATGAAAACTTGTTATTTTCTCCTATTGATCTTTTGGATCAGTTAAGACACGTCAATAATATTCCTTCGATATAGATAAGTTAAGGAGAGTTGGATTGAATGCACTTGGTGGATATTAGGGGTCTTATGTACTTCCTTTCCATGGACATAATCTCAATTTTGATGGTTTGTACTATATGAACAATCACTAAGACTATTAGTGACTCTAAATAACCTATGCATCCCCAAAGGCTTTGGTTTTATCATCTATTTACATTGATTTGTGTGAACCAAGTGATATATATATTATTGTATAGCATGTTAATCCTCTTCATGTTGGTTTTAATCTAATTTTCATGTGTGAAACATGAATTTATAGCCAAAATCATCTCATTGTGCTAACAATGGATATCAATGGTCTATAGAATAGGGTTTCCATAGTTATAGAGTTTATATCTCTATAAATAGATTTAGGTCAAGGCTAACATGTTTTTTTTCACCTCCCTCAAAGCATGGATTTTTCATAGTATCCATTGAAGTACCTAGAAGTTGATTGAGATAGGGTTCTAAGGCACTATGTAAAGACTGATTAGAACCCTAATGTGTACAATCACCTACAACCATATGTAGGTATGTATGAATAATGGAAGGGATATCCAAAACCCAAGAGATAGGGTGTGAATAGTTTCAAGACTTGAATGGAGTTATCAAGTCATTAAAGGTTCATTAGAATAGTTAAGAACACTTCATTGACACCTATGGTTTGAAAATGGGACTGTTTACCTTAATCTATTTGAAGAAGGTTTTTTCTATATACAATGTCATTCTGTTGATGAAGACTATGAGATCTGTATGAGTCTCATTGTTTTCCTTATTGTAACCTTGGTCTAAAGGTCACATATTATCATATAAGGAGTTTTTTTGGTCAAGATAAACTGATGGTTCAATATATTAAAACTCAATCAAGTTTATACTTGAAACACTCAGTGATTTACAATGTCAATTGAACCAAAATGAACTTGTAATGCAATAGTGACATAGTGTGTTGATATTGAGAGATGATTACATGGACTCAATGTAAGAGTGGATACATTTAGGTGTGAAATTTTCCTAGTGACCTAAGGAGAGAAGCATAATATTCACACATAAATGAGCACCTACAAGAATCCCTTGTATTCGTAAATTACACACCTATAATTTGATTCATACACAAACTAGCCTCAGAATATGGAGAGTGAAGCTTTAAGAAGGTAAGTAGAGATATAGGTAGATGACTATGTTGAAACCTCTCTCACATTGGTAACATAAAACTTCATGTGATCTTCATAGGCAAAGGAAATAGAGATAAATATTGAACCAAACTAAGTTTTCAAAACCTCACACTCAGTCATCTAAAACTCTACACAGTTATAGGCCTATAAGTCAGTTTTAGGATTTGAAGTGTAGAGGGATATTGGAGCATCATAAAGTTTTGAAAGTTGACACCTCGCATAATCATGAGTTGATAAATACCTTTATGGTCTTTGTTTGGCCATACCAATAAGGGATATGTCCTTTGTTTATCTTAGACAAAGGGCACTCCACAATCAAGGATAAACCTATAGACATGGTACATGAATGAAAGGAGGATGGAATGAAGAGTCTTGAAGAATTATATAATAATGTGAAATTTTGATTTAGATATTAAAATGTGTTAAGAGGCCCTAAAGTCATTGAAAACCTTAGAGTTTGTCACATATGTAGAAAACATAATTTAGGCCTATTAGTCCTAAAATGAGGCATGACACCTCAAGGTGCCTAATGACACTCCCATGACCATATGAACTCACCAAATAATGTGAGAGCCTTAAGGGGAGAGCAAAAGGTGTATGAGAATCATTGGTTTGTAGAGAATAATCTAAGACTATTCATTTTAGCCTAATTTGGTCTTAGAGGTGTAAAAAAGGCATAGTAGAAGCTTGAGATTCAACTTCCTTCACTAATTTATATACATATTAGTTACATGGTGCCTAAAGTAGTTGGGGATAGTTGCGGAGGGTCCTTAACTCAAACTCAGTGGAATTGTTTTGAAGGTTAAGTGTCTAACCTTTATGAATCAATGTTAAGAGCCTAGATGACCTAAAACCCTCTAGAGAACCCAATGGAGAAAAGATGGATAATTATGTATCCAAGAGGTGTCAAATATCTTATAAAGTGTTTTAGATCCATTTGGAACTCCCAAGATCCCCACCATCTAATCATTATGTATTGTCACTTATATAGACATGCCTAATTTAGTGTTTTTTTATCATATCTATGTTGTTTTATAGGTGCAAAAATGGACTGATGAATGAAGGCCATTATGGAAGGTATGTTGGGATGTAATCTAACTCCTCAAATTAAACTCTCACATTGGTCATACCTAGAAACCCCTATATCATATTAATCATTGATGGAAGTCTTCAATAGCATAGTGAGAAGTGAACTGACTATCTAAGTTGGAAATCAGAATCATGGTTTGAATTTTTCATTAAAATATATGATAGACCAAAGAATAAATAAGCTGAAGGTCTAGGCCTAGAGGGATAGTGAGTGATTGAAAAATTTGATTGACAAGTGGTGCAAAGAATTTCATTAATTATAGATATGTCTATGACTATCACCAATTATGTTTTCACCTCCTCAAGTTAGGTGATATGTGTCATTGACCTCTAATACAATTATGAAGAATCAAATGGATTCCTCATAGAGAAGAGTTGTTTCAAAAATGACATGAAATGTCTCTACACCAACTTTAGGATAATAATCCATTTATGATTGACACTTGTCCAAGATAACTTCATGACATTTTTTCCACTTCATTTTTTTACATTGTAATTAGTTTCTAAGTATTAACACTTGGCCTTTGATTTTTCAAATTCACTTCTTCTCTCTCCTATCCTATGCTCTATATATGAAATCCATTTTGGCATTGTAAGGATCCAAAATTGATATGGTGAAGCCCTTACAATTTTGACATCTTATTTTTCCTTGGATTAAAATTTTCTCAAGTTGATTTTGTCTCTATAACTCTTGCCTAAGTATGCCAAGTAGTGTACTCGAATGACAAGTGATGAATGTCTTCTACTTACTTCTATTCTATTCTTGTATGTATTATGTGAGTAGTATATTATCTACTATCAGGTATCATGAAGTGTATGTCTTTGTTAAGTATGTTTTGAAGTGTGGGAGAGACTAGTAGTGTCTAATTTTAGACCTAATTTTCACCCACCTCTAGATATGCATATAAATTTTCCTCCATGTAGAAACACTTATGCTAGAATAAAATTGACTTAAGGTCAATTTTAGCAGTCTTCTTTCTAGTACAGATGCAAGTGTGTTTTGTTGAATTATCTTTGGTGTATCACCTTCATTATTTTAGGTTGATTTATGTTTCCTTCTTCCATTTTCACCCCCAATAGTTACTATTCTAGTGTAATGTGTGAGCCTAAAATATATATCAAGGGAGCTATCCATTACAAATATAGAGATCTATCTATTTTACTAGATTGATTATTTGTAGAGATAGTTTCATGTTATCCCAAATTTGAGAAGGCCTACTTCCCTTCTCTAGGGTGAAAATTTGGGCTATAACAATTTTGGCATGCCCAGTGGGACATGAAAACTAAGAAGGTTGTTCAAGGTGGGTATTGGCTTTGACAATAAGGAAGTTATAGTAGTCCACTTCCTACAATATTTGGTGGTTCTAACCTTTCAATATTTAATTTAGATTATTCCACTCTTTCATGCCTAAGGTAAACACAAGGTCTCCTACCAAAGTCATTCCTTTTGAATTTAAATAGCTTTCTCATTATTCATTCAAAGCAAATAATTTGTATAACACCCATACTTATCCAAAGAAGTCATACCTTGATCACAAGCCTATAAGAAAATTTTTGATTGGCCCATTCTTGTAAAATAAAAAGCTATCATGGTAAGGAATTTATCTATTTTTACCTTTAATAGCTATAGTCCTTTAATACTTTCCTACTATCATGATATTCCAATATATACCCTCAAAAGTGTTCTATCTTACAATAGTGAGACTTCCATTATCCCTATTGAGCATATTAAAAACATTTCTAACTTCTACAATATCCATCACATCATTGAAGAAGACATAACAATCAGATTTTTGGTTGTCTCTTTCAAAGTAAAATATACTTATTGGTATGGCACTTTGGCCTATGAATAAATCATCACATGGGATGAGTTGGAAGATGCTTTGAGGAGAAGAGTCGAAGACAAGAGTGATAACTTGTCATTCACTAAACAACTAACCAGCATAAGGAGAGCACCTCAAGAAGTCATTCAAGACTTCAACACAAGATTTTATAAGACATGGGACAAGATACCAATCTTGGTAAAACCCATAAATAACCATGCTTTCCTTTACTATCTTAAAGCTTTTGATAGTGAAATTGCTATGATGATACGATCTATGGGTGGGATTACATTGCCTAATGCCTATAAAGTGGCCATAATGGAAAAGTGTTGCTTGATTTAGGATAGGAAGATTTCCATAAGACCTCCCATGCCTCTATTTACTAATTTGAAAACCCCTACATCTAAACATAAGCATGTTACCCCTAGTCAACCAAATAAATCCAATGAGGTAGAAAGAATGAGATCTATGAAAGAATAAATCTTAGGTCTCAATACAATCATTCAACAAAAAAAATTAAAGCCTTTACAAATACAGTATTAACCTAATCAATCCTACCATAGCTATCAAGGTAATAGACCATCTTTCTAAGTTCATCCTCAAGGTTAAGGATAGTTGGTTCAATAAAAGTCATACAATGGTCATAATACCAATGCTCCTTCTACCTTAAGAGCATTAATGCCAACTTAAAAAAACTTTGCTCATGAGCATGATGGTTAGCCTTCATGGGATCAACCTCATGATCCATTATCCTATGTTAATGAGTCTTTTAATCAATAATTCATCAAAATTTTAGGAACTATACCAACTATGACACAAGATGAGGTACCAAATAGAGGAGATACCAACAAGAAGAGTGATCAAGTGGCATTTACATTAGTTAATTGGAAACAAGATGACTTATGTGATGTGAATTATCAAGGGTATCCAAGCAAAGACTCAAGTCCCATAGTTGAAAACACAAAATCAAAGAAGTTAATTGAAGAGGATCAAGGGGATGGTAATGGTTCTTCAATGAATGTTAAAGCATCCCAAAGGGAAGGTATGTCTAATGATATTCAAAATACAAAAGTAAAAGAGATTATAATATTAGGAGTTATTTCACACCTCATAATTCTCAAGGTATAGGTAGTAGTGCTACTACTCCTAGTGTACAATCAAAATTTAGTGGCTCTTTCATTAACATTAAATATTAGTTGAAGAGGTCATGTGAATGTATCAATGTGGGATACATTAGTAATTCCTATACAAGAAGACCTACTTGAAGAGGAGCTATCTAAACTCAATTTGGCAGCCAAACAACCTAGTAAAAATGAGGAAACCTTGACAAACACATTGATTCCTAATGAAGTACAATCAAATAAAGTTCAAAAGGTATACAAACCTCTTCATTTATATCTATCTATCATCATTAGAGATGATTTGGAATACAATTGTATTATTGATAGTGGATCTAGTACTTGTTTCATGCCCAAGCAAGTAGCTGATAAATTAAACTTGAAGTATGAACCTCATTCTAAAGGAGTACTAAACTTGGATGGGTCATCTACCAAGACCATTGGCATAATCAAAGGTTTACAACTTGTTCTCTATGCTTGTCCCACTTTCACCATTACTCAAGATATTTTCATTATGAATTTTCCACCCCATTATGCACTTTGTTTTTCAAGATAGTTCACGACTAAGATTGGAGGTTATATGACTTCAGATTGGTCCTATATGGTATTTAAGATGATGTAAGGTGAAAAAGTGATAATCAAGTCTAAAACTCTATCTAATTTTAATGTAGATACATATGTGACTTATACTTCTAACATGAATTGTAATGTCATTGAGAAATATGATCACCCTAGTGATTAAGAACATCTAACACTCATTGGTGTCTTATCTTACTTATATCTTGATGAGTGGGGAGATTAGTAATATGGATTTGAATAAATAGGACTTGGTACTTATATACTACATGAATATTGTGATGAAAGTCTTGAGGAAAATTTTTATGACACTCTAGATTAAGTTACATGGGTTACCTACCTTTTACACATGGATGATGACATACATATCCTAGTTATAACAAAACATGATAGTCTTAGTAAGCAGTCAATTCTACCTACCAAGGAAGAGAACGCTCATGAGAATGAACCTCAAAAAGAATTAGATGACATGTGACAATAGTTCAATGGAATAGTTTAGGATTTTAAGGATGTAATCAAGTCAATAAATTCTCAAAGAGAATACATACCTAATGTTGAGGTTAACCATGAAGTGTTTGATGAGCATAAAGAAGATTTTGAGGTCTCTACCAAGAAACAAACAACTATGGTAAATCAAGAAATGTTTGTTATATTTAAGAGTAGAATTGAAGACTCCCAACAAAAAACACATCATGATCCAAATTCATTTGAAGTTTGGAAGACTTTCATGAACCCTAATGATCATATTGAGGATTCCCAAGCAGACATGACAAAGTCCAAGTAGGATATAACAATAAACAAACCTCTTATAAAGATGGATGAATTTTTCTTGAGAGATCAAAGTGACACACTTACAATTAATATAAGATCTAATAGTGGTAAATCATTTGGCTATCTCCATAATCTAGTGTTCATTGATAAGTATGTGATTTAACACTTTTGGGAATATTGGAGTATTCTTCCTATTTTAGTTAATGGTATGGAGTAGTAAAATAAATAAATACATATAAAATAATTAAGATACTAATTTATACAATTTTATTTTAATTTGAATCTTTCTTAAAATAGTAATAATGGGAGAAAATAAGACTTAGCTAGAAACTAACTGAGATGGCTATTTCAGAGTCTAGAATTCATTATGAAGGATTGGGACATTATTGTAAATTAGGATCTAAATATCATTTTATGATTAGATAGGAGCACAAAAATAGGACACCTTGGGGTCTGGTGTTATATTCTTTTTTTACCACTATTTTCTAGGAGATATGAGCTTTTTAGGACTTGTTTGTTGTGTCCATATGAGCCTACCTATGAAATATTGAATATTAGATTACATGGAACTCCTTGTATAGTTTATTTAGTCTTTAAACCCTAGAATACATTATGATTTGACAAAATTTGAAGAAGAGGAGGGTTAGTGTGTGTAAGATACACTAAACATGTATCCACACCCCTTGTGTGGGCACACTACCTACATACCAATACTTCGAAGAGGGATCAATCCATATGTAGTTTTCCCACTTGATGTGATTTATGTAGTGGTGTGTATGAAAATGAAAAATGATAAATTGGATGTTCTTGAGGTGGTTAGGTACTAGTGTAAGTATTTGGATAACCTTGTAAATGTATTAGCTAGTTGTATGCAAAGAATAAGGAAGATTACCTCTGTAGTCTTGCTTGTATTGTTTCTTGCTTTATGATAATTGCCAACCCTTTCCAAATGAACTTTGAATGGGATTTTATAGGGATTTTTTGGTCATGGTTTAAATTTGATCATATTAGGATAAATATAAGAGGGATAAGAACTAAAAGGAACTAACCATTGGAGTTAAAAATATACTTGGATAGGAGTATTGAAAGTGGACACTACAGGTCTCAATGTTATAGTCCAAGTTGGGTTATATATTCTTGAGATAATGGCACCTAAGGAATAGATTTATCATGGTAAAATTAGTCTTGCTTAGTTGGTATCAAGTTTGGAAGGCTACAGATGATTTTGAATTAGTGAAAAAAAGCCTATGAGGGTCATGAGAGCAAGGAGGGACCTATGGGTTGGGTGTCATAAGCCACACTTAAGCTACCATTTTTTACATTTTATATGACTACATTTCCCCCCTTTATTATAGTGATGTAGCAAAGTGAAATACTAGGATAAAGGAAAAATGGAAATCATACCTGAACTTACCTACAATGGTGAAGCTCATGAAACTATGTGATGTTGGGTGTGTATAGAAATATAATGTTGTGAAGTGTAAATATATAAGAAAAAACAAAAAGTAGATAAGTTCTTACTAGATACGTTATATCTAAAATAAGAATGTGTAAAGCTAGGTAAGAAAGAGAGGAAGAGAAAGGAATGAATACAACTCACCAGGTACACATCAATACAAAACATATTATGATGTTGAGTGATGTTGGATAATGTTGAGTAATGTTGGGTATGTATTGTACCAAGAGTAATACTACAAATAAAGTTGAATGCTCAATTCCCTAAGAGTGGATTAAGAATGTAAAGGCTAGCCCTTTAGCTCCATCATTTCCCACTAAGTGAAGTTAGGTGATCATGCATTTGATAATTTATGTCTAGACTATGTGTTTAATACATCAAAGTAGGTGGCTCAAAAATACAAAGGATAGCTAGTCCTTTGGCTCCATCATTGCCCCATGAAGTGAAGCTATGAACTGATACTAGCATGAAATGTATGTCATATGAGATGGCTCAAAAATCCCATGAATGTTTTTTAATCTGATAATGTTGGCATGGATAGTCCAATGTATGCTCGAAACTAGGCCATTATTGGCCACTCTTAAAGATGGAGATTAGGATTGTATGAAAGCCACTCTAAAACTGGGCACTAGGCTTATATGAAATCCATTCCAAAATGTGGAGGTTAGGATTTTATGAAATCCACTCCAAAAATGATTTCAACCACCTATAGATGGAATAAGGCATGCAAATGCTGTTAATGCCTAGGTAATATGCCAAACTTGGAAAGAAGAGAATGCAAATGTGCCATGGACATTGCCCCCAATCACTAGTGTCTAAAACATGGATTCTGATCTAGAAGTTATATAAACTTCCCTATCTAAAATTGGAAGTGAGAGCCATCATGTCGTGCATCATTCCCCCTATATCTATATTAGCTAATAAATTTTTTACTAAAAGTGTTGTATTTGAACTAGTCTAGATGTGCCAAACTATAGTTGAACCTACTTTTTTGCCTATGTCTATAAAATTTGATTTTTTTGATATTTGGATAGGATCACTAAAAATGGACACCCTGCTATCTACTTTTGTAGTCTAATCTTAGCACTACTATCTTAGGATAATTTTTATGACTATTCTATAATTTTCACTATATACCTAGTCTATTCTATGTAGTTTGAGGTTTTGTTATTATTATAGGTGTTCTAAATGTTTCTTTTTTTACTGGTAAGAGCTTTGATCTCTATGAAAAAACTCCTATTTATTTCCCCCTCTTCTAAGGGTAAGAATGAAGACCCTATAATGATTTATCTCATAAGAAAGAGCCACGCAATTGTGTTATGCTATAAAGATACATGATATAACAATGCTAATTGATAAGATATCTCAAGATATATCATGGTTTATAATGAGAGATTATTATATCAATAGGGGTATGCTTAGATAGATATAATAATGTAATAGCATGTATAATGTACTAAATTAGAACTAGAAGTTTGGTTAGTTGTTAGTTGTTAGTTGATATGGAGGGATGGAGCATGATGTCCATCATGGCATCCAAAAAATAAGATAATAAATGATGTGGATCATGGCATTGAAAATAATTTGAAAGTAATCAAGCAATAAGCATACAAGGCAATAACCAATAAGTATACAATATTGGCCAAGAGACCAAGAAAATAAGGGGGATGAGCGCATTGCACTCAAACTAGAAAGTAAGTATATAGAACATGTTCATATTCCACATACACATACAATTAGAAACAAACAAGGTTTGTGTGAAAGCCACAATCACAAAGAAGAGTACAAGAAAAGGACGTTGGCAAATGTCCTGAGGAACACACAAGAATAGAAGAAAAGGACATTGGCAAATGTCCTAAGGCATATACATGAGACAAAATAGGAACTTACAAATGCATTTACATATATCTATGCAAAGCAAGAAAGGAAATCATGCAATATACCATAAATACAATCACATATAACTAATCAAAGCAAGAAGTGAAAGTATGTAAGACATGGTAGTACAAGACTAAGTATATGCTAATAAATACATAAGTTCTATATAATAGTGAGTGTCAATAGAGTAATCTATGTAAGCTAGTAAGTAATGTACATCAACATGATAACTAGAGTGTGTGGTATAATAATGACATAACTTGGATGGTGTAGTCATGTAAAATATGCCCCTATTGGGTATGTATATCGATGTGTGTCTTGAATGTAGAAGTAGGATTCCCCCTCAATGGGTAAAATGAAGAAATCAAGGGTCTAGATGTCACTGCTCACACTCAAATAAGATCAAGTGAAGCATGGTAATGTAGACAAATCAACAAACAATAACATAAAACAATAAATGTAAGTCTAGCATTGTAGTATAAATTTAAAGAATGGATGATGAATATAATTGAAATGTTTTTATGTTTTTGAATTATTTAAGTGTTTTTGTAATTTGAAATGTTATGTTCTTTTTGGTATTTTGGCATGTTTTAAGGTTTTTATATTTTTAAAATAAGATATGTACAATCAATCATAATAATACTATGTACATGAAATACTAAGAAACTATGTACAAACATATAAATAAAGTAATATATACATAATGACATAAAAGACTAGATTAGAGGTGGTGAAGGGTTCAAGGATGGATCCCACTATGGATGGAGATGAAATAAGGGACCATAACCATCAGTAAATGTATCAAGATCATCATCATAAGTATTATCATATTCCATAAACTCCTTATACATGGTTTCATATTGCCAAAGTTGATTTGAAGGTGACTCTGGTGGTGAAGATGTTGATTCTTCTCTAGGACATTTAGCTCTGGTAATAGATGAATTTGATGGAAGTGGTGAATCTAGTGATGATGTGATTTGAATAATACCTTGAACCTATAGTTTATCCAATCTCTGTTGTAAATTTGTACATGATTTTATATCACAGTCTGTAATCTTGTGAAAAAGACAAACTGGGTGACCATCACACTATGATAATCTATTAATAGATTTTTGTCATACTATAGATAGTGTGATTAATGAATGATCAAGTAACATTTTTAGCATAATCTATAGCTGATGTTGTGTACTACCTACTTGAATATGAATGATTGGCTATATATCTATAGACGTAATCATGTGAACTATATGTGCCAAGTGATTTATCTATGGCCATAAAAGTGAAGTATATCTTGAGAGTGTAGTGTGGGATGTTAAGAGTGATGTAGGATGTGTAATGAAATCCTAGAGTCATCATGATACTCTTCTAGGACAATTGGTGTAAATGTCAATCCACACAAATAGTCATTTATGAGTGTGGGTGTTGTATCATCATCTAAACTAACCTGTGAATCTATATCAACATCATGTACATATGGTAACTCAAGATTTACCTCAAGGGGTAGCTGTGATATGGGAGTCTCATCAACTATAGTAGTAGAAGTTAGTGGTGTTGTGAGAGTATCTATAACTAAAGGAGTAATTTTATCTATAGAATCAATTGGTACTACTATTAGTGAATGTATAATTATAATATGTATAAGAACCATGACTTATGAAGTAGTTGGAATAGCTAAAGTTGCTATGACTAGCTAAATATGTGGAGCCAAGGACATAACTATAATTAAAAGAGTATAAGATGTGCTAGTCTCTCCTACCTCATATGTATATATTTGATCAAGAAAAATGCAATGAGGTGGTGACTTATCTATGATATAAGTTGTTCCATCTAGTGAAATAGTCAAAGATGACTCTATAATCCAATAATATCTAAATAGTTGGTTATCTATTGGGCATGTGTATAGGTATCTTTCATGGAAAAAATTAACACATAGATGAAGAGTAGAAGGAACTACCCCCATGGAATTTATCTAAGGTCATCCAAGTAAAATATTATAATGAAGAGGCCTTGGCATGGCCTAGAACTATGTAGAGAGGGTTTTGGGCCCTATCATGATATCCAAAGCAATGGTGCCTAATGTATACCATGGTATATCAAAAAACCCTCTAATATTCTTATATAATTTTTTTAAGGATGCCATATCTATGCCCATGGTCTATAAGAATGTAATATTGCATATACTGAGTCCAAAACCACTATCAACTAGAACTCTCTTAACTATGTTGGTTTTGACTTGAACATGTATAAATAGTGGTAAATTTTGATCAATAATTATCTATGATGGCATTTCATCATGATCAAAATAAATAACATCCTCTATAGATTTTATCATGTTGACCATTGATGCAAAATAAGAAGGCTATGAATCAATAGGCATAGAATTTTGAGTAAGTGCTTGATAAAAAATGTCCTTGAACACATTAGATTTTTGAAGCATCTCTAATATGTAAATCTTAGTTGGTGTGTTCCTCAACTGATGAACAAATATCATATGCCTTATGCAGCTCTAACTATGTAGATGGGTTGAGCCTGGGATGGGAAAGAATAAGAGGGTTGTAGGGTCATTGACTAAGTAGGGGAGGCATGGTAGCACATTGAGTAACAACTCTAACTGCATTATCTACTATCGATATAAGACTAGTAGTAGCTATGGGAGGAAAGTGAAGATAATAAATAGGTCAAGGTGTTTGAGGGACAAAAAGTGTCTACTAGGCTCTTTGGTGATGGGTCGTGACCTAAGGGAGAGTAAAATAGACCATGTAACATAACTTGGCATGAGATAGAGGCTCCAAGGGAAGTGAAGCAAGAAGTATCTTAACATGTTTAATAATAACTCTCTAATTATCATCCCATATTATGAAATGTAAGTATGAAATGTAAAGGATGAATCTTTATACTAACATATGGTAAACTTCATCATTCATGTACATGATAGGACTAAGGATGGTCTCATTATTTTCTATAAATGCAAGAAATATTTGGAAATAAGTGAGATCCATTTTTAAAATCTGGTTTGAGATGTAAGGTGATACCTCAAGAAGAAAATAGGAGCTAGTACATGCAACTAGGGTTTTAAATGAAATTATTTTAAAATTACTAAGGAATTTTAAAATTTTATGCAAATTTTTGATTTAAATATGCACATAAAAATTTAGAAAACTATTAGAAAATTATTGATTTGAAAGGACTAGTGTATGCGACTAGGGTTTTGAGGAAAAATAAATTTTTGAAATTACTATGGATTTTTAAAATTTAATGTTAATTTGTAATTTAAATATGCTAGTAAAAAATTAGAATAATTATTAGGAAAATATTGGAAAAAAACAGGACCTAGTATGGGTAACTAGGGTTTGAAATAACATTATTTTTAAATTACTATGAAATTTTAAAATTTAATGAAAATTTATGATTTTATCATGTAGGTAAAAAAATTAGAAAATATAGGAAAAATTAGTAGGAAATTTACCCTAGGATTTTAATGCACAAACAAAGTAAGTCAGGTTCATCAAATGATTTAATAGTTGGGAATATTGGAATATTATTCCTAATTTAGTTAATGGTCTGGAGTAATAAAATTAGTAAATAAATATGTAATAATTAAGCTACTAATTTTTATTATTTGACTATAATTTGTATCTTTCTAAAAATAGTAATAAGGGAGAGAAAACAAGATTTAGCTATAAACTGACTAAGACATTTATTTCAAAGTTTGGAATTCACTATGTAGGACTGGGAAACTATCACAAATTGAGATCTAACCTTCATTTATGATTAGACAGGAGCACTAAAATAGGAAACCCTAGGGTTTAGTGTTATAGTCCTCTTTTGTTGCTATTTTTTAGGAGATATAAGCTTTTTGGGTTTTGTTCACTATGTCTATGTGAGCCCACCTATGAAATTTTGACTATTGGATGTCTATAGAACTCCCTATATAGATGATTTAGTCTTCAAACCCTAGACTCGAGTACAATTTCAAAAAAATTGAGGAAGATGTGGGGGTTAGTGTGTGTAATATGCACTAAATGTGTATCCACACCCCTTGTGTGGGCAGACTACCTACATACCAATACTCTGAAGAGGGATCAAGACGTAAATAATTCTCCCACTTGATGTGCTTTGTGCAATGGTGTGTATGAAGATGAATAATGCTAAACTAGATGTGCTTGAGGTGGCCAAGTATTGGTGTAAGGATTTGGGTAAGCTTGTAAATGTATTTTTTGGTTATATTCAGAGAATAGGGAAGATTGTCTGAGTAGTCTTACTTATATTCTTGCTTACTTTGTGATAATTACCAACCCTTTCCAAATGAACTTTGAATGGGATTGTATAAGCATATATTGGTCATGGGTTGAATGGGCTCACATTAGGATAAAAAGAAGAGGGATAAGAACCAAAATTAACTAATCATTAGAGGTGAAAATTCACTTGGACATGAGCACCAAAAGTAGACACTAGAGGGCCCAATGCTATAGTCCAAGTTGGGCGCTATAGTCTTGAGATAACGGGACATAAGGGGATAGATTTGTCATGGGAAAATTAGTTTGGCTTAGTTGGGATTAGGTTTGGAAAGCTACGTATGATTGGGAATTAGTTAAAAGAAGCCTATGAGGGTCATGAGAATAAGCAAGAGGGACCTATGGGCTGGGTATTACAAGCCCCACTCAAATTACCAATTTTTTCATCTTATATGACTAAAATACATCATATGAGAGTTTGTTTTCATGGAGTATCAGTGATGAAAGAAGCATTGTATTTGACCCTAGTTTAAGAAATGAGGATATATTATTCACCTCAAGTGTTTGAGGTCTTATAAATATTAGGGTAGGTGTGCATTTTCCTTTGAGTTATTTATGTGTTTTCCCTAAGTGTTCATGAGATCACAAGTGTGTGTTTTATAGCTTATCTTATGTATTTGTTTCCTATTGTGTTTAGTTTTGTTTAGTGTCCTTTTAAAGGCATATCAATGTCAAGTGTAGTGTATGGGTGACTCCATTTCCCAAGGATTGGATAAGGCAACTAGTCCTTAACTAGTACCCATGCTACCCCTTAGAAATTGACACAATGTTGACTAATTTTACCCCTAGGTCAAATTTGGTCAACCACCCCTTACAAATTCGAATTTTCATGAGGTATTATATGTTTTAACATGTTCAACATGGTCTTAAGATAGGTATAGTCACATTTTTAAGGTAACATAATATGTTTCATCTTTGTCATATTTATACACTTGTCTTAATAGCCTTTTTTCCACCTTTTGGCCATATTAGGGAGTTGTACATAAATCCCATCAAAGGATAAATGTTAAAGAAGAAACATAATGTATGTCATGTTAAGGAATGTTATAAAATAGTTTTAAAACTAACATGTTGTAGGTCCAATGTAAGAACAAGAAGATCACTTGGAAAAAGGGTAGTTTCTTATATTGTATAGAACATATGACACATATGGCATGTGTGAAGGATTCAAGAGAGTCTCTTAATATCCCCATAGGTTAGTTTGTTCAAGAGGCTATAACAGGTTCAATTTTGATGAAAATTAATTATTTTCTCTTATCACTCTCTTGGATAGGTCAAAAGAGGTCAATGGTTTTCCTTTAGTATGAACAAGGTAAGGAGAGTTGGACTCAACGCAATTGGTATTTATTATGGGTCATTATGTAATTCCTTTCCATGGCCATAGTCTCAAGTTTATGTTTTGTAGTGTATGAACAATCACTAAAAATTTTAGTGACTCCAAACTGCCTATACATCCCCAATGGCTTTAATTTTCTCATCTATTTGCATTGACCTATGTGAACCAAGTGATGTATGTATTATTGCATAGAATGTTCATCCTATTCATGTTGTTTTAAATCTGTTTGTAATAATTGAAACATGAATTGATAGGAAAAATCATCTCATTGTGCTAGTATCGAATATCAATGATCTATAGAATAGGGTTTCCATAGCTGGAGATTTCATATATTTGTAAATGTATTTATGTCAAAGCTAACATGTTGGTGTTCACCTCCCTCAAAGCATGGATTTTCATATTCTCAATTGAATTACCTATAATTTTATTGAGATAGGGTTCTAAATCATTAAGTAAAGATTGATCATAACCCTAATGTGTACAGTCATCTACAACCACCTGTAGGTATGTACAAAGAATGGAAGGGCTATTAAAAACCCAAGAGATAGGGTGTGAATAGTTTCAAGACTTGAATGGAGTTATAAAGTCATTCAAGGTTAATTATAATAGTCAAAAACACTTCATTGACACCTATGGTTAGTCAAAGTTAATAAAGTTGTAAATGGGATTGTTTACTTTAATCTCTTCAAAGAAGGTTTCTACTACATACAATATCATTATATTGATGAAAACTATTAGGTCTGTGTGAGTCTAAATGTTTTCCTTCTTATAACCTTAGTATAGATGTCACATTTTATAATATAAAGAGGTTGGTTGGTCAAAATAAACTGATGGTTCAATACATTAAAACTCAATAAAGTTTATACTTGAAACACTCAGTGGCTTAAAATGCCATTTAAACCAAAATGAACTTGAAATGCAATAGTAACACAATGTGTTGATAGTGAGAGATGATTATGGACTTAATGAAAGAGTGGATACATTTAAGTGTGAAATGGTCCTATTGACTTGAGGAGAGAGTCGAAGGATATAATCATAGTATTCACACATAAATGAGCACCTACAATAATCCTTTGTATTCTTAAATTGCACACCTACAGTTTGATTCATACATAGACTAGCCTAAGCAAATGGAGAGTGTACGTTTAAGAAGGTAAGTAGAGACATAGGTACATGAATATGTTAAAACCAATCTCATAATGGTAACATCACACTTTATGTGATATTCATGGGCAAAAGAGATAGAACTAAATATTGAACTAAATTGAGTTTTCAAAACCTCACACTTAGTCATCTAAAACCCTACACATTCACAACCTCATAAGTCAGTTTTGGGATTTGAAATGTATAGGGATATTGGAAAATGATCAAGTTTTGAAACTTTAAATAGAGAATAATTGTGAGTTTATAAAGACCTCTATGGTCTTTATTTGGTTGTACCAATAGGGGAGATGTCCTTTGTTTTATCTCAAACAAAGGGCACTCCACATTCAAGGCAAACCTACAGACATGATACATGAATGAAAATAGGATGGAATGAAGAGTATTTAAGCAATTTAGAATGACTTTAAATGTTTATTTGGATATGAAAAAAGTTTTAAGAGGCCCTACAGTCACTTTTTTGGTCATATATGCAAAAAACACAATCTAGGCCTATTAGGCCTAAAACCAAGCATGAACCCTCAATGTGTTTAAAGACACTTTCATGACCATATGACCTCACAAAATAATGTGAGATCCTTTAAGTGATATTAAAAATTTTATGAGAATCATTAATTTGTAGAGAACAATCTTGGACTAGTTATTTTAGCCTAATTTGGTCTTAGAGGTGTACAAAATGCATAATAGAGGCTTGAGAGTCAACTTCCTTCACTCATATATATACATATACATATATACATACATATATATATATGTATGCATATATATATATATATATATATATGTATATATATATATATATATATATATATGTATATGTATATATATATATATATACATACATACATACATACATACATACATATATATATATATACACATACATACATATATGTATGTATGTATATATATACACACACACACACACACATATATATATACATACATACATATATGTATGTATGTATACGTACACACACATATATACATACATACATACATACATATATATATGTATGTATGCATGTATGTATATATATATATGTATATATATATATGTATATATATATATACATATATATGTGTGTGTGTGTATGTATATATATGTATGTATATATATATATATATGCACACACACACACACACACACACACACACACACACACACACACACACACACACACACACACACACACACACACACACGAGATACATGGTGCCTCATTGAGTTAGGGATAGTTGAGAAGGGTCCTTACTCAAACTCAGTGTAATTTGTTTAAAGGTTAAGCATGTAACCTTTATAAATCAATGTTAAGAACCCAGATGACCTAAAACCCTCTCAAAAACTTGATGGAGAAAAGATCAATAGTTATGAATCTAGGAGGAGTAAAATATCCTATAAAGTGTTTTGGATCCATTTTTAACTCTCCCAGGATCCTTACCATCCAGTCATTATGTATTGTCACTTGTATGAATAGACCTAAATTAGTGTTTCTTACAAGATTTAAGTTGTTTTATAGGTATAAAAAGGGATTGATGAATAAATTCCATTGTTTAAGGTGTGTGGGGATGTAATATATCTCCTAAAACTAAAATCTCACCTTGGTTAAGCATATAAACCCATATATCATATTAGTCATTGTAGGCAATCTTGAATAACATAGTGAGAAGTGAAGTGACTATCTATGTTATAAATTAGAAGAATGGTTTGAATTTTTCATTGAAGTCTATGATAGAAAAAAGAAAAAATAAGGTATAAATTATTTGTGTAAAAACTCTACAATTAACTTCATTTAGTGTTTTTAGGTAACCTAAGTGACAAGTGTGAAGGTCTAGGCCTAGAGAGATAGTGAGTGACTACAAAGAGTAAATGACAAGTGGTGCAGAGAAGTTCATTAGCTGGAGATATGTATATGAATATCAAAAGTTATGTTTTCACCTCCTCAATTTATGTGATATATTTTAATAACCTCTAATATAGTTATTAATAGTCAAATGGATTCCTCATTGAGAAGAATAGTTTCAAGAATGACATGAAAGTTCTCTACACCAACTTTAGGAGAATGATGTATGTTTTATGGAAAATTGTCCAAGACAACTTCATGACATTTTTTACACTTTATTATCTTGAATTTTAATTAGTTTCTAAGTCTTAACACTTGGCCTTATGACTGTTAAACTTCACTTCTTCTCTCTTTTCCCCTATGCTCTATATATTCAAGCCATTTTAGCATTGTAAGGATCCACAATTGGTATAGAGAAGCCCTATTGATTTTTACATCTTATTTTTATTTGGAATAAAGTTTTATCAAGTTTATTTTTTCTCTAAAACTCTTTCATAATTATTTCAATTAGTGTACTCAAATGACAAGTGATGAATGTCTTCTCCTTGCTTCCATTTTGCTCTTGCATGCATTGTGTGGAGTAGTAGCTTTTCTTCTATCAGGTCTCATGAAGTGTATTTTTTTGTTAAGTATGGTTTTAAGGGTGAGAGAGATTAGTAGTGTCTAATATAAAACCTCATTTTCACACACATTTGGATATTCATAATAATCTACCTCCATGTAAAAACACTTATGCTAGAAGAATATTGAGTTGAAGTCAATTTTAGTAGTTTTCTTTCTTAGTGCAGATGTAGGTGTGTTTTGTGGAATTATCTTTTGGTGTATCACCTTCATTATTTTATTTTTATTTATGTTACCTTATTCCCTTTTCACCTCCAATAGTGATTATTCTAGTGTATTATGTGAGCCTAAAATATAGATCAAGTGAGCTAGCCCTTTCAAATGTAGAGATCTATCTCTTGTAGTAGCTTGTCTATTTGTAGAGGTAGTTCCATGTTATACCAAATTTGAGAAGGCCTAATTTAATTATATATAGTGAAAATTTGGGCTATAATAATGATTTTATGCTTATTTTTATATAGAATCATACTAGGATTGCTCAGATTAGGGGTATCATGCACATCAGGATCACTTCTATTTTAGTTTTAGATACATAAACACATATTACTAAAACTTTGTCTAGAATCCATATGAATAGATATCATAAAGTTGGGAATGTGTCCAACACTTAAAAATGATCAATTTCACACCAACTTATCTTAGATGGAATGACAAACTCCATGTCATTATCTATGTGGTATACTTCAAACACCATTTGCAATAGGTATCACACTAGATTGATGTCTTATTATGTCTATAGATGTTGGTATTTTACATAGTCCCTAAGCTACATTCCCAATTACCCAAGTGGTCCCTTGGTCATTTTTCATTTTAGAGTTTCAAAATGGCTTCAAGGTGTCATCCTACACAGTTATAGTTACATTGTGTAGTTTCAGTTAGAAATACATCTACTACACATGGGTAAACAATGATGGAATTGTAGCCTATTTTTAGTTATTGATCCACCTACATAAGACGGTTGGAAAAGCCATTATTCCAATCTAAGTTATTCATAGTATATGATCTACTAATCAAGGGTGGGAAATAATGGAGTTAAAAACTAAATTGAGTTCTTGAGACACCCACACATGGGGATTAATCAATCCACCATCTTAGTCCAAGTAAATCACCATTTGATCATGCACACACATATGATATTGATAGGTGTTTGCATTATTTTGAATATCCAATGAGGTGTATTCATTCCTTTCTTCTCTCTTATCTCTTTACTTAGTTTTTTCTTTTTTTTATATATCTCTTAAGTAAGTACTAATTTATTACATGTTTAATTTATAGGATACATAATAGATCATGCTTCACACACCCAAATCTAGATTTATTGATTTCCCCCCATAAGTAAGTGTAGGTAAACTTATTTTTCCTTTATCCTAGTCATTTAACTTTGATACATTTATAGAATAAAGTGGGGTATGTGTAGTCATATAAAATGTCACTTGATTGAAATGAGTGTTACTTAAGACCACTCATCACTAACTTATCCATAGATCTAACTTAGGTCCTATTTTAACACTTATCTAGATTTTGTGTAGGCCTTTACACATCCTTAGACACCTAAAAATTAGTCTCAGACCCTCCCCTAGGGATAAAAAGCCCATAGTGCCTCAGTTTCTAACATTTGGAAATTAACACTATACTTTGGACACTAACACCTTGCACTAGTGTCCCACTTTTAGTGCTAATGTCCCTTGCCTAATTTCAACCCCAATATATATATTTTCAATTCCTAAGACACCTAATTTTGACCTATACCTATTTTGAACCCCACACAAGCACCAAATCAATATATATACATTAATTTTATCCTTTTATCCACTAGACGTAAATCATATACAAATTACACAAATAAGATTTGATCAAGTTGTGCATAATAAAGGTTATTGATCCTTATTCTACCTTACTTATACATAAAATCATATACATCTATCATAATCCTAGAATACATGTATTTTAAATCTCAAGCCTCATTTAAATCACTTAGGTTGACACTCATAGTAGATTTCGCTTGTACTTATGCCAAACACCTAGGTAGGAGAACTACATTTGTCTTGATCTCTCCTCAAAGTATTGGTATGTAGGCAACTCTCGATGCAATGGGGTATTGAATATTTCTACCCTACCTAGATAATGATACACTTTTTTACTTGTGCCACTCACATACCCTAAAAATATGGAGGTATAAGGTTTACTCCTAAATCAATTAAAAATAATACATAGATATTAAATTAAAGCTCATCCACATAGGTACAAGTAGGTCAAACTTAGCTAGACGTACACCCAGAAGCTTCGATAATTTTGATATAAAGGATATTAGGTAATTGCCATCCTTAGGTAAATGGTCAAGTGAAATTATTTAACAAGATATTAGATAAAATATTCATCAAGATTTGTAATGTGTAGTGATGTGATTGAGAATATCACATCCCAATAATATTATAGGCATACAAAACTAATTTAAAATGTGTGACATGGCACACTTTATTTAAATTGGTTTACAACATGGAAGACATCATGCCTATGGATCATTTGGTACCTAACTTACAAATTATTATTATCATACAAATTGGAGATAAGGAGTGATTATAAAATCACTTGATCAGGTTAACTCACATGGAATAAACACAAAATATGGTTAACTATAATCAAAATCTCCAAAATTGAAGGTATAAAGCATGGAAAAATTATAATCTATGGTCTAAGGAGTTCCACCCAAATAATATTATCTTACACTATGAGAGCAGGGTCCAAGAACACTTAGAAAATATGCAATTAGATGGAGGGGATCGTACATAATCCATAATTTTATAAGGCACCATGGTACTAGGAGATGTGTAAGTAAATATTCTCCCTAGAATAATAAATTATGGAAGGTTCAAATCTTACCACAAATTATATCAAAAGAAGGCAATGCACAAATAATTATTTTATAACACATATTAGTTTAAAATTTTAATTTTTTAATTTTTATAGGTTCTTTAACAATAGAAAACACATCTAAGAGAGTGGTACTTAGGTATAATAACAAGGTATATAATTTTAGTTGAGAATTAAATTTATCCAATACATATATTAATCACAAGGTTAGATTAGGTTCATGAGATGAATCTATGATAGATATGTAAATTAATTAAGGCTATGAATGATGTACAAAAAATGGTTGGAAAAATGGGATAAAAAGTTAATATTGATCATAGGAAAAAATCAATATTTTGGTTAGTAAAAAAGACAAATAGTATTACACATATTTTGAAAAGTTAGATAATTTGATTGTTTACACTAATGTATAAAGTTGGGAAGTATTTGAAATCAAAAATGTTAATGAATCACATCATTATATTGGAAAGGAAAAAATATGACAAACCCCATTTATCAATTCGTCAATGACTAACACAATTAAGGAACACATGGGTTGGCATGTAAAGTATCGAAATATACCTCCATAGATTATGAAAACATTTTTTATAAAAAGGAGGTGAAATAAGCAAATCTTACTATTCTAAATTTTATTATTTGAATTTTTTAATTTATGCCAATAAAAATTTATGAGAAATAGAATGATCCTATGTACAATCACTAACCAAGTTTTAAAACATAAAGGAAATTTTAATCTAAAAGATAAAATGGACACACATCTAATTCTTATTCCTTTGAGCAATGTAAAGAATGAGGAGACTAGGTCTTGACATAAAATTATTGACTAGGTATTTTAAACTAGTGATGGAATGAGTTTTAAGTTGGTTATACCAATATAAAGCATCACCTAAAAAGGTTTTCTTTAAGATTTTGCTGTTAGAAAAGGTGTTAAGTTAACCCAATATTTATATATATTTTTGATGGTATTCAAATGTAAATTTGGATCGATAGATGCATTATAAGTAATAGTAGGAACTATTTCCCCTATGTTAATGATTTCAATTTGAGGAACAAATGGTTCATTTTATAAATGTTTAATAATTTTGTTAATAATTGGTGGTTGTGGTATAATTTTTCCATTTTCATCTATAAGGGGATGTGGGGGAGAATTAGAATTTTGTGTTCCCCATTGAGTATGTTGATGTTGGTTTTGGATATGCAATAATTATTTTTGTATTTTCATCATTTGATTTACATTATTATTTTAAAATTAGCCATCTAGTTAAGAGTTTGTAATAGTAATTGATTTGTTTGAATATTATTATGAGTATTATAAGATGCATTGGATGCATTAGTATTATGTGAAGTATTAAGAGTTTTAGATGTACTAGGAGCATGTGATGTACTAGTAGCATGTGAATCACTAGTAGCATGAGGATCATTAGTAACATGAGAAGAACTAGTATGGAATTGGGTATTAGTGTGAGTGTTTTAAGGAGACCCACTAAAGGTCACACCTACCTTTTTTGTAATAATACTTGTCATGTAGATGAAGGAAGACACGGAGGATGATTTCATAGTGTTATAAAGAGACACGATAGAAGGTAAAGGTGTGGAAGAAATCATAACATGACTTTCCCCAAATCCTATGGAAAAACTAGGTAAAGGTGAATGGGTTTATCTAATATGAGGTCCCATCTTGAGGTTATGAATTACTCTAGGATCCTTACCTCTATGTTTAATATTTTCATTATGAAGAGAATAATTTAAATCATGTATTCAATATCATTCTCATCTTCTACCAGTTTCACGAATAAGGGATTAACTGTCATGGAATAAAGAGGATTCCCATAGTTAGTAGTTTGATTGGTAACATGGATATTACTTTGATTCAATTTAGTTACTAAATTTTTTTTTTGGAAATTTATTTGGATTAGTGAATCTCATCATATTAGTTTTATTTTACTTTCTATCATTGTAAAATCGATGTTACATGGTGAAGGAATTGAATTAACACTTTTTAATAAAATAGATAATTTGTATTATTCTAGGTCAACCAAATTGACTTAATTTTGTAAGAAGATAAATAGAAAAGCCTATAAAATACTAGGTTGAGTTGGTTGATGTAGTTCTATAGGAAGCCAAACAAAATAGCCTATAAAATACTAGGTTATTTTGATCGATGTAGTTCTATAGTAAGATAAATAAAATAACCTATAAAGTATTGGGTCAAGATGGTCAACATAGTTATATAGGAATATAAATATAATAACTTGTAAAATATTGGGTCAAGTTGGTTGACTTAGTTCTATAGGTTAAAAAAGGAAAAATGGATTGAATCTAGATAATTTGGTCTTTAGTTGTACAAAATATAACTAAACATAAGCAACTAAGTTTGTCTAGTCGATCTAATTTTATCACATAACACAAATTTTATATTAATTCTAGCTATACAAATTTTCAATACAACATAAAATTTAAAAATAGCAAGCAATAATAGTGATTTTTAGAAGTTGACTAACTAGTTTTTCAAAAAGAAGATCAAGAAGTTATATTAAGGGATTTGATTGAAAGTCTAGGCTCCTAAAGATACTTATTCATTAGATAATGTTAGCCTAATTTTTTAGAGCATTTATTAGGCCCCTAATTATTTAAGTATGGAATCCATGCTAACACAATAGACATATTGATGTGAGGCAATAAATTGGCATGATTTATAATTTTGTATATTGGTGTTAGCTAGAGTAATCAATACACATTTTGTGCCAGCTAGCAAGCGATTATATGGTGCCTAGATCTTCAGAGCATCTTCTATGGGTAGAAATGCATTGTGATAATATTGTAAAGGGTGAAATGTGATTGAAATGATGAAATGATCAATAAAGGATGAAAATTAGAAATCAGTGTGCACTCTCCACCCTGATAAAGAGATGTTCCTATGTTTTATAAAAGCAAGATCAAACCAATGAAATGATGATGTAAATTGGATGTAGTGAATATTTGTAGAATTAGTTCTAGATATAATGGTATGAATGGCATTATCATGAGATGTAGTATGGATGCCAGCAAGGCTCCAATTGTATATACCCAAGCTCACTTGTGAGCCTCTAGGCAGTTAAATATTATAAGATAGGTTTTACTTTGTTCTTGTCATGATGAAATATATACTCTATTTTCTATGAGCTTTTATTAATGAAGAAGAATGGTTGAATTAAACATGGTTATTCTAATTTAAACGCCTTTCATTTTATTATTGAAATGCATAATGAATGTGTTGGTTATAATGTGGTAATCTCAATATAGTAATGTTAAGATGTTATTTTTAGGCTTCTAGTTTATGTTGTTAATGGCATCTCTGTACTAAGTGATGATATCGACATACTCTATGAAATAGCCTAAGTGTAGGGAGAGTCATGCACCAAGCTTTAATACCCTTGCTAAGAAGTCCTAGCCAAAACATGAACACATAATCTAAAGCATTCCCTTAACCCATCAAATTTATTGAATGATGCTAATCCTATTGAAACAAAGGCTTGCACTCTTGAGACTATAGAATCAACTCGATATAGGCTTTCACCCCTATAACTAGAACTAGTCACCCAAAATAGGATTGTGCTTATAGACCATCAAGATTAGCCCAAAAAAGGCTTGCTATAATGAATCTACCAAAATCCTATGTTGAAATGACCAAGTTTTATAAGTGAAATCTTGTGCCATGGCACAACTAGCCCAATGCAGGCCCCAGTTCTTTCTCTATTACACTTTGGGTGAGTGCATAAGGCTTATGACTTATATGAATTGATGCTAGCATAGTCGAGTGATAAATATGAGCACTACAAAAATATACTATGTTTACACCTATTTTTAATGAATCTAAAACTAACTTGGACAAGCAACTGAGTGTCTAACTTGATGAATTGATGAATTGACTCCCTTTTATATAATATTTTAGTTCCATTATTTGGACTTGTATTGAATTTTTTTCTACAATGGTACAATAGAATAATGCTTTAACTCTCCCTCAAGAAAATCAAGCTTTGGTTGCAATAGCTATAAGATATCTTTGATCTAAAGCATCTAACCTATAGAGGACATAAGCTATTAACATGGGTTCAAAATAACCTATATGATGCTCTATATAATTATTTTTCTATGAATTTATTAAACATGTGTATCAATGGTTGGCTACCTATATGACCCATAAAATATGAGGTTATAGACAGTGCCTTGGGTAGATGAAAGATTTCTTAGAGATACTTGATATTCTAGATGCCACTTGGATGATAGCAATAGACAAATGGTGGTAAGGAGCATTGAACAGTTATATGCTTGAGTTCATTACTTCCACATACTCCTACATGAGGAAGTAGAGAATCAATTTTTGTGTAGACCCAAAGGCATGTATGTGAAAGAGTTTGGTACATAACTCAAGAAACTAATAGTGGATTATGGCTTTGAAAGTTTGTAAATGGAAGGTTAAAGTCCTTTCATGTATCATTAGTACAAAGGGGGAGAAGGGGATGTGTAAATGAAGTGAAATGGAAGGGGATGAATAGATTGACACATGAGAGCTTATGGGATAAACTTATAACAAGAGAAGGTGTAGATTGATAGAAGATCTAAAACCTATAAGTGTTGAGAGAATTTGTAGCAAGAGGGAAGGGCATGGAGAAGGACCTCTTAAAATACAACAATGTGAGGAGATAAAAAATGAATCAATGGATCAAGATAAATAATTGATAGGTTTATAATGTATTATATCCCTATATATTTTGGTAATTTAAGATGCACTATATATGCCTACCCCCTTTGAACCTATGGTATAAGATCATATGTTGGATCTCCCATGAGAAGAAACAAGAGTGATAATTGACCATGTTGTTGACATAAACTTTGACCATTTTTCAAACTTGGAGTATAAATTTATTATTAAAAATGTTATTCCCTATGAATAATTGAGAAAGGATACCTATAGACCATTAGATACTAGCTCACCATAGTATAACATGAGCACAAGCATTCTATATCAGCCAATGTCAGCTTCATAGACTGGAAAACATCCTGTAAGAAGTGGTTTAGTGTCACAAGTCAGTAGTATAGTGCCATCATAATCTTTAGTTCTAGTAGTAATAATGGGACTAACACATAACATAGTGGCTAGAGGCATTAGATGAATTTCACTCAGACAGATGTTAGGGGGACAAGTGCCTAAGATGATAGCTATGCCCCCATAACAAATTTACTATGAAATGGCCATGTAATTTCTATAATACCATAGTGTATATAATGTCATAGAGAATGTACTAAAGTGTGAATTATAATGGCTTACATATGGAATAACTCAATAAAAGTGTAAGGCATCTTAGTTCATCACCACTTTATTAGATCACGCCTATACCTAGTATAGGAAGTTTGACCCTAACCAAGTTATGATAGATTATGATGTCTTAAAGGATGCATTCCTTAAGGAATTTAACATCCCAAAATTTGAATAACAGAGCATCATCACACTAAAATATATAATATAGGGACTCTCCAATATCATACGCTTATACAATATAAGATTTAAAACTCTCCTTTCAAAGCTTCCTTATGACATTAATCCCTCCCAACATGCACAATGTTTCATTAGAGGATTTCTAATACCATTTTGAAGAGTCATTTGCATGAAGACCTTCATAGAACCTCATGAAGTGTTTGAAGCCATGCTCAAAATAGAGGTAGTCAAAAGTACTACTACTAAGATCATCCCATTCATGGAAGTGAAAATTGCATATATGGCCTCTCATCTCCAAAATCTTACATCTAGCTCATGGTAGGACACTCGAAGCAAATTATGGTATATTTACTGTAAAGTGGAAGGCTTGAACAATAATAACTATCCTTGGAGGAATGTGTGCACATTACTTCTAAGTTATGAAATCTATAGAGAGGCACATGATGTTCAAAATTACCCACTATTGTAATGCATTAGCCAAGTTAACACAACCATTTATTATTATTTGTGCAACATCTACACCCATACAATAGTTTTATTATCAAGTGATTGATGAAATGCATGAAAACATGGAAAGAGGCACAAGGCAAGCCACTGTAGTAGTCAAAGAGTAAGATAACCATGGAAATGAAGGCTATGTCCAATAAAATATGGGTTTTGGGATAAAATTAGGCACTAGAGGGAGAGGTAGAGGATTCAGTGGTGGGATGTTCCCACCCTACTCATGTTACAAATGTTTCTCAATAGAGCACTATCAACATAATTACCTTACACATCCAATGTGTGGGTATTGTTGAGGATCTCATAAGGTCTAGCAATGCCCTGACTTATACAAGAAATTAACCCAAAGTAGACTTGGTGTAGACAAGGGTGTTAGAATGATCATGTATAATATGAGAGTAAAGAAGTTAACTTTGAAGGCACATTTGACCCATGTAGAGATAGTAAAGATATAGGTAATTACTTATACTAGATTCATCATTCAACTACCAATTGTGCCCATACCAGAGTTACAATTAGAATATGGGGAGAAGAGTCACACTAAGTACATAACATGGATTAAACCCAAAGTTGTGCCTTACCCAAACCTTACATGGTAGAAAGACATTTTACAATAGGCCATGAGTGTCATTCAAAACCTATAAATAGAGTTCCAATTGGTACAAGACCTGGAAGCATAGGCTTTTGCCTCCCATAAGAAGAAAGATAACTAGTAAGCTAAGATAAAATATCTAAAGGAGATCACGTGCCTTCTATAAATAGAAGGGAAGATGCCCCTATTGAAGAACTTGATTTTAGATCATGCAAGGTAGAAGCCAGTTGAAGTCACTATGCCATGCATAGAAAGGGAATGATAAGTCAAGCATACATAGAATGCAGAGTATGATCAAGAACTATTTGTGAATGCCACCATTAATGGATGGTCTATATGTGAGGTCCTTGTAAGTTTTGAGGTTAATAGCTTGACCAAGAATGCATGGGAAAATATATGTAGGATATCCTTGAGAGCTTCCCCTCATGTACTTTTCATGGCCAACAAGACTAGAATGCATCCCATTAGAATTATAAAAGAGTGCAATTGTAGAAATCATGGGCACCAAATTCCATGTTGAATTTGAAGTAATCAAGTTGGTAGAACAAGGCAACCACCCATCACTTCTCAAAAGGCCTCAATGTTATGAAAAAAATTTAGACATGTGCTTTAATAAGTGTTAGATGACTTTTGAAAATGGAAACAAGAGGGTAGTTATCCCCCTCTCAAGTGACAAAATACCCACCTATGTTGAAAGTGTGGACCTCAAGGATGAGATCAACCACATATACAACATTATGATGTAAGGCATAGAAACTCTCCACCCTAATGACCAAGGATTTCTTTTTTGGGAAGATAAAAAATAAACCTTGAACACTAATAATGTTTCTTCGAACCAATGGGTTGAATAGGCTTATAAGACAATTAGTCTGAGGTGTTGTTTAGTGCATGCAAAGGCACCAAAACTAATAAAGACAAGCTGGGTTTAAATTGATCACGCTTCTTAGAGGTGGATCTTGTGCACCAAAAAGAAGGAAAAGAGAGTATTTTTCCTAAGTAAAGGTAAACTTATAGTGTTCCTAAAATATGATGGGAGAATCTAGTAGAAGAATATGTCTTCAAGCATGAATCATTTATCCCCAAATAAGTAGATAGAATGGGTGCACTAGTGTATACATTACATATCACTACCACTCATTGATGGGAAGCTCAAAAGTCTAGCTTGCCAACTTGGCAAGATGTGAAACCAATCTTTTACACTAAATTTGGGAAGAGTAATGAGGACCTAGACATCTTAGCAAACTCTAGTGACTCAGACCCTGTAGTGCATGTGTACTTGTGTGAAGAAACATAGACTAACTACAATGTAAATGCCCTAAGGAACCTATGGGCGTATGCCTTCTATAGAACCTTGAATATGTGGGGGGTATGGTAATGGTATGTTGTCAATAATATGTGACATGAGACATATAATTGGGATTTACTTAAGTAGAGGTTCATGCACACCTTCTATTTTTCCTTATAAAATCTAGAATTGATGAAGCCACTACAAATACTTTGTTAGACAATGTTTGAGGACACTACAATCCTAGAAAAGTGCCTAAAATACATGTTTGGGGAAAAGGGATTGGCTCTCATAACTTTATTTTAGGAGAAATAAATCAATAGTGACTCAAGTGACAAAAATGATGATACCTATAAAGTGAAAAACCAGACAAACTTGATAGGCAAAAAGAAGCTAGTGTACCAAGAGGAGGATAACACCACCGATGAATAAGACCCTACTAATCTTCACATATAAATAACTAAGGGAATAATTCAAGTTGAGGACTCACATTAGGAAAGGATTAAACCCTATTGTGTACCACTCAAAACTACCAAGGTATACATTAGCTCTGAATGGGAACTAAAGATGGCTACTCTAGACACATATTGGTCTGACACAGAGCTTACATACATCATGGATCTCCTAAAGGATTTATAAGAGATGTTCCCTAGGAATTATTGATATATAAATGTCACCCACCCATCCTTGGTAATATCAGAATCAAAATTATCAATGGTGTAATACCTATCAATAATTTCCCTTATAGAATGAACCCCAATCTATACATTGAGGTTAGAATGGAGATTGATGATATGTTAGATGTAGGCATCATCTACCCTATGTATGAATCTAAATGGGTGAGACCCATGGTTATTAGCATAAATAAGGATGGGCACACTCATATTTTTGTCTATTATAGATTTTTGA
Source organism: Torreya grandis (assembly GCA_037957365.1). Lineage (NCBI taxonomy): Eukaryota > Viridiplantae > Streptophyta > Pinopsida > Cupressales > Taxaceae > Torreya > Torreya grandis. Next base: position 151,975 of record JARHVA010007097.1, read on the forward strand.
ATGTTGCCCACATCATTGAACCCTTCTTAACTCCATTCACTAATGAAGTCTTGGATGGATTCATAGGCTGTGAGATATATACTTTCACTGATAGGTTCTTAGGATACCATCAAGTCTATATTGAAGAGGAGGAAAAGCCTAAAATGACATTTAGAGTGGAATTGGGTTTTTTTACATACAATATGATGCCCTTTGGACTCAAAAATGTGCCAGCCATGTTCACCAGAGTGGTAATCACCACACTTAAGGACTTCATTCATAAGTTCCTTTAAGTGTATTTAGATAATTGGACTATGTATGGGCTAGTGAAGGACCATTATTATATCTTGCACCTCATGTTATAATGGGGTGTATATATATATATATATATATATATATATCTTTCTACATTGAAGGGGTTTGGAGCTGTAGGATAATTACAATCTTCGTGGGATAAATGAGTAGGCCATGTTTATAGATAATGTGCCTAAGCAAATTTCCAAATGGTATCATGAAGATACACTTATTGACGTTCAAATATACATACATACATACATACATACATACAGATATATATATATATATATATATGTATGTATGTATGTATGTATATATATATGTGTGTGTGTGTGTATTTATGTATGTATGTATGTATGTATATTTTAAACTCAATAAGTGTATCTTCATGATACCATTTGGAAATTTGCTTAGGCACATTATATATAAACATGGTCTACTCATTTATCCCATGAAGATTGTAATTATCCTATAGCTCCAAACCCCTTCAATGTAGAAAGACAATCACACCTTTCTTATCCATTGTGGCTACTATAGAAAATTCATAAGGAGATATTCAAATATTATGGAACAAATAGAGGATCTCTTGTGCAAGGATGACCCTTTCTATTAGGGTGTAGTGCAAGAAGATGCCTTCAAAATTCTGAAGCTCAAAATAGCTAGTATGCCAATACTACAATTTCCTGACTAGATGACTCTATTCCACATCCATGTTGATGTATCTAGATATGTAATTAGAATAATTCTAGTGAAACTCAATGAATTTAAGATGGATCATCCCATCTCCTTTACAAGTTGAAATATAACCCAAGTAGAGTAGAACTATATGACAACTAAGAATGAGGTACTTATCATGGTTTATGCCTTGTAAAAGTTTTATAAATACTTTTTGGTGACCCCATTCCTCATATTAATTTATCGTGAGGCACTTAAGTACCTTGTGAATAGGCCCATTCTCTATCATCACATTTGTAGATAGATAATTTTGTTTCAAGAATTCTAGTTCTCGGTTGTAGTGAAGCCTAAAAAATAGAACTTGGGCCTAGACCATTTATCCTACATTGACTCTGATGATGTATAAAAACCTATTGAGGATGATATGTTAGAAATGAAACTCTACATGGTTAAGCACATCCTTGAGGATTTGTTATAGATCACCTCTTTTCTAACATCTGGGTCAACACCTTAGATATGATAACCAGAGAAAAGTAGGTCACAATTCACAATGCCCCCTTTCAAATCATTAGTGGGGAATTATATAAATTGAGTCATGATGAAGGCTTTAATTGTTGTGTCTTTGAACATAAAAGGGACTCTAGTTTACAATAAGTTCATGAAGGGATAGAAGGAGGCCATTATTTTGGAGATGTAACAACATGCAAGGTACTAAAATTAGGATTGTGATGACCAAGTCTGTTCTAAGATGAAAAATATTGTGCTAAGTCATGTGACATCTACTAACACACAAGAGAACCTAACCATAGGTATGAGATGCCACTCATTCATATTATTGTCTAGGTACCATTTGAAAAATGGGCCATTAATTTTGTTAGGTTGAGCATTACCACTGAAAGGCACATAGGTACGTACCACATTTTAGTGGTCATAGAATACTTCACCAAGTGGGTTGAGGTAGTGTTAACCAAAGACTACATAGCCACTACAACTACAAGGTTCATATGGGAAAATTTTATTAGTCACTATGGGTGCCCACTTATTTTGACTAATGATAGAGGCATGCACTTTGTAAATGATACTATACAAATATTTTTTATTGAATATATGGTGGTATACCATAATATAACCCCTTATCATCCCCAAGAAAATGGCATAGTTGAGGCATTCAATAAGATATTGGGAATATGCCTCATAAATATATGTGACATTGGTTGCAAATATTGGGATGATCAGGTATTAGTAATATTATGGGCCTACTTCACTACCTAAAAACACCTAAATAAGGATACACCATTCCAATTGGTGTTTGGCATAGAGGAAATTTTACTAATGGAGTTCATCATGCCTTCATTATGCATTACATGTATTAGTTATTTGGATGATCAAGAATATTCTAGTACATGGTTGGAAGACTTGGAGTGCTTAGATGAGATGTACACCCAAGTAAGATAGAGATAGAAAGTAGAGAAGGCATGCCAAAAGGTATGTCATGATAAACATATCAAGCATAAGGTACTAATTGAAAGAGCATTAGTCTTACTCTATGACTCCAAGTACACTAAACACCTAATTAAGTTATAGATTAGGTAGATGGGACCTTATGTCATCTATAACATATTAGAGACTAATGCATGAATTTTGTGTATGTTTGTGGGTGAAATTATCCTTGCGAATTTTAAAATAAATTGATTAAAGCCTTATAAGCAATAGAATGGAAATTGTTCCAATAGGCACCGACTTCCCAGTCATAAGTTGGTTATGTTGCACTAACTAGAATAAAATTTGCTGTAAGCTAAATGTTTCCTTATGTTTTTTGTTGTTTATATTATTTGAATAAATGAAGAACTTTAGGCCCATAGGATAACTCTTATAATTCTTCCATGCATAACTCCAATCAGGTGAGTCAAGCATGATTACTTTCTAAGTGCTATAGGCCAGACACCTAAGTTTTTGGGTGTATGAATTTACCAAATTCATAAAATTGGGAGTTCAAAGTGACAAAATGAGGCACATAAGAGATAAAATGGAGGTGCACAAGATGCTCATGTGTAAGAGATAAAAAAATAGAAAGATGTGCTAGAGGATAAACATAGGAATTTATATAGGGTGGGTAGGCCAAGGTAAGAGATGAAAGCATAATAAATTGACCAAGGAATGGAAGTGAACTTGAGAGGAAGTACATCTAGAATAAGAGATGGAACTAAGGAGGTTGAATCCTACATATGTGAAGCACTACACCCAGGTTATCATAAGAAGGCTAAATTTTTCACCAAGGTTAATGATGTGTAGGAGGAAGATCATCAAGAAAATCTAGAATCTACCTAATGGTAGGAAATAAGTGACCATTTGAATCACTGGTCATCTCACCAAAAATACCATTAAGAGAAGTTAATGTGGTGACATAGTCACCAAGATCTACATTAAATGCAAATGTAGTGGTAGATTTTTATGGATTTTGTGGGTTTAAGTAGATTCCAAGAAATCAATGCACATCCACACCATTACTCACCTATAATAAAGAGGGTAGCTGAAGTTAAGTTATAAATAGGTCGATGATACACTAGTTTAGGTTACAAACCTTAAGATAATTTGAACCAAAACATAGAGAAGAACTAGAGCCAATGTGATAAAATTTTACCAAATATAAATGTGAACACCCATGGCCACTAAAAGAGAATGACTAAATAGGTAATAAGATTATGTTCTTGTTGAGATTAGAATAAAGGCATGTGGGGAAATAATTATAAAAAAATAGGATAGAAGAAGATTCAGAGTGATGATAAGGCCACCATTAATGTTGAATGAATATTGAGATCTGAAGTCATAGTTATAGACCCCATGACTATGAGGAATCTCTAGAAAAAATTACAATATTCATGGAGATAAATAGACCATGCTTCAACACTAGTCGATTTAGAATGGGAAACAAATGAATGAGTTCTAGTCTAACATAGTCATAAAAGGATGCCAAGAGGGCATAGATGATAGAAGAGGTAACTACTTTTAATAAGAAGGTGTGGCTAGTTGATGGAGTTAGAGTCATTTATCTTGACCATAAGGTGTCTACCAAGATGTCATATAGAGAAATGTAGTTTCCCCCTAAGGTCTTAGTGGGATAAACTTGGGTATCTTTCATGCATAACTATAAGTTGAAAGAATACAACCATTACATGCTAACCAATGCACAAGAGCTTAACCAAGACTAGGTGGTTAACACAAGGGCAAAGATAGAACACAAGGGCAAAGATAGAGGTGGGTGTAGCATTGTTTGACTTCTTCATCTGAGATAGGATTATGACCACCAATGCAACCCAGCTATATGAGTTGTCATGTTTTACCAAGCTAGAGGAACTCATGAAATTCTTCCTCTCATGTGTTCATGGATATTAATTATACTTCATAAGGAGGTGCATGCAAATATTAGAGTGCCTTATCAAAAAATCATTAGGATCTCAAGCTCATGCATAAACATCTACTTGATGATGGAGAATGATGCAAAAGTAGAGAGGGTTGTGAAAGTCCTTATTTATTACAAGGTAGGTTTCACATTTCTAATCAAAGACATAAAAGACCCTAGTATGCAGTTCATCGCATGCCTCATGAGATATAAGATATGCCCCAATGGATGGTGGATAGACATTAGTAAGGCCTACTTGTGCATCACCCACCACATGGCATAAGGGGTTAAGTTCAACATTATAAAATTCAAAGCTGAAGAGATGGTCAAGAATGCACTAGAGTGCCATAAGGTGAGAGAGAGATTCATGTAGGGGTCTATGCTAATATTAATAGTGATAGAGGAGATCAACATGCTTGATGGTGATGAAGATAATCTTTGGGTCTTCCCAGTGCACAAAGACTCCCCAACATTGAAATACCAAGAATTCACTTACCCACCATCCTTCTCCCCAAAATACAAGAAATAAGTACTAGGGTGGTGCACTCAATACATAGAGGTATTCACGATTGAATGGTATATCTGATAGGAGATCCTCTAGTATATGTTTGTCATGGTGACCCTCACCATCATGTAATATTTTTTTGTAGTGCACTTGACACTCGCAGTTGGTAACTTATCCAACTAGCTCAAACTCCCTTACACATTTTACATAAAATATTTTAGGGAGGTGCTAAGGAGGATTCCTAATGTACAATAGCTAGACATCCCAAAGAAGTTTGTGGATATATAAAGGAGTAGGTTGAGGTGATAGTATGTGCACTTGAGAGAGAAATCCATAAGGATGAGGAGGATGACTCTAACCACATGGACCTCTATCCCCTTTAGATGGAAATGATAAATGGGTGAATCTTCATGTTGTATTATGAGATTAAGCCATAAAGAAGGGTGTATAACCTAGAAAAGATGATGATCTTCCCATCTAGATCAGTGACAAAAGGAAGTCCATGCCAAAAACACAATATAAGTCTCCCTAGAAAAATTGGGGGGAGACACTTCAATAAATTTAGGAGAACATTATGTTGAGGGTCACTTATGGCAAAGAAGCAACTCCTTCAGCTCCAAAGAAGAAGTGCATGAACTTTCATGCTAGATACTACTTCCTCTAATAATAAGTAGAAAAAGAAGTCGTCTAAGGGACCCATTTCACTCCCTATGATAACCCTAGTAGAAATGGAAGAGGAATAATCCCACACATGAAGAAGGGAGGAAGATATGAAGGAAAAGGAAAAATAAGAATGAAAAAAAACTTAAATTATGCACTAAGAAGAAGTGGGAGAGGATCCCAATGATGAGTGTCATTTAAATCCTCATTTCATCAATATTCAATTGATGTCTTATTAACCAAGGCTAGTATCCAAAGCTATCTACAGTAAGGTATAGGATGGTAAATCTAGAAGACTACTTATGGGGGTGTTTTATTGTCCTATTCTAACTTTGACTAAAAAAATAAATGTGTCTTAAACTTCTTGATTCAGACTTTTACTAAAAAGAAAGAAATGAAATCAATCAACTCTTTTGCTTGAAATTAAAAATCACAATTTTATTTATGCTTGTGTGGAAAGTAAATTCACACTCCTAACTAATAAAATGAAATTTGTTTCACATGTTTGCCATAAAATAAAACACACTTTGCTTAGAAAGGAAATGATTTTGGAATAAGAAAATGCCTTTTAAACTATGAATTTGTTTTGATGTTTTTATGAATAAATGTAAATATTAACAAGATTCTAATTAGTTATAACAACAAATTAATAAAACATAAAATAAATATCATACATAGTTCCTAGTTCCAAGGAGAGTGGGACCTTTCTCCTCTTAGACTTAGGAATAAAGATTAATCAATGCTAGAAACTAAAATGATAATTTATAAAACTAAAATGATTACAATCTAGCTAAAACACATAATATGCTTTTACAAATATTTTCCTCTATTATATACTCTCTCATCTAATATCTAATATATAATATATCTTTTCAATGATGAAAATATTACATTTTATACTAATATAATCAAATCAAAATAGGATGCAAAGAAATAGGATTCCTTGGTCGATCCATTCATCCAAAGATAAGAGATTGGATTTCCAAGAGAACCAATTATTTTGATGAAATAGATATCCTATCCTATAATAGTCCTAAGATCCAAATATATATACAACTTTATCAAAAGCAAATCCTAAAAAATAGTAGGCAATTATTTTCCTTATTTGATTTCAGCTAGAATGATTCTTTCTTATTCTATCTAGCCACCAACTTCCCCATTTTTAGCTTTTTCCTTACAAAATCCATAAAATTGACCCTATAGAGTCAGGAGGAATGAGCCTATAGAGTCCATAGAAACAATCATGTGGAGTCTATAGAAACAAGCCTATGGAGTCTATATAAACAAGCCTGTAGAGTTCGTAGAAACAAGCCTACAGAGTCCATAGAAACAAACTTGTAAAGTCCATAGAAACAAGCTTGCAGAGTCCATAGAATCAAGCCTATGGAGTTTTTAGTTCTACTGGATGGAGATAAAAATTGAACATTCACTATACATCACCTATGTCTTCTTCTTGAGCATTCTTCACAACAAAAATAACTAAAACATGTTATGTATTATACATTATTGAAAAAGTAAAGGTTAAATCTTTGGTTTAATATAAACAAGACAAATATCTATTTTCCATGTAATAACTATCTAACAATCTAAGATTTTCATAAGATAATATCCTTCGAGAGATGAATTGAGGGAAATAACATGTCAATAATGAGCCATATTCTTAGCTAATCATCTCCCCCAAGCTTTACCTTTTACAAGTCCCAATACAAATATTTATTAGTGTTCATAGCTTTGGCATCTACTTTCCACACTCTGACTCAAATCATATTCATCAAATTCATATATTATATGCTTGTAAATCAATGATGTGCTTGAATCATTTATTTCCATATATTAAATTGCTCCTCTAATTTTGGATCCCAACTCTACCATCCTAGAATAGGTATGATCAAAAAAGGGGGTCTATATCTCATGCCAATCCATTTCTATTCTCCCCAAAAGTTTATTACCTCTATTAAGATTTCCAAAATTAAGGACACTCTCCTACAAATATTTATTAGTGTTCATAGCTTTGGCATCTACTTTCCACACTCTGACTCAAATCATATTCATCAAATTCATATGTTATATGCTTGTAAATCAATGATGTGCTTGAATAATTTGTTTCCATATATTAAATTGCTCCTCTAATTTTGGAGCCCAACTCTACCATCCTAGAATAGGTATGATAAAAAAAGGAGGTCTATATCTCATGCCAATCCATTTCTATTCTCCCCAAAAGTTTATTACCTCTATTAAGATTTCCAAAATTAAGGATGCTCTCCTCATACTCCATCTTAAGTTATTTAGGGATATGACCTCTCATCTTTTAAGAGTCACTAAAACTTGGTCCCATCTATTTACACTTGTAGTCACAACTTAATCAAAACTCTATCTTGAAAATGATTCAAAAGAAATAGCACAATCATATAAAGCCTATAAATAATGTGTTTTAACCTCATCACTTAACAAAGCATAGTTAAAATTTTGTTTGATCAATATGGGAATAGGAAAGGCAGGTCTGACACACAATCATGTAGTCTTAGCATAATTTGTATAGTCCTCAAATATGTTTTTCCATTCTATTTGATTTTTGAATGTAGAATGTAATGCCCTTAGTTGAACTTGTCCTACAAGAAGCTTTATCAAAAATTTATTGTGCTCATGATCTCCTAGAATCAAATCATGTAAATAAAACTCACAAAGTAAATCCTAATGATCAAGTTCAACACTATAGAAAGTGTTCAAAAATGTTGTCTATAAAATCTGATAAGGAAGATGACAAGAGATCCTCAGAAGCTATAATCTATAAAATTATTCAAATAAAAATAAACTATATGCATGAGAAGGATTCCTATATACCAAAATAGATTCCCCTAATTTACATGCATCCTACAAATTTTCTTCTAAATCTTGGACTTTAGCTTCTAATTCTTTCTTTTCATTTTCCAAGAGTTTGTTTGAAGAAGTTGCATCTTTATTGTTTTGTTTAAGTATGGAATATTCTTCTTTAATTTTATGTAATATTTACAAAGGAGGAATACCTGGATGACTTGTTTGACAACTGTGGTCAACAAATACCTTAGGAGGAGAAGGTGCAACATCAAGGGCTTTGGAAGAGTTTACCAAAATTTGTAATCTCCTATTTTCCTTCTTCAAATTTTCTACATATATCCAAAGATCTATCTATTCACTTTCATGTTTCTTTATTGTTTCCTCTAATCTGTGAACTTATACTGCATGATCAGTAGATGTTGTGTCTAATTTTTGCACTAATAATGAGTTAAGATGATCCTTATTCTATAATTAATGGATCAAGTCAACAATGTCAGCTATTTGTTATTGTTTAAGAGCTTGAGCTTGAGAAATTTGTAAATTTAACTGCATAATAGGATCATTTATATTAGATGATTCACCTTTCTCATTGGTACATATATTTTTTCCTTTATCCACTACAGTTTCAATTGAAATAGGTGGTTTTTCTGCCATACTTGATTTCTCTGTCATGTGTGGCTCTTCCTCTAGAATTGGTTCCTCCATTATGATTGGAGAGTTCCTTTCAAAAGGAGTTTCTTTAACATCTACAGGTGCAGGGATATATTGATGTATGGGGGAATAAGATACTATTTTAAGACTATCTAAAATATCTATAGCTTCTTATTCATATTCATTTGTTAAAATGAGCCTTCTCCTTATTTTAGTCACTCTCTGAGCTACACTTGGTTGGATTTCCTTCACAACCATCAAACCTTCGATCTTCTCAAGCTCTGTAGCAACCTTTCCTCTCAATTTTTGTATTCCTAACAAGGGAATTGGTTACACTATATATTCATGAGGTTCTAGTGGGGACATTGAAACTTTAGGGTTTTGAGACCTTGTGATTCTTCTTCTTGAAGAAGAAGAAGGGATTTCTGTTGGGACTATAGTGTGTGATTTATTCCTTGGCATTATTTTCTCAACTGATGTAGCAGGTAGAGATGAACATTCATATGGTGAATTTGAGGTTTATTGTGCAGGTAGATTTGGAATTTGTTGTGATATACTACTCTAAAATTCCTCCTAAACCTCTTATCTTTGCTGAAGGAAGTGATGTTGGATAATGAGATGAATAAGGCCATGATGCTTAAGAGCAGCATTAGGGGTTGTAGACATAATTTGTAGAGCACCATATAAGAAGGTTGGGAGGTTAATTTTGTATTGAGGGTTTTGTCTCCCATGCTTAAGGTGTATTAACATTTTCATAACATCTTCCCCTAAAAGACTACTTTGCCCCTCATAAATGATATACTTGAGTACCCACTTGGCTACAGATTTCCAAGGTTTAGGAAGTGAATTTCTACTAATCCCTTTTGATTTTTCATTGGAATCTACTAGACATGAAATTCTAGTCTATTCATTACCATTAAACTGACTAATTAAATCAATAAATGAAATTTTGCTTGTAGCTCTCATTCCCTCTTCTGGAACTTGTATAATTTGGCTTATCATTTGAGTTATAATAGGAATAACAATGCCTTTTAAAATTAAAAATTTAGGGGTGAGATTAGTGATGAATTCACTTACCATTATTTCATCAAAACCCTAAAACTTTTCAATGAAAGGTAGCCAGCCATTGGCTCTAAACATTGCCATAAAAGCTTTGTCTTTATGAAACTTTGTTGCATTCTTCAGCTCTGATCTTGTCTTATATCCCATTTCTATGAGGATTTATAGCCAAGTCTATTTATTTAAATCTAATTGGGGTTTAGACCAATATTTTGTTGAAATTGGTAGGCAACAGTCACTGAGGATTTGTAGAGCAAATTCTGTTGAAGTCTATGGAAATGAAATGGTTCATATGAAATGCTATAGCTGCATGAGTTCATTTTTTGATATGATGACTTGATACAGCTAAGTGTCACTCATTTCTATGGAGTGTGCTAGCCATTTTGTCTATTATTAAAAATTGGGTGAAATGATGATGTGTCACTTTGATGGTGATAACGATTCATTACTTCATTTAAAACCCATTTTATGACATCCCATCATTATTGTGATTTATAACTCGATTGATTGTATCAAAGCTGCACACTTATCCTTACACTTTTGGTGGCTCATTTGCATGTTTTTTCATTATGGTAGGTGTCATGTCATTCCATTTTAGAAGATTCACATTTGGGTCATCTCCTTCAAATAAGTCTTAATTAAATTGAAGATAATTAGTTAACTAAGGATAGATAAATAAAATATATGTCTTACTTACTTTGGCCTTAGATTTATCCTTTGCTCGCCATTTGTCTTGCACAAATAAGTTTTCATGGATTTGTCAACATGACCAATCATCGTGATGTGATGAGATTCTCTATTTTTCTTATAAATTTTGTTTTTGTTCTTTGGCCAACCATTACTAGTTTTCTAGCCAAAGCCCTTTTTGCAATACATAGCTAGCCAACAAGCTAGTTTTCTGGGCATGCATTGTCAATAGTGTCTCTAGAAGGAATTTCACTATATATATATATATATATATATATATATATATATATATATATATATATTGATACTACAGGATTATCAAGGAGCATGTTCTCTAGAAGAAGCAAAGCTCTCCAGAATAGCTACTTGATCTTTTACCTTTTGAATAAATTATTATTTATTGAGAGGTTTATGATAAAGCTTCAATCTATGTCCATTGAATAATAGAGCTCTTTTTCTATCATCAATAGGTATTAGCTTAACAGAACCATTTTCATATACCTCCTCAACATGATAAGGTCCCAACCACCTCATTTGTAGTTTTCCTTTAAACTGTTGAAATTTGTAATCAAACAACAGTGCCCAATCTCCTTTATAAAACTTCCATTGCTTGATTTGTGAATCATGCCAAACTTTTCTATGATGTTGTACTAATTTAGTTCTTTGTAGTTCTTCCATCCTCATTTCATCAAGTTGATTAAGCTATAAGAGTCTTTCTTTCTATATTTCTTCTAATTCAATTCCTTCTTCTACAACTATTTTCAAAGTTTGTAATTCAAATTCAACAGAGAATAAAGGATTCTTATCATAAACCAATTCATAAAGTGAAAATCTAGTTATTTTTTTCCAAGTAATATTATAGGCCCAAACAACTTCTAGTTCCTTATCTGCCCAGTCCTTTCTACTAGAACTAACAACCTTGGTTAAAATGGTTTTTAGTTCTCTGTTGGTGACTTCAACTTTCCCATTAGCCTTTGGGTGGTATAGATATGTTTTTCTATGTTGAGTTTGATATTCTTGCATGAAGTGCTTTATCATGTTTGACATGAAATATGGTCCTTGATCTAAGACTATCTCCCTTGGAGCACTAAATCTTTGCATGATTTTGAAATATAAGAAATCAGCTACCATCTCTTCTCTTGCATGAGTTAATACTTCCACTTCTACCCACTTGGTCACATAGTCTATACATACTAGGAGATATTCTTTTCCTCTAGAAGGAAGATCTACAGGACCTATAAAATCAATTCCCTATTTTTCAAATGGTTTTAAAACTAATTGAGGATGAGGGTGAAAAGGCATCTCTATTGAAAGAGTAGGCTATCCAACTCTCTAACAAGCATCACAGTGTCTAACATATCTTTTTACTTGTTGATGAAGGTGAGGCCATTAGTATCCTACTCCTAAGATTTTATGTATGGTTCTTTGAACTGAGTAATGACCTCCTCTTAGTTCATCATGATAAGCTCTGATGATATCATAAGCTTCACCATTTTTCATACACATGTGAAACACATGGTCAAGTCCAAGTTTAAATAACATTCTATTAATCCATTTAAAAGAACTTTCTTTGATTAAACTTTCTTTTTTCTAAAAAAAATTGTAGAGGAAACTTCCTTGTGGCAAGGTAATTGGCTATATCAGCAAACCATATAAATTTTGATGAAATAGAAAATAGTTATTCATCTAGAAAGTCATCTTCCATTGGTTCTTTTTCACCTGTAGTGTTCATTCTTGACAAGAAATCAACAACTAGATTAGACTTCCCTGGTTTATCTATAATAGTAATATCAAATTCTCATAAGAGAAATAACCATCTAATAATCCTTCCTCCCATAATTAGTTTATTGGTAAGATATCTAATAGTTGAATGGTCTGTATAGATAAATACCTTGTAGCCTATTATATAGTGTCTAAATTTGTTAATTGCATCGACTATAGCTAGGGATTCCCTCTCAATTGTGGTGTAATTTTTTTTACTAGGTGTCATGTTTTTGCTAATATAATATATAGCATACATGTTACCCTCTTCATCCTTTTGTCCAAGTACTACTCTTAGAATTGAATTGGAAGCATCTGTGTATATATGAAATGGCTTAGTCTAATCTAGTCCTCTCAATACTAGAGCAGTAACAAGTTTAGCTTTGATGGTCTCAAAGGCCTATTGGCAACTATCACTCCATTTTAATGTACTATCTTTTATAAACAAATCAAATATAGGAGTAGCTATTTGGCTAAAATTATCTCTGAAGTGTTTGTAGTAACCAATATGTCCCAAAAAACTCTTAATTTTAGTTTGTGTTTGTGGGATGGGTAAGTTGGAGATTATTTCAACTTTCTTTGGATCTACTTGAATGCCTTTTGTAGAAATATGGTGTCCCAACACTATTCCTTCATCCATAATCAACAAACATTTCTCATGGCTCAAAGATAATTGATTTTCCTCACATCTAATCAATATTCTTTATAATTTGGTAAGATCCTCTTCATAAGTTCCACCATAAATGGTGAAATCATCCATATATACTTCAACACAATCATTTATAAGGTCAGAGAATATTATCAAAACTACTCTTTGGAAGGTTACTGGAGCATTACAGATTCCAAATGGAAGTACTCAGTAAGAAAAATTTCCCCAAGGGTAGGTAAATGTGGTTTTATCTTGATCTTTAGTTGCTACCATTATCTAGTTATACCCACTAAATCCATCCAGGAAAGAAAAATATCTTTTTCCTGCCAAGTTGTTAAGAACTTGATCAATGAAAGGTAAAGGAAAGTAATCTCTTAGTGTTACTTTGTTTAGTTATCTATAATCTACACATACCCTTAATTTTTCATTTTTCTTGGGCATAATTACCAGAGGTTAAACCCACTGGCTATCTGAGATGGGGTAAATAAACCCAACTTCCAGCAACTTTTGGATCTCTATTTTGACTCTCTTTTAATGTTGGGTTTATTCTTCTTTGTGGTTGTCTGATCAGTTTGATAGATTTTGTGTAAATGTGATGAGTGCATATGTTGGGTTGAATTCCCTTCATGTCATTATAATCCTAAGCAAAATCCTTGGTATGTCTTTCTAGTACTTCAAAGAGTTGATCTTCTTCTTCATTTGTTAACCAATTATTGATGTTCAAAATCTTTCTAGGTAATACCATGATTGGTTTTGTACCTAGGTAGTTGGATTCTATTTACTTGAATTTACTAATCAATGAGTTCAAAGCACATGGATGAGGAAGTAAGTTATGAAATATGGTTACATTATCAACAAACTCTTTTCTAGGAGGAATTAGTCTTGCTAAAGAACAATGAAATGTATCTAAAAAATAATTTTGCTATTGTTCTACCAATTTCTATGCACTTTCCTAAATCAATCCATGATCATATGATGAGGAAACAATAGAAGTATAAGTGGAGGTTTCAAAATATGCTATCTAATCCAAAAATCCTAAATTAAGGTAGTCCGTAGTTTCTGGACTGGCTGAGTCCATAGCTTTTAGACTAATAGAGTCTATAGATTTCAGACTAGCAGAGTCTGTAGATTTTGGGTATATGTCTCCATTTAATTCTTCCCAATTTTGTTAATTGTGATCATAGATAATGAGGAAATTTTGTTTAATGTGTTGTTTGATTCATCCACCCAAAGTTCTTGTGTGCAATTTGTTGATGGTTTTGTAGGAGGATACAAAGAGATGCATTAGGATTTTAACTCATTAGAAATGGTCATGTCTCCTGACCTGTAATCAATTAATGCTTCTATAGTAGCCAACCATGGTCTACCTAAGATTATGGGATATCTTAGATTATTTTAGTAGATATCCTAGTTGCAAGACCATGAAATCTATAAGATACTCCCAAAGACTCTATTAGTACTTCAACATTTTCTATAATCCCTTTTGGTTTAGTTACAGATTGGTCTGCCATTTGAAGAATGGTATGTGTGGATTGCATTCTCATAAGAGACAATGTATGGAGAGTATCAGTTATCATAACATTAATTGCTACTCCTAAATCTACCAAGATGTTATAAATTTATTTTCCTCTGATTGTAACTTTCATCACTATGCTTCCTGGATCGGCATATTTTGGAACTAATAGTTTTCTTGCTAATAAATCAGTAACTTTTCCATCAACATGAATGGTTCCCAGATATTTTGCTTTCCTCCCAGGTGTCTTGATATAAAGGTTTTTGATGATCTTTTTTAATTTAGGTATATCCCTAATAGATTGTAGAAGGGGTACCTCAATAGTAATCTGTTGCAACTCATGGACCAAGTTTGATTCTATTTTAATACCAATTTCTTTTAATCTTTCAGGAAAAGGAACTACTAGGGTAGTAGTTTTTTCTTTGTTTGCTTCAGGGCTCATTTTTATTTTGGCCTCTCTAATGTTTAATTGAGATGAGTCTATTTTTTATTTTTCATCAGGTATCTTAGAAATGAGAATTAGAGGTTTTTGTATGGTTTTCCCTGATCTTAAGTGTATGTCTAAACACTAAATAGCTCCAACATTGATTGTCTCCTCCTATTCATTAACATAAATAGGTGCTGGCTACTTATTTTTTAGATTTGCTATTGGATGTGTAATCATTAACGGTTGATCGATTTATCCTTATTACTAAATAACTAGGGGTGGCATAATAGTTTGTTATTGAAGTGGTCTTCTTGGTTGGGTGAATTGTGGCTATGGGTTCCATGATTGATTCCATTATTGATATGGCTATGGTATCCATTGCTACTAGGGTACCCATTGTTGCTATGGTTGTGGCATCATCCATGGGGGTGTTGGCATCCAATCTTTTCCTTCCCATGGATTTTGGATTGACGAAATTTGGGATTGATTCCAAAAAGGTGAAGGAACTAAAAAATTCCATGGTGCCATCCATGGATTAACTAGGTTTCTTGCATTAAACTATCCTCGAGCCTGGTTTTATGGGGCAAAGTTTTGTCTTTGGATACAATTTACTTTTTTAGTGGACTAAACTTGTGTTTTCATTTTATTATTTAAAACAAGTAGAAGGGTGCAATGTTTGGTATCATGATCTATTGCATCATAGATCCCACATGATGAAACATTGGTTCTATCTAGGGGGCAGTCTCTAAGGGCATGCTTTTGTCTGCACTTAGGATAGTAGATTGTTAAGGGTTCTATTGAATTTTCCTTAGCTTGAAGGCCATCCAAAGTACTATTTAGTGTAACTAGGATATCTATATGTAGATTATAAAATTCTTCCATTAGCTTACCCACTTCATTAGATTTCCCAAACCTTCCTTTCCTAATTCCAGGTTTCATTCAAAAGTAGTTGGTACAAAGCTCAAAAATATGATCAAAATCCAACTTATTTATATCTCCACCTCCCATCAGATTTAAGGCATCTCTAGTATCTTCATCCAAACCTTTCAAGAAAACCAATTTCTAAACTTCTTTAATGAATGGATAATTGCTTCTTTTATGAGTGAATATGAATCTATCCAAATAATCCTCTAAATATTCATCCTCATTCTATTTGATTTTGAAGAAATACTCTTTTCTTTCTCATACTCAACAGTAATCTTGGCACTTGTTTAAGAATTTTGTTTCCATATCATCCCATGTTCTAATATAATCACCAAGTAAACCCATGAACCATCTCATAGCTGCATCTTTAAGTGTAGAGGGAAATAGTTTTAATTTATGGCTATCTGTTGTGTAATAATAGGTTTGACATAGCACCTTAAACTCAAATAGGAAATGATTAGAATCTTTTGTAGATCTTCCCCAAAAATTTGGTAGATTAGCTGGTGAAATATTTTTCATGGAGGTTTGATCATTAGGATCTGCAATAATAGGAAAGGAAAAAGTCCTTTTGGTTGTGCAAGTTGTTCATTTTGTTGGAGAGCCATTTCTTCTTCGGATGATGTTTTAAAGCTGGGATGATCTTCCCACTAAATATTTGTGGTATTATTATGGGTTTTTCAAAATTCTCAAAATTTTCTTTAGCTATAGATTTTTGAAATGCTTTTTCTAAATCCTTGTCAATGTCTAATTAGTGTCTTCTTGCAAGAGATTGATCTTGGGGAATTTGTCTTATGGGGCTTGCTTGTGGCAATGGCCTATTTTCTATCCAAGTTTCAGAAGATTCTTGTAGATAGGTTTTGCTTTTAACTTATGGTTCACTACTCAAAGATGTTGAAGGAGTGTCAACTTGTGTTCTTGGTGGAAATTTTGGGATGAATCATCCTTTAGAATCTCTAGGATGATACATTAATTTATTGAATTTTTATGGGTTTTTAACAATGTTTTCTTTCTTTCACTCTAGACTAATAATTATTACCTTAATAATACCTTGTTTCTCTAGCAACAATGCCAAAAATGATGATTTCCATTTAACTCCTCATTTAATCAATATTCAATTGATGTCTTATCAACTAGGGCTAGTGTCCAAAACTATCTATAATAAGGTATAGGATGGTAGATCTATAAGACTGCTTATGGGGTGTTTGATTGTCCTATTCTAACTTTGACTAAAGAAAGAAATTTGTCCTAAAATACTTGATTCACTTTTTTGATGAAAAGAAAGAAATCAAATCAATCCACTCTTTTTCTTGAAATTAAAAATCACATTCCTATTTACGATTGTGTGGAAAGTAAATTCACACTCCTAACTAACAAAAGGAAATTTGCTTCACACATCTACTATAAAAGAAAACACACTTTTCTTAGAAAATAAATGATTTTGGATTAAGAAAATTCCTTTTAAACTATGAATTTGTTTTTATGTTTTTATAAATAAATGTAAAAATTAACAAGATTCTAATTAGTTATAGCAATGAATTAATAACATATAACATAAATACCATACACAATTCTTGGTACCAAGGAGAGTTGGCCCTTGCTCCTCTCAAGCTCAAGAATAAATATTAATCATTGTTGGAAACTAAAGTGATAATTCATAAAATTAAAATGATTAAAATTTGGATAAAACCCATAATATTCTTGTACAAATATTTTTCTCTATTATCTACTCTCTATCATCTAATATATAATATATATTTTTAGTGATGAAAATCTTACATTTTATACAAATATAATCAACTCAAAATAGGATGAAAAGAAATAGGATTTCTTATTTGATCCATTCATCTAAAGATAGGAGATTGGATTTACAAGAGATCCAATTATTTAAATGAAATAGATATCCTATCCTATAATAGTCCTAAGATCCAAATATATATAAAACTTTATCAAAATCAAATCCTACAAAATAGCAAGTGGTTATTTTCCTTATTTTATTCCATTTGGAATGATTCTCTCTTATCTTATTTGGCCACCAGCTTCCCCATTTATAGATTCATCCTTACATAATACACATAATTGACCCTATAGAGTCAGGAGGAACGAGCCTATAGAGTCCACAGAAACAATCCTACGGAGTCCATAGAAACAAGCATATGGAGTCCATAGAAACAAGCCTATGGAGTCCATAGAAACAAACTTATAGAGTCTATATAAATAAGCCTACAGAGTCCATACAAATAATCCTATAGAGTCTATAAAAACAAGCCTATAGAGTCTATAAAAGCAAGCCTATGGAGTTCATAGTTCTGTTGGATGGAGATCAAAATTGAAAGTTCACTATACATCGCCTGTGTCTTCTTCTTGAGCATTCTTCACCACAAAAATTACTAAAACATGTTATGTACTAGACATTAATGACAAAGTAAAGGTTTAATCTTTGGCTCAATATAAACAAGATAAATATCTATTTTCCATGTAATAATTATCTAACAATCTAAGATTTGCATAAGATAAAATCCTCTGAGAGATGAATTGAGGGAAATAACATGTCAACAATGAGCCATCTTCTAAGCTCATCACCCATACTGAAGATGTTTGAAAGGTTATTAAATATGGAAATACCACCTCACTTAAAGAGACAAATAAGTTGGATAGTACCTCACCCAAATATCCCTCCACACAGCCTCCATAAAGTAAGGAAGAAAAGAGAAGGTTGTGGGAAAAAATGGGCCACAACAAAAAATAAATTAAGATGGAACTGATATTGGAGAAGAGGAGGAAGGCTTGGAAGGAAGCTAATATGACTTAGGTAAATATTGAGAAGGTTGAGACTAAAGAGGAGAAGGTTGAGGAAGAGAAGACCAAGAGAGAGAGGAAGAAAAATAAGGTTCCCACAAGTGTGGGATGAACCATTAATAAAACTAAGAAGGTGTATGATTCCCCCACCAAAAAATTAAATAAATTTTCACATCAAACATGCCCAATCAATGAAGGGGCACCTAAATAAAAATTAGGTGATATAGGTGCCTTGGAAAAGAAAAATGAAATTAGATAAAAAAATCTAGTAAGAATAAGAACAAGGTGATTATGGAACAAAGGGAGTACACCTAGAGGTTATCACTAAGGAACCCCAGGAAGAAAAAGTGAATAAAAGGGAAAAGTCCAAGAAATAACCCTTCATAGAACAAGAAGAAGAGTCCTTAGAGGAAAAAACCAAAGAAATCAGTGGTGCCAGTGAGGAGGACAAAGAGAAAATAGAGTTGTCTATCACTGAGGAAGAAGGCACATAGTTGAGCATCAGAGAAAAAATGTAGAAGGGGTAGATGGATAAAAATAGCTTTCATTTGTGTTTGATAACTACATGGATGAGCCTCAATTTGAGGCACCTCAAAATTCCATATTCGATATAGATTAACCTAAAGAGGGGCCTAACTCCCTCATCATAAACACCCATATCATGAACCTAATCTAGTCAAGGAATGTGCTTATCTGAATGGTCATAGAGGTCATGTGAAATAACATCATCAATGATGAGAGAGCAAAGAAATGGAAGAAACTTTGTAAAGATGTTGAATATGAAGTGTGGGCCATGAATTTCAAACTAAATTAGCTATGTGAGTGCATAGAAATAGTCAAACCATCCCTTTTGGTTAGCATTAGTACATCAAATCTCTTAGAGGTTAATAAATTGTGTGCTAGTGGATTAGATGCTCCCAAAGATAAAAAAAGAGCCAACATCAGAAGAATAAAAATACCCATCCACTATGTTACAAAGGGAGATAGCTACAAAGATTGAAGAGGTGGAATACATCTTCTCAAAAATTTAAAAAGGTATAGATGTAGTTGATGCCATCTTCATGAACATTTCCAACCAAACATCAATCATAGACATGTACCTCAAGAAGGCAAAGGGGGAGAAAGAAGACCTAATGATTTAGGTGTAATCTATGAGCAAGTTAGAGCATGCACAGATAATGGTTAGGGTCTATGTGTAGGCATAAAGATAAAGGACTAGAAATAGAACCTAGAAGCACTCTTCCATGCCTTGAAAACTAAGGCCTTTGAATAAGGACCAATCTTGGATAGATGAGTGAAAAAATCTAAGGAAAATCTTGAGGCCTTTAGAAAAGAGCTAGAGAAGACATATGTGCTCATGCTTAGTTCTACCTCCATGGAAATAAATAGCACCACTAAGGAAATAAATCTTGTGATAAAGGGATTTTAAGAATTCAATGTCAAACTTAAGCAGAACACTCAAGTTTTACATGTGTTGTTCCCAAAATCAGCCCAGCTCATTTTGGGAACAACCCCCCTATGAAACTTGTCCATTTCACCCTTTATCTCTCTAAGTTTGTTTCGAGACAGGTTTTTCTCATTCTCGTATTGGCTCAACTAACACCGTTCAAAATTTATAATATCTTTTCATCACATTTTCCCCAAAACATGCAAGTTGTTATGGTCTTGATGCAACTAGGGGACCAAATTTTGGATTTTTAGAGTTAGTGTTTTTCTTCTATTTTCATGTACAGGCAACAATTTTTGCCGCTAGTGCAATTTCCCATCTGACATGCAAGAGTGGAAAATTTTGTCACCCCTACATCTGGACATGCAGGAGTGGTAAATTTTGCCACCCCTGCATTTTCATTCCTCTCATGTAGGAGTGGTGAAATTCATTGCCCCTACATGTCCCTTCACTTTTTAGTGTAAGGGCAGCAATTTTTGCCACCCTTGCACTGCCTCAGTTTTCACACATGGAATTTATTGCCATGCACACTAGGTGGTTAGGGTCAATTTTCACCCCATTTAATCCAATTTTAACCTCATTTTGATTCATTCATTCCTCTCCTCCTCTTACCCTCTGCTTCTAGATGATCCAATGAATGGGTAAAAGTGTGTTTTGATAGATTTGAGCTCACAGCACACATGGTTTTCTAGGTAGGTCCTATTTTTTGTGTTTATTTCATTTCCTTTCCTCCTTTTAGCTTTTTTTTTTAGTTGGTGTTTTAGTTTGGGTTTTAGTTTTTTATCATTTCTTCTCCGAGGGCCGTCGGCCTGCTTCCTCCTCTCCTCCCGCCGACATCTCTTTCTTCCTCCACATGTCGACGAGCTTTGTCTTTCCCCATGTTTAGGTGGAAAAGTTCACCACCATCCTCTCCCTCCTTTCTCATGGACCTCCTGGTCTTACCTAGAAAGGGTAATAGCCTTGCCACCCTAACCTTCCATAACTAACAAATGCATCGATGGTGAATTTCACTACCGATGTAGGTTCGCATCCATTAGCCTACACGAGTGGTGAAATTTGCCATCGACGTAAGCTGAGAGTGCACAAGTGGTGAAATTTAATGCCCCTACACTTTCCTTCCAAACCTACATGGAAGGAAAAATTCACCACCCATGCTATTTTCTTTTCCTCCCCTTCAAGCAAGGGTGGTGAAATTCACCGCCCCTGCATGCTATTCATTCCACATGCTTGGGTGGTGAATTTTGCTGCCCTTAAATTTTTCCTCCAAATTTCTCCAACTCAGGAGAGAATTTTCATTCTTTTTTTTTTTTTTGCCTCCTCCCCTTTTTTCTCCTCATTTTCTAACCCAGCCCTGTCAAGTGCCCTTCCTTGGTCATGATCACCCAACATGCAAATTCCCCAATTTGGCCACTATTCTCTAATTACATGATCATAGTTGCAATACTCCCTAAAGATTCATGTTCATTAGCACCTACTCAACTCAAACTAGTTCTAATGACTGAGGCTTCTCTGAAGAAGTCAAAATCCATTCAGTATCAGTACCAGGGTGTTTTTATGATCACTTCGGTCACCTCTAATGTTGACGACATTAGAGTTACCAAAATTGGCCACGTGGATATGGCTGAGTTCATGACCAAAACCAAGGCAATGAACTCGAGCTCTGAAATAAAGAGAATCATTGAGAGTAACATTCATCTGGTTGCTTCTTTCTTGGTAGCAGCACATCATATGGAGTTCATCCTCCAGTGCACCCAGTTCTACAACAAAGAGACCAAATTAGTATCAGACGCTAGTGGCCACATAATAATTTAGTTAGACCCCAAATTCATTGATAAACTCTTCATGTGCCCTCCTACCTCTGAAGTACTAAGGATTGACTTCATAGAAGCATAGAAGGAGTATGACAAGGACCCTGAGAGGGCAAAGAAAGTGATGAATCACATGTGGCTTAAGGCTGCCAGAACCAACTTGTCTAGGTGGCCACAAAATTTCCCAAGAAGTGATTTCATTGAAGAATTTGGTGACTTGATCACCCTTCTCAGCAGAGTGTGTGGCCTTCCATCTTCCTCACAGTTCCATGAGTGGATGTAACCTTTCATCAAAATCATCCTCCAAGGTAAGTAGGTCATATTTTAGGGTGAGTCGATTAGCAACACTCTTCACGAGCAACTGACCAAGGTACAAACTACTTCAAAGTTCTATATGAATTTTTACCTGGTGTACATAACTACCTCAATGCAAACCTTTTCAGGTTTGAGAACTAAAGGGGACAGAAAGACCACCCCAATCTACTCATATTACCCCTAGCTAATGATACAAGGATCAATCCACCATTTTAGGAGAGTAAATGATGCCTTCTTCATAGTATTTTTATGCCTCTTCGACCCTCATCTTGAGTAGAAGAGAGTATCTGATGAAGCCTAGATGGTCGTCAATGATTATGGCTATATTTCTTACAATTTCCCTCCTTCAAATATCTTTAGTTTGGCTTTTTCCAAGGCTATCCCTATATGCTCCCAAGGTTTCCTTCTAATAAGTTAGTTTTGATGGAGCTATGTAGACAAATAGTTGTCATACACACTAGGCAGATGGAACTAAAAAAGCCAGGTCTTAGGTTTCCAATCAAAATTGGTAGATACTCAATTTTGACTGTAGCTAAAGCAAAGGTCATGGAAATAAAAATGCAACTAGTTACTATGAAATAGTTTAAGAGAAGGGACAAGCTTGACTACAGGGGTGTCAAAGACATGATCAAAAGAAAGACTCAGTTTCATGAGCCTATGATTAAAGACATCTGGGTAGACCTGAAGACAACTAAGAAATTAGGAGGATGGATTATAGTAGGTTGACTCTGGAATAGAATGAATATTTGGGGCTTGCAGATATTCCCTCCAATTTGGTTGATGGCAAGAACATTATTAATAATAGGTACCTAGCTGAGAAGGTTGCTGACTCTCCTCTTCCTCCTATCTAGTGGTCCCAAAAAGGATTAACTTCTTTGAGGAAGAGATTCGAGCCAATATTGGCTAACACTAATTATTTGTTGGTAGCCAAAGGGATCACACTGAAAGAGTTTATTACTAGATTAGAGGCTAAGTTCCAAGTAGAAATGAGAAAGAAGGAAAAAAATAGGACAAAAAAAAAAGGTGATGTTCCTTCCCCATCTAGGCCTCACAAGCCTAGAATCATCTTTGTTTCTAGGAAATCAAAGGTTACTAAAGAGCTAAAATCAATGGCTAAGGGAGCTGGAGAACAAAGCTCCCAAGAATAGGCAGCTCAAGAAATAGAGACAAATGACAAGCCCTTAGAGCAACAAGGGCCTAAGCCCCTACCTTCCTAGGAAGGGGCATAGCCACTTATAGACATCTCTCCTTCACCACCTCAGTCTCTTATGGCATCTCCATTATCTCTATCCCCTATCAGTGTTCCTTCTTTTAGAGTTGTCTCTCCTTCCAAATTCATGTTTGGTAATCCTCAAGGCACTTCTAGAGATACTCTTCACTCCTCTGGATCTATTCTTAGTTTGGCATCTCCTTCCTTCAATTTAAGAGAAATTTTTGCACTTGATCAGTCAACAGCGGGTATGGTTTCACCATTTAATCCAACCATGACCATTGTTACCACTAACAGTGCAGATATTACCATGGTAACACTAGCTGCAGGAACCATTGCCACTGTAAGTACTTCTTCTCTCCCTCCTTGGATGTTAGCTTTCATGCATAAAAGAAAGAAGCTAGCCCTCTCCATAGATGACTTTGACTTTGGAAAGATAGAGCTCATAAAAGTTAAGGCCCCTAAGAGACCAAGGATTCTTTCAAAATTGGTTCAAAAAAAGGGGCATAAATTTTTGGAAATAGCTAAACCATCGCAAGATACAACTCTTCAGGGTTTTGACGTGAGTAGCTATTCCATTTCTCATGTTGAACTTAGAAAAGTTACTCATAAAGGTGTGAAAAGTAATCTACATTCTGCAATGGACATCATGGTTTAGAAATTTGATAGAGAAAAAGAGATGAAGGATTACTATAAGACCAAGGTAGAGCAGTTGACTGCAGTAGTAAGGAAATTTACCCTTGCCCCTGAAGCGGCAACCCCAGAAGCCTTTTCTATAGATGACCCTATTATTAAAAAGTTAGAGAAAACTTATATGAAAGGGAAAGTGCTGGAGGATTACATTGAGAAGATGCACACTCAAGGAATTTAATTACGGAGGTTGCTAAGAAGATGGACAAGATGAAGAAGGTGAGGACAGATTTAGAGGACCTTGTCTCACTTATTTCTCAAGACATTAATAGTATAGAGAAATATCTTAGCAAGTAGAGGGAAATGAAGGATCTAAAGAAAAGCACCTTGATATCCATCAACATTATTTCTAGCAAAGATTCTTATGTACAAATCAAGGAATCACTGATATACAGGATTCAGGTACTCAAGGAGCTGATTGAAGATCTCAAGTCTTCCAAGGATGCTAGTGAGAAAAGTGATACAAGCCTATTGAACCGACTAGAAGAACTGCCTTGTGACCTCACCTCTAGGGATAATCAATTTCTCTTAGTCGAAGAGATGATCCAAGGATTCAATGGTATGATTCAGAGGGATTTTGAAGAGAAAGCCTTCTCAATGACTTCTGTGGATAATATTTTAGATACTCAATTAACTCTATATAATCTAAGATCCAGGTTAACTAATCATGGAAAGGCAATCATAACATTGAAGGATGCTATAATCAGAGCTAGAGTCATCTTTAAGAACACCATTGTGCCAAACAGTATAGGAATTCAGGCATCTATTGCTATGTACAATGCTCATCTGAAGAAGTCTAGTGGTAAAAGCTGAACCATTTCCCCCTTCTCTCTTCTCCTTCTTTTCTTATGCACTTTTGTCATGTAAAAGTGCATGCAATTTTTTAATATGTAATTACATTTAAAAAATCTAGAAAAATATCTCAAAATTCAAAGATGAGTCATCTTTGACTAAGATATTTTTGTATTTTAATATTTTTTAGATTTTGAAGGTTTCTCCCTATATATAGAGGGGACCCCTTTTCTAAATATATCTCTGATAATTGAGAGCAAAAACTCTACTAAAATTGAGACACTTCTTGAGACTTTGTGCTCAACTTGTAAATCATATTTTGTTGAATGAATGAGAAACAAGTTTATTTCAGACTTTGTGTTGAAGTAATCTGTGTTATTTAGGAAATAGTTCTTATGTCCTCTTTCCTGATAATCTCTTATTTGTTTGATTTAATAAGCAAAGTGTGTGTATTGACATTATTTGAAGACATTTCTAAAAGATATAAGAGAGACTTTGAGCTACTTTCATCTTGGTGATCTTATTATCCTTTGTAGTTTTAGGCAAGGACTTTGTGATTTGTTTCACTCTATGGTTGCGCATATTATGAATCAGTGAAGGAGACAATAGAAGACTTTGTGCTTACATAGGTTTCTTTGTTAACTTTTTTACCTACTTCAAGGGATTTTATGCTCTATGCTAGATACCATTTTTGAAAGAAGAGGAATGTTATTAGCTAATGACCAAGATTTCTCTTTCTTGTTCCTTGGACATCACCTCTAAAAAAAAGAGGTGGATGTTGTTATACCACCCCAAGTATTATTTTTTTCTTAATTATATATACATATAGCATATAAATATTCATAGGGAACCTCCCCTTGATGAGAGGAGAGATTTACCTCATCTAGATGTGGTAAACCCACACCTTTTGTGGTGTAGATCTCCCTGTGCTATGGTTGATATACCCATTTTGTCTTCAGTTAGTTGACAACAAAATATTCACCCAATATCTTTTTGGCGACTCTACTGGGCATACGAACATGCATTTTGAAGCCTCAAGCTTCAACTTGAAGCAATTTTGGTCCTTTTTTCATTTGACACTCTAGCAGATCCACCATACACATAAAGCCAGAGAGATTAGGGTACTGTTGATCCTATATTTGAGCTGGTGTAGCAAAATAATTTTGAGATTTCTCTTTCATCATCTTATCTTCAGTGAACTAGGAGCTTCCCTCCTACCAATGCCATATCTCCCATACCTAGTGAAGCTTCTAGCCTCAATACTGGTAATGCTTTATCTTTAATGACCCCACCAAGATTTGTTATCCTACCATTTAATCATCCTATTGTAATGGCTCAACGTCCGTGGGGCAATTATTTTGGTCCTCTTAATTTGACCCCACCCTTGCATGAACTACCCCATAGTTATAGAAAAAAAATTCCCAAATTTTTTGGTGATGGGAAGGTTCATCCCGATGAGCATATTGCCACTTTTTTTAAGCATGAAGTGTAATTGGTGTGGAATTTGAAGACGTAGCAGTGAGACTTTTTGTAGAAACTCTGCAAGGTGCTACCACAATTTGGTTCTACCACCTTTAAGCTCAAACTATAACTGACTAGAATACACTAAAGTCTAAATTTGAAGCTAGATTTAAGCTTGATGAAGAAGCACATGCCTTGTTAGTGTAGCTGACACAAATGAAAAAGGAATCTCAGGAACCCATGATGGATTTCATAGCTAAAATCAATAAGTTAAGGAACCAGATTCCAACCATCGCTTAGCCCATGCCAAAGAAGCTTAAGTGCTTTTTTATCCACTCATAACTTCCCAAAGTAAGTCTCCTATTGAGGTGAGCTAGCCCTATGGATCTAGTATTGGCTCAAAATTTGGCTACTGAGATCAAGGATGATATTATCTTGGCAGGTAAGATCAGAAAAGACTAGTAAAAATAGATTCTCTTCATCTACCAAAAGCTCTTCCACAGGCACTACAGATCCTATGGTGAAAAAATTGACAAATGAATTAATAGCTTTGAAGAGACAAATAGCCCAAGGTACGTCTATTCTCACCTATCGAGATATGCCAAGAAGAACATTCTATAACTAGTAATATTTGGGCAATGCTACTTGGAACCAAGGGCAATCAAATCACCTACGTCCCCCTCTAGGGAAACTAGCTATTGAGGTAACACCTACCAATTTAGCAGTCAATTACCTAGAGGCTGAACATGACTTTTCACTCCAACCTCAGTTGGACCAACAAGATTATGCTAATCTCTCTTATGAGTAGGAAGAAGAATTATTTGGTGACTCCAATATTGGTTTCCTAGATTACCAGAACAAAGCTAAAAGTAAAGGAGAAGGGTTGGATGGATCTTATGCTATTTTCACCAGATCTCAAAATTAGTCAGCTCCATAGGCTGATAAAGGAAAAGTAGAAGAAGAACCTTGGTTGGCGGTTTCTATCACTAAATGAGGGACTCTATTTCCTCCTCAATTAAAAGATCAGGTAACTCACAAAAAAGTAAGTACCTCTAATTTCCCCATACCTTCCACCTCTGTTGCTCAGACCAGTGCCACACCCACTAAAGACCCAGATGATGGACCCTCTTCTTCTATTTCAAATTCCTTTCAATTATTTGATATAATTGATCACACTAGGAAGACTAAGATCCAAATGATAGAGGTTGAGTATTTGAGAGCTAACCCTGAACAATTTGATAGGTTGGCGGGATATGTGAAAAATAAAGCCGTCCCCACAAGACAAGATTCTTCAAAGGCCATTCATGATCTCCCCAAGGATAAATCCACCTAGAATAATCTTGTCATGACTACTTCAGTTGCTCTTGAGAAAATAGAACCTTTTTATGTTTACCTGCTAATAAATGGTTACAAATTGAGTAATTGCATAATAGAATCTAGAGCCTCAGATAATGTCATGCCTGCCAAGGTGGCAGATTCCCTTGGTCTAACTTTGACCAAAACTTTTAGGAGGTGTTTTTCTATGGAAAATAAGCAAGTCTCACTCCTTGGTTAGATAAAAGATGCCCAATTTTCTTTCGCAGCTTTTCCAGAAAAGAAGATAAAAATGATAGTTCTAGTGGCTAATGTTCCAGCCTCTTACAACATCTTTCTTGGGTGGAATTTATACAAATATGTTGGTGGTGAGCTGAGCATGGACTTGTCAGAGGCAAGAATCCCAATTCAAGGTGTTATGAAGAAATTGCTTCCTAAAAAAGAGGCAAGATATGTAGTCACCTGTTCATCAGCACCAGAAGCTCAAATTTTTTTTGAGTCTTTTGGCATGGGCAACTACTTCTTATCTATGGATGAGATCCATGAGGCACCTGATGAAACTCCTACAGGTGACAACTTGGAAATGTGTTCAGTTAACACAATAGGAGAATCAGTGTAGCAAAATAAATGCATGGAAGAACCGCTTCCCATAGATGAAGAAGTTTTCAAAGGAAGAGCATTATCTAATGAGGTATGGATCTTAGAATTTGATGGCAGCTACTCTTCTACCAGTTTAGGAGCTAGAGTTGTGTTGGTATCTCCTCAGGAAGATATTGTTCCTTTATCGTACAAGTTGCAATTCAACAACACCAATAACATAGCTGAGTATGAATCCCTGTTATTTGGATTATAGGCTGCTAGAGAAAAAGGCATTAAACTACTCCATGATAAAGGGGATGCTAAATTAGTGGTTTACCAGGTAAGAAACCTCTATCAAACCAAGAATGAAAGATTGCACTACTATCACAATCTTGTCTAGGACCAAATTGAAAATTTTGATGCTTTCAGCATCTCAGCCATTCTAAGAGAATTTAATGACCAGGCAGATGCATTGGCTATTTCTACTACCCTCTTGGTTCTCCACCTAGATTTTAAAGGAGATAAGTACACTATTGAACTGGTCTTTCGGTTAAGTGTACCCGATAATGCTGGCTATTGGCAAGTATTCAACAACGATGATCAAATCATTGCCTTCTTGGAGCAAAAAGATAGCTTCAAGCAACTTCATTTTGAAGGTAGTGAATTTTAGGAATGTGAAGCAACTTCTAAATCAAATTTGAACATAGGTGAGGATTTCTTGTAGCTTAAAGGGAATAAGATTCCCAAAGGCCTAGTTTCCCTAGAGAAATTGTTTGATAACCATGAATGGTTCATCAAACAATAGCGGATAGATTCAAACTCCTCCCAGGATTTTGATCAAGTAAACATGGGAACCAAGGGAGATCTTAAGATGGTAAACATTGGGAAATGCTGCACTCCTAAGGAGAGATTCAATCTTGCTAATCTACTCTGCCTATATATAAACATCTTGGCTTATTCTTATGACGACTTGAAATCACTTAGGCATAATGACATTTGCCACAACATTATTCTTAAGGTAAACTCTATGCTGTATAAACAAAAGTCCAGGAAATATAACCCAAAAATCTTAGGTACCATTTTAGCTGAGATACAAAAAATGCTTGATGCCCAAATAGTTTTCTCAATCCATCATTCCACATGGATTGCCAACATAGTGCTTGTCAGAAAGAAAAATGGTGAAATTTTAATCCGCATGGATTTCAAGAATTTGAATCAGTTATCTTTAAAAGATAACTACGCTCTCCCTATCATGGATCAATTTCTACAAATTATCAATGCTAGACGGTTTCTTAGGGTACAACCAGATTGAAGTTGGAAAAGTAGATCAGCATAAGACTACTTTCACCACACCTTGGGGCACCTTTGCCTATCGAAGAATGCCTTTCGGTCTGATAAATGTAGGTTCCACATTTCAAAGATTAATGGACCTTGCTTTTAAGGATGAAATGGGTAAGTTCATAGTAGTGTACCTAGATGATTTGATGGTATTTTCAAAGCACTGTTCTGACTATGTCCACCATTTACAAATAATACTGGAATGCTATCATCAGAATGATATTTCTCTAAATCTAAAGAAATCTATCTCTGTGGTGACTGAAGGGAAAGTTCTTGGATACATTGTGTCCCAAAAAGGTATTAAAATCAACTCAAAAAGAGTCAAATCCATCCAATAACTTACCCTGCCTACCAATAAAACTGTGGTTCACTCTTTCTTCAAAAAGGTGAATTTTCTTTGAAGGTTCATTCCTAAGTTTGCTAAGAAAACTCATCACATCATCAATGTAATGAAAGGAAATACTACCTTCAAATGGACTACTGAGGTAAAATTAGCATTCAAAGACATCAAAGAAGTAATCGCTCGCGCGCCAATTTTGGTTTGTCTGGATTACACCAAAAGCTTCAAAATATATAGTTATGCTTTAAAGCATACACTCAGCCATTTTAGTTCAACAGAACCTAGAAGGCATAGAATCTCCTATCTCCTTCATGAGTTGTCCACTAAAGGCTCATGAGCTAAAATATTCTAACATGGAGAAGCATGCATATGCAGTGGTCAAAGAAGTCAAGCATTTCAAGTTTTATATCTTGAACTTGCACACTGAGGTCCTGGTACCTGATACAATAGTGAAATCCATTTTGACTCAATAGGAGTTTGGTATGAAGAGGGGTAATTGGATCACCAAGATTTAGGAGTTTGATCTAGACATCAAACCCACCAAGCTCATGTGGGGAAAGGGTCTTTGTTAGTTGATTACTAACAACATTCCTGATGAAGCAGAAAATAAAGAAATAGAGATTGAAGGCATGCCTACGGTCTTCTTTGTTGCCACTCTTGATGAGTGGTAGTCCAACATTGCCCACTTTCTGACTTATGGTGAGTGTCTCACTCATCTCTCCTATAAGGAAAAATGGAATGTTAAGTTAAAGGTTGTTACCTATGTTTTGTGGGATAATGGTCTGTACAAAAGGAACCTAGATGGGGCATTTCTTCATTGTGTTAATAAGATCCAAAAAGATAAACTCTTAGAGTCTTTCCATAATTTGGCCTATGGAAGACATTTTTCTACACCAGTGATAGTGCACAAGGTTTTGTGAGCAAGGTACTATTGGCCCATGCTATTTTAGGATGCCTATAAATAGGTGTGCAAATGTGAATTGTGTCAACAGTTTGTCGAAAAGCCCAAACTGGCTATGTTACCTCTCAAGCCAGTAATAATTGAAGAGCCTTTTCAGTAGTGGGGTATTGACTTCATTAGCACAGTCAACCCATCTTTGAGTGTCAAACATGATTATGTCCTCATAGCAACTAATTATTTTACCAAGTGGGTGGAGGCCATCCCGACCAAGCATGCTACTTCTGAAGTGGTTTGCAGTTTTCTTAAGGAAAATATCATTTCCTAGTTTGGGGTCCCACTTAAAATTGTAACAAATAATGTGGCCTATTTATCTTCACATGAAATTACTTAATTTTGTTTTTATTATGAGATTACCCTATCCCACACTTTAGATTATTTTCCCCAGGGAAATGGCCAAGCAAAATCAAGCAATAAGAACCTGGCTACTATTATCAAGAAATTACTAGATGACAATTAGAGGATGTGGCACAAAGCAAATAGAATTACCCCCAAAAGGGCCATAGGTATGTCACCTTTCTAACTTTTGTATGGCTTGAATGTGGAGATACCCATCACCCTAGAACTACTAATGCTCAGGTTAGCCAAAGCAATCAAAGATTCAACCTTCAAAAGTTTGGTTGATAAAAGAATCATGTGTCTAACTGAACTGAATGAGCAGTGAACTATGGTGGTGGACCAGATTATGGTGCATCAGAATTAGGTGAAAACAAATTTTAATAAAAAGGCTAAAGTTCATGATTTTCAAGTCAAAGATCAAGTCTTACTGTGGGACAAGAGGCACGAATTGAAGGGAATGCACGGCAAATTTGACTTATTATGCAGAGGTCCATTCACCATTCGACAACTCTGTGGTGAGAGTAGCTTCTTGTTGGAGT
Source organism: Torreya grandis (assembly GCA_037957365.1). NCBI lineage: Eukaryota > Viridiplantae > Streptophyta > Pinopsida > Cupressales > Taxaceae > Torreya > Torreya grandis. The sequence goes on from JARHVA010007097.1 coordinate 183,902, forward strand.
ATCAGGATGAAACACCATTTGCACTACCCCACAATGGGCAACATCTAAAGCTGTTTAATCCTTGAAGCTTAGATAGATCTGCTTGTATTTATGCATAGTTTTTGCATTTTGTCTATTTTCTTTTGTTTTTTGCCTAACTCCATAGCCCAATGGCTTGGATAAAGGCACTTTCAGACTAGTTTCTACTCCCATTAATCGATTTAATCAATGGAAGTTCCCAAACAAGAGCCAATTATTGTTCCCAAAATTAGCCCAGCTCAATTTTGGAACAACCCCCCTATAAATCTTGTCTGTTTTGCCCTTTGTCTCTCTAAGTCTATTTTGAGACGGGTTTTTCTCATTCTCATATTGGCTCAACTGACACCATTCAAAATTCATAATATCTTTTCATCACATTTTCCCCAAAATGTGGAAGTTGTTACGGTCTTGATGTAACTAGGGGACCAAATTTTGGCTTTTTTAGAGTTAGTGTTTTTCTTCTATTTTCATGCACAAGTGGCAATTTTTACTGCCAGTGCATTTTCCCATCTGACATGCAAGAGCAGAAAATTTTGTCACCCCTACATTTAGACATGTAGGAGTGGCAAATTTTACCACCCCTACATTTTCATTCCTCTCATGTAGGAGTGGCAAACTTTTCTACCCCTACATGTCCCTTCACTTTTCAGTGTAGGGGCAGCAATTTTTACTGCCCTTACACTACCTCAGTTTTTGTGCGTGACATTTATTTCCATGCATGCCAAGTGGTTGGGGTCATTTTTCACCCTATTTAATTTAATTTTAATCTCATTTTGATTCATTCCTTCCTCTCTTCTTCTTTCCCTCTGCCTCTAGATGATCCAGTGAATGGGTAAAAGCATGTTTTCGCAGATTTGAGCTCATGGCACGCATAGTTTTCCAAGTAGGTCCTATTTTTTGCATTTATTTTTTTTCTTTTCCTTTTTTTAGCTTTATTTTTTAGTTGGTGTTTTAGTTTTGGTTTTGTTTTTTGCTCATTTCTTCTCCTAGGGCTGTTGGCCCGCTTCCTCCTCTCCTCTCGCTGACCTCTCTTTCTCCTTCCACACATCAGTAGGATTTGTCTTTCCCCACATTTAGGCAATAAAGTTCACCACCCTCCTCTCCCTCCTTTCTCATGGACCTCCTAGTCTTACCTAGAAAGGGAGGTAGCCTTACCACCCTAACCTTCCATAGCCGATCAATGCATCAGTGGTAAATTTTGCCACCGATGCAGGTTCACATCTATTAGCCTGCACAGGCAGTGAAATTTGCCACCAATGTAGGCTGAGAGTGCATGAGTAGTGAAATTTTCCACCCCTACACTTTCCTTCCAAACCTACACAGATGGCAAAAAATTTTGCCCGTGTTATTTTCTTTTCCTCCCCTTTATGCAAGGGTGGTGAAATTCACCGCCTCTGCATGTTGTTCATTCCACATGCTTGGGTAGTGAATTTTGCTGCCCTTGTATTTTTCCTCCAAATTTCTCCAACTCTAGAGATATTTTAATTATTTTTATTTTTTCACCTCCTCCCCTTTTTTCTCCTCATTTTCTGACCTAGCCCCATCAAGTGCCCTTCCTTGGTCATGATCACCCAACGTGCAAATTCTCCAATTTGTCCACTATTCCTTAATTGCATGCTCATGGTTGTAGTACTCCCTGAACCCGAGCTCTGAAATGAAGAGAATTCTTGAGAGAAACATTCATCTGATTGTTTTTTTTGGTAGCAGCACATCATACAAAGTTCATCCCCCAGTGCACCTAGTTCTATAATAAAGAGACCAGATCAGTATCAGACGCTAACAGCCATGTAATAATTTGGCTAGACCTCAAATTCATTGATAAAGTCTTCATGTGCCCTCTTTCCACTGAAGTACTAAGGATTGATTTCATAAAATCATAGAAAGAGTATGAAAAGGACCTTGAGAGGGTGAAGAAAGTGATGAATCACAGGTGGCTTAAGGCCCCCAAAACCAAATTGTCTAGGTGGCCACAAAATTTCTCAAGAAGTGATTTCATTGAAGAAGTTGGTGACTTGATCACCCTTCTCAATAGAGTGTGAGGCCTTCCATCTTCCTCACAGTTCCATGAGTGGATGTACCCTTTCATCAAAATCATCCTCCAAGGTAAGCAAGTCATCTTCTAGGGTGAGTAGATCAACAACACTCTTCACAAGCAACTGACCAAGGTATAAACTACTTCAAATTTATATATGACTTCATACCTAGTGTACATAGCTACCTTAATGCAAACCTTTCTGGGTTTGACAACTGAAGGGGATAGAAAGACCACCCCAGTCTACTCATATTACCCATAGCTAATGCTACAAGGATCAATCCACCATTTTAGGAGAGTAAATGATGCCTTCTTCACAATATCTGTATGCCTCTTCAACCTTCAACTCGAGCAGAAGAGAGTATCTAATGAATCCTGGATGGTCGTCAATGACTATGGCTGTATGTTCCTACAATTTTACTTCTTTTACTATCTTTGGGTTGGTTTTTTCCAAGGCTATCCCTATATGCTCCCAAGGTTTCCTTCTGATAAGTTAGTTCTGATGGAGCTGAGTAGACAAATGGTTGTCATACACACTAGGCAGATGGAACTAAAAAATTCAGGTTTCAAGTTTCCAATTGAAATTGGTAGATACTCAATTTTGACTGTAGCTAAAGCAAAGGTCATGGAAATAGAGATGTAACTGGTTACTATGAAATAGTTTAAGAGAAGGGACAAGTTTGACTACAGGGGTGTCAAAGACATGATCAGAAGAAAGATTCAGTTTCATAAGCCTATGATTGAAGACATCTAGGTAGACCTGAGGATAGTCAAAGAAATTAGGAGGATGGATTATAGTAGGCTGACTCTAGAATAGATCAAATATTTGGGGCTTACAGATATTCCTTCCAATTTAGTTGATGAGAAGAACATTATCAATAGTAAGTACCTAGCTGAGAAGGTTGTTGACTCTCCTCTTCCTCCTATCTAATGGTCCCAGAAAGAATTAACTTCTTTGAGGAAGAGATTCAAGCCAATATTGGCTAACACCAATGATTGGTTGGCAGCCAAAGGGATCATGCTGAAAGAGTTTATTACTAGATCAGAGGCTGAGTTCCAAGTATAAATGAGGAAGAAGGTAGAAAATAGGAACAATAAAAAAAGTGATGTTCCTTTCCTATTTAGGCCTCACAAGCCTAGAATCATCTTTGTTTCCAATAAATCAAAGGTTACTAAAGATCTAGAATCAACGATTAAGGGAGTTGGAGAACAAAGCTCTCAAGAATAGGTAGCTTAGCAAATGGAGATAGATGATAAGCCCTCAGAGTAACAAAGGATTGAGCCCCTACATTCTTAGGAAGGGGCACAACCACTTACAAACATCTCTCCTTCACCACCTCAGTCTCCTATGGCATCTCCTTCACCTCTATCCCCTATCAGTGTTCCTTCTTCTAGAGCTATCTCTCCTTCCAAATTGATGTTTGATGATCCTCAAGGTGATTCTAGAGATACTCTTCACTCCTTTGGATCTATTCCTATTTTGGCATCTCCTTCTTTCAATTTAGGAGAAAGTTTTGCCCTTGATCAGTCAATAGCTGGTACGGTTGCACTAATTACTCCAACTACAACCATTATTACCACTAGCAGTGTATACATTACCATGGTAACACTAGTTGCAAGAACTATTGCCATAGTAAGTAGTTCTCTCCCTCCTTAGATGTCAGCTTTCATGCCTAAAAGAAAGAAGCTAGCCATCTCCATAGATGACTTCGACTTTGGCAAGATAGTGCCCGTAAAAGCTAAGGCCCCTAAGAGACCAAGGATTCTATCAAAATTGGTTGAGGAAAAGGGGAATAAATTTTTGGAAATAGCTAAACCACCATAAGATGCAACCCTTGAGGGTTTTGACATGAGCAGCTACTTGATTTCTCATGTCAAACTTGGAAAAGTTACTCACGAAGGTGTGAAAAGTGATCTACAGTCTGTAATGGACATCATGGTTTAGAAATTTGATAGAGAAAAGGAGATGAATGATTACTATAAGGCCAAGGTAGAGTAGTTGACTACAGTAGTAAGGAAATTTACCCTTACCCCTAAAGCAGCAACCCCAGAAGCCTTTTCTATAGATGACCATGTTATTCAAAAGGCAGAGAAAACTTATATGAAAGGGAAAGTGATAGAGGATTACATTGAGAAGATACACACTCAGGGAATTTCCTTACTTACAGAGGTTGTTGAGAAGATACACAAGATGAAGAAGGTCAGGATAGATTTAGAGGACCTTATCTCACTTATTTCTCAGGACATTGACAGTACGGAGAAATATATTAGCAAGTAGAAGGAAATGAAGGATCTAAAAAAAAGCACCTTGATATCCATCAGCATTATTTCCATCAAAGATTCCTATGTAGAAATCAAGGAATCACTGATATACAAGATTCAGGTACTCAAGGAGCTGATTGAAGATCTCAAGTCTTCCAAGGATGCTAGCGAGAATAGCGATACAGGCCTATTAAATTAACTAGAAAAACTACCTTGCAACCTCACCTCTAGGGATAATCAATTTCTCTCAGCTGAAGAGATGATCCAAGCATTCAAGGGTATGATTCAGATGGATTTTGAAGATAAAGCCTTCTCAATGACTTTTGTGGATAATATTTTAGATACTCAGTTAACTCTGGATAATCTAACATCCAAGTTAACTAGTCATGCAAAGGCAATCAAAGCATTGAAGGATGCTATAATCAAAGCCAGGGTCATCTTTAAGAATATCATTGTGTTAGACAGTATAGGAATTTAGGCATTTATTTCTATGTATGATTCTCATTTGAAGAAGTTTGGCGGCAAGAGTTGAACCATTTCCCCCTTCTCTCTTCTCCTTCTTTTCTCATGCACTTTTGTCATGTAAAAGTGCATGCAATTTTGTAATATGTAATTACATGTAAAAAATCTATAAAAATATCTCAAAATTCAAAGATGAGTCATCTTTGACTAAGATATTTTTGTATTTTAATATTTTCTAGATTTTGAAGGTTTCTCCCTATATATAGAGGGGACCTCTTTTGTAAATATATCTCTGATAATTGAAAGCAAAAACTCTGCTGAAATTGAGACACTTCTTGAGACTTTGTGCTCAACTTGTAAATCATATTTTGTTGAATTAAAGAGAAACATGTTTATTTCAGACTTTGTGTTGAAGTAATCTATTTTATTTAAGAAATAGTTATTATGTCCTCTTTCTTGATAATCTCTTATTTATTTGATTTAATAAGCAAAGTGTGTGTGTTGACATTATCTGAAGACATTTTTAAAGGATAGAAGAGGGACTTTAAGCTACTTCCAACTTGGTGATCCTATTATCCTTTGTAGTTTTAGGCAAAGTCTTTGTGCTTTGTTTCACTCTACGGTTGCACATATTTTTAATTAGTGAAGGAGACAATGGAAGACGTTGTGCTTACGTAGGTTTCTTTGTTAACATTTTTACCTACTTTAGGGGATTTTCTACTCTAAGCTAGATACCATTCGTAAAAGAAGAGGAATGTTATTAGCCAATGACCAGGATTTCTCTTTCTTGTTCCTTGGACATCACCTCTTAAAAAAGAGAGGTGGATGTTGTTATACCACCCCAAGTATTATTTTTTGCTTAATTATATATACATATAGCATATAAATATTCATAGGGAACCTTCCCTTGATGAGAGGAGAGATTTACCTCATCCAGATGTGGTAAACCCACACTTTTTGTGGTGTATATCTCCCTATGTTGTGGTTGATATACCCATTTTTTCTTCAGTTAATTGATGATAAAATATTCACCCAACAACGTGCCAAAAGCTTTGGCAACCTAGTCTGAGGATGGACTAGAAATTTTTTATGGGGTAATGTTGGGCCCCTGATTCATTAAGTATAAAATCCATGCTAGCATGACATATATATTAGAATTAGGTAATCACTTGGCATGATTTCTATTTTGATATTTTGGTGCTAGCTGGAGTAATCAACACACATCTTACACCAACTGGTAGGTGGTTATCTAGCACTTAGATCTTTAGGGCATCCTCTATGGGTGAAAACACATGATCAATATAGTATAAAGGGTGTAAGGTGATAGATCCAATTCAATGATAAGCAAAGTCTCCAATTTGGCACATGACATGCATTCTACACCTTGGTAAAGAAATGTTCCTATGTGCTATAAAATCAAGCTCAAACTTTTGAAATGATGATGTGAATTGGATGTAGTAAATCTCTACATAATTGGTTCTAGATATAATGTTATGTATACCATTAACATGAGAAGTAGTATGTACACCAATAAGGATCTAATTTTATACACCCAAGCTCACCTGTGAGCCTCTGGGAAGTTAAGTAGTAGAAGATAGGTTTTACTTTATTCTTGTCATGATGAACTATATACTCTATTTTCTATGATCTTTGATTAATAAATAAAAATGGTTGTATTAAATATGGTCCTTATAATGTGAATGCCCTTTACTTTGATATTGAAATACACATTAAATGTATTAGCTATAAAGTGGTAATTTCAATATAGTAATGTTAAGAATGTTGTTTACAAGCTTTTGGTTTATGTCATTAATGGCATCTATGTGCTAAGGGATGATGTTAGCATACTCTATGAAATATCCTAAGTGTAAGGAGATGTGTTTTCCAAAAAATTTACCCTTGATAAGAAGTGCTAACCAAAACATGAACACTTGATCTAAATCATTCCATTGACCCCTCAAAGTGCCTAAATGATGTTAGCCTAATGAAATAAAGGCTTGTTCCCTAAGGACTATAAAACCAACCCAATATAGGATTGTGCCCCTTTGACTAGAACTAGTCACCCAAAATAGGGTTGTACCTATAGACCATCAAGCTTAGCCTAGGCAAGGCTTACACCAATGAATCTATCAATGTATTATGTTGAAATGACCAAGTCTTATAAGTGAAATCTTGCACCATGGCACTACTATCCCAACACGAGCACCAATTATTTATCTATTACTCTTTATGTGAGAACATAAGGCTTGTGTCTTATGTGAATTGATGTTAGCATAGTCCAGTGATAAATATTGAGTGTTGTGGTAATATTCTATGTTTTTACCTAGTTGTAATGAGTCTAGAACTAACATGGATAGCCAAATGATGCCTAACTTGATGAATTGATGAATTGACTCCCTTTTTTAAAACATCCCTAATTGTAGAGGAAGTACCATTCTATAGCCCACTAAACCTAGTTTCAAGGGTAAGTTGGAAGTAAATTCTTGGTGCTAACCACTAACTGATGAACCAAACAAACAAATGGATGGCTATATTTCTAAGGTTTAATAAAGAGTTGAATCTTAAGCCTTTTCAAAATACCATGAGGTAAGGGAAACTAAACACCGTGTTTAACTCTATAATATGAATATGAATATTGGGGCAAGCCCCTCATACTATGATAGCTATAAATTATAGATAAGAACTATAAATAGAGTTATGAGTATCCCTTTATGATAGTAGATAAGAAGTTTAAAAACTACCAGTACATAGTTTCTAGGGAAAACAAAACAAAGTGAAAAATAAAGGTGAAAATCAAAGTTTCAAAAACTATTTTATATTTTTGTGAATGTAAATAAGTAGGATTAGTTAGTTAAAAATTAAAGTGATTTTAATTACTATCCATGTAGGTTAATTCCCATTACTTGAAATAAGAGAAAAATAAATAGAATGAAGTTGATCTGGTCAACTAAGTTGTCAAAAAAAACATAATAAATCCAAGTTGGTTGACTTAGTCTATTAAAAGATAGTCCAAAATGAATGCACTCAAGTTGATCGACTAAGTTTCCTAGATAGAAAGTAGATACATAACTAGGTTGATCTAGTTGACTTAGATGACTGTAAAATTATAGTTTTATAAAACAAAAAAAACTAAGAAAAATAATACTAAAATTTGAATTTTGAAAAAGAGTGAGAAATGAAACTAATGTATATTTTGACAAAGATTAATTACTAAGATGTTTAGAATAAACTCATCACTATAAATTGAGTTGACCAAGTTAATATAGTAATTTTTTTGAAGTTGTTAAATTTTTATTTTTAGTTGTACTATCTAGATAGATTTTTAGACCTATAGAGTGTTAGGATCTTACAGATACAATTGATTACTTTTGTGCAAGCAACTAAACACAGAATTAAACTAGAATAATAAGTAACTAGAAATCAGAATCAACAAAGAATATGAGATACAAGAAACAATGAAAACTTGTATTAAACTCTTCCAAAAAGAAATACAATTGAATAAATCTCTCTTTCTTCTACACCTCTTAGATGTATAGATCTCTTTCCCTCAAGATTTCTCTCTCACAATTACAAACACAATTCAACTACTTGAATTGATTCACCCTTTTTCTCATACCCTACAAGCTATGAAGATCTATCCCTATTATATAGAATTAGGGATCATGAGCTATGCATTCTCCACCATTAGATACACCTCCTAATCAAAGGTTCAAATTAGTCCTGCAAAAAATAAAAACATGGACTCAACACTAATAGTTAAACTTATCATGCAAACAATCTATTCATACCACAAAAATAGACTTCTAAAATGCACAGGTGACCGATGTCGGTCCCTATCTGCCTACTTATGACCGATGTCAGCTGATATATAACTGACGTCGATAGCCTCCAGTCGATCCATGATTGATGTCAGTGACTATGTAAATACAACAACCTTGCATTTTCTCATTTGGTGAAGCTTTTAGCTCCACACCTCAATAATCTCCCACTTGGAGATAAATAGCTACACCTGTACCTATACAGCAACATCTTCTAGCTTGTCTCCTTCTTCAAGCTCAATCTTGAATACCAACAAAAGTTGAATGAAGATTCAACTTCTCCTTTGTTATCAGCTTTGTTAACATATCGGCAGGGTTCTTATCTATATGGATCTTTTCTAGCTTCAACTCACCATCATCCAATACCTATCTAATGAAGTGGTACCTAAGCTGTATATGTTTGGTTCTTAAATGAAAGGCTGAATTCTTTGCCAAATGAATTACACTTTCACTATCACTGTACAATCTGTAACTCTCTTTCTCCTTTCCCAACTCTTCCATGAACTGTGTCATCCATATCATTTCCTTGCTAGCCTTTGTGACTACAATGTATTCTGCCTCTGTAGTAGACAAGGCAACAACCTTCTTCAACTTTGAAATCCAACTAATCACTGTTCCATCAATAGTGAACACATATCCTGTGGTGCTTCTCCTGCCATCCAAGTCACCTACCATAACTGCATCTGCATACCCATGTAGAGAAGTGTTTGAACCTCCATAGCATAAATGCCTACTACTGGTCCCTCTCAAATATATGAGAATCCACTGAACTGCTTTCCAGTGTTCCTTTCCTAGATTGGCCATAAACCTACTAACAACTCCCACTTCTTAGGCAATATCAGGTCTACTACATACCATTGCATACATTAAGCTCCCAACTATGGAAGCATATGGAACTCTACTCATGTACTCTACCTCATCATGTGATTTAGGACATTGTTCTTTGCTCAACTTGAAGTGTCCAGCCATAGGTGTGCTTATTGGTTTTACATCCTGCATATTGAACCTTTTCAACACCTTGTTCACATAATCTTCTTAAGACAAAATCAAACTATGATTTTTCCTGTCTCTCTTGATACTCATGCCAAGGATTTTCTTTGCTGCTCCCAAATCCTTCATGGCAAATGTGTGAGCTAATTTTACCTTAAGCTCAAAAATATCCTGCATGTGTGAACCTATAACCAGCATATCATCTACATACAGCAATAGGATAATATATCTACCATTATCTAATCTCTTAAAATAAACACAATGGTCAGATTGACATCTACTAAAACCATGCTCAGTCATAAACCTATCAAACCTCAAATACCATTGTTTAGGAGCTTGCTTAAGAGCATATAAGCTTTTCTTCAACCTACACACAAGTTTCTCCTTACCTTTGACCTCAAAACCTTCCAAATGCTCCATATATATTTCTTCATCCAAATCTCTATGAAGAAATGATGTCTTAACATCAAGCTTCTCAAGATGTAAATCCTCAATAGCAACTAAAGACAATACAGTCCGAATAAAAGTCATCTTTACTACAGGAGAAAAAATTTCACCAAAATCAATACCTAGTTTTTGTGCAAATCCCTTTACTACCAACCTGGCCTTATGTCTCATTTGTCCAATCTCACCTTCCTTTAACCTGTAAACCCATTTGTTTTTTAGTGCTCTCTTTCTAGCTGGCAACTCAACCAAATCCCATGTTTGGTTCTCTTTCAAGAAATCAATTTCCTTAATCATGTTATGCTCCCACTATTTTTTGGATTCTACTTGCATTACCTCATCAAAACACTCTGGTTCTCCACTATCAGTGAGCAACAAGTAGAATAAAGAAGGAAAATATCGAATTAGAGGTTTACTTAACCTTTCTGACCTCCTCATAAGCATATGAGACTCATTCACTACTTGTTGTCTACCCAAATTCTCTGTTAGTGACCGATCCTGGTCATCTCTTGGTCTATACCTGACCAACATTGATTCCACTTGATCGATGTCAGTTCCTTCCTGACTGACATCGGTTACTCTCTAACCAATGTCAGTTCCTTCCTGACCAACATTGGTTCCTACCTGACTGATGTCAGTGTCTATGTTTTCCTATCTATGATTATATTTTCTTGTAAGCTCATTTTGGATCATCACCTTGTCCAGATCAACATTACTCTGCTCAATATTATTTAGCTTCTTGAGCTGATCACTGTACATCACCTTCTCATTGAAAACAACATCACGGCTTCTAATTATTTTGTTAGTTCCTAGATTCCATAACTAGAATCCAAAATCTCTAGAGCCATAACCAATAAAAGTGCACCTCATAGATTTAGCATCTAGCTTCTTTCTATTTTCTTTATCAACATGCACAAAAGCTTTAGAACCAAAAAAATTTGAGAAATGAAAGATCTACCTTTTTACCTATCACCTTTTTACCTATCTAAGCCTCTTCTAGAATTCCACCATCTAGAGTAGTAGAGGGTCTTCTGTTAATCAGGTAAACCACAATATCTACAGCTTCTACCCAAAACTATAAGGGCAAACTAGCATGCAACCTCATACTCTATGCACACTCCAATATTGTTCTATTCATCCTTTTAGCAACTCCATTTTGCTAAAGTGTCCTTGGAATTGCCCTTTCCATGTGTATTCCACTCATAGAATAGTAACTTTTAAATTTATTGTTGCAGTACTCACCACCATTGTTAGATCTAAGGCACTTCAATCTCAAACCTGTTTCATTCTCAACCAAAGCTTTCCATTTCTTAAAAGTGTAAAAAACATAAAATTTCTTCCTTATGTAATAAACCCATACCTTTCTTATAGCATCATCAATGAAAGAAACATAATATTGTGATCCTCTAATAGAAGTTACCTGAGCTAGTCCCCACATGTCTGTGTGAACAAGCTCTAACTTGTGCTTCTTCTTTGTTGACCTAGTTTTGAGAAACCTCACTCTCTTCTATTTCTCAAAAATATAATACTCACAGAAATATAGATCTATGCTTTTCAAATCTGAAAGCTTACCTTTTGACATAAGAACACTCATTCCCTTCTCACTCATGTGGCCAAGCCTACAGTGCCACACCTTTGCATCTACATCTGAAGTAGATAAAATAGAAGGAGAATGATCATAATGCAATTACATAAATAGAGAGTACCTACTCTCTTACCTCTGGTTAATACAAGTGCACCCTTGGAAACCTTCCAAGATTTGCTGTGAGAGTTACTGTGCGACCCTCATCCCCAAACTTTCCTATAGAAATTAGATTCCTCTTCAGGTTGGGTACATGCATGACATCCTTCAACACCCATGTGTTGCCATTCTACAATTTCAGCTACACTTTTCCTTTGCCAACAATTTTACAAGGCTCATCATCCCTTAAATAAACTTTTCTGAAATCTCCCTAGACATAATCATTGAAAAATTCTCTATTTGGGGTTGCATGGAAAGAGGCACCAAAATCTACAACCCAAGATTCTATTCTATTATCCAAAGAAAGTGTAAAAGCATCTTGTGCAACAATACCTACAACTTTTGCTTCTTCATTACCTTCATGCTGATTTTGTTTTTTAACCTTCAACCAATAGTCTTTCTTTGCATGCCCTTTCTTTCCACAATTCCAGCAAGTTATTTTTCTTCCATTTCTAGATTTGGATCTACCTCTCATCTTTGACTTAGACCTTGATCTCCCTTTCTTGTGCTTCTCTTTTTTCCTTCCCCTGCTTTCAATACTTAAAGCATTACCTGATGTTTCCCCTATGCTTTTCTTGCGAGTTTCTTCATTCAATATTAAACTAACAACATCATCTACTTTTAGGATATTTGTAGCAGATGTAGTATTACTACCTACCATTACCAAGCTCTGCCAACTTTTAGGTAAAGAGCATAAAATTAAGAGAGCCTTAATTTTATCATCAAAAACTATTTTGACTGAATTTAACTGATTTACTATTGCATGGAAATCATTTAGATGACTAGATACAGATCCACCTTCTTGCATTTACAAATTAAATAATTGCTTCATAAGATATACCTTATTCAGAGCTGAGGGCTTTTCATATAAATTTGCCAAAGTATCCATTAACTCTACCATTGTCTTTTCCTATGACAAGTTGGAAATCACAGAAGATACCAGGCTCAACCTTATGGATCCCAGAGCCTTTCTATTAAGAACATTCCATCCTTCATCTTGCATATTTGTGGGCTTCCTTAAAATTCCACCCAATGATAAGTATAGATCTTTCTTATATAGATAATCTTCTATCTGCATCCTCCATAATTGATAATTCTTGTCGTTAAACTTCTCCATTCTTAGCTTACTTTCTTTTGCCATTGCTTTACTCCCACTCAATCAAAAACCCCTGTGAGTGACCTATAATCAACACACACTAACCCAATCTGATACAACCTGTTAGTGAACCCAAGATTTGATACCACTTGATAGTTGGTATCACTTGGTGAACTTGGCTCTGATACCACTTGTTAGGATCTTATAGATATACAATTGATTACTTTTGTGCAAGTAACTAAATACAGAATTAAACCAGAATAATAAGTAACTAGAAATCAGAATCAACAAATAATATGAGATACAAGAAACAATGAAAACTTGTATTGAACTCTTCCAGAAGGAAATACAATTGAAGAAATCTCTCTTTCTTCCACACCTCTCAGATGTATAGATCTCTTTCCCTCAAGAGTTCTCTCTCACAATTACAAACACAATTCAGCTACTTGAATTGATTCACCCTTTTTCTCATACCCTACAAGCTATGAAGATTTATCCCTATTATATAGAATTAGGGGTCATGAGCTATGCATTCTCCACCATTAGATACACCTCTTAATCAAAGGTTCAAATCAGTCCTACTAAAAATAGAAATGCAGACTCAACACTAACAATTAAACTTATGATGCAAACAATCTGTTCATCACATGAAAATAGACTTCTAGAATGCACAGGTGACCGATGTTAGTCCCTGTCTGCTTGCATATGACCGACATCGGCTGATCTATAATCGACGTTGGTAGCCTCCAGTTGATCCATGACTGATGTCAGCAATTGTGTAAATACAACAACCTTGTATTTGCTCATTTGGTGAAGCTTTTAGCTCCACACCTCAACATAGAGGGAAATATAGAATATTTAGATGAATTTGAGTTAGTTGACTGAGTATAAATAAAGTTAAGAATTTATAAAAACAAATGAAACTATCAAATAGATCGACCTAGTAAACTAAGTAAAAATGTATAAAAATAAATGAATTAAGCTAGTTGATGTAAATAGATGATAAAAATAGGAAACTAAACTATATCAATAAGGTCAATTTATTTTTTATAAATCTATAAATTTGTGTGCATAGAGCCAAATTTTTTGACAAGGTCACCATTATTGGAAAACCTACAAAAATGTGCCCTAACTAGGTTGATTAAGTCGATGAAGTTGTATAAACTTGCACACATAGTCAAACAAAATTGACAGGGTAAATTGAGTTTAAAAACCTACACATATATATTAAATTAGGTTGATAGGGTTGATGGAGTATGAAAACCTATGCATATAATGTTAAACTAGGTCTATAGGGTCGACCCAGATATCGATAAAAAAAATAAAAAATATGTAAGGGTTAGATTCACATCAGTTCACCACAATGTATGAAAGCAAAATTAGAGATTTATATAGCTTATCCTACTTAATAATATTTAATCTTGGTTAAATTAATCACATAGCAAGTACACTTGGAGATATGTTTAAAATTAGGGTCATGACAAATAATAGATCCATTAAACCTACACTAAGGGATCTCTTATCACACTATGCCAAAGGGGAGGTTTCTAAGGCCTCTAGTCAAATGAATTTTTTTGATAACTCTAGCTATTTATATATGATTAAATGATGTTAAACAAGATAATATACTAAACAATTATGTAAGTTAATCCAGTAAATACATATGAAATTTAATCTAGTGCTTAGCAAAGCTTGTGGCACAAATTGGGAAGATAGGAAAAATACAAATATAAATCTATTTATACATAAATAATATCTAATCAAGGAGAGATACAAATAAACATATATTAACTCTAAAATATATACTTACCAAAATACGAGGGGATTAAGAATATACTTACATTTGTTTAAGTGAACCCATCATGCCTCAATCTCTCCTTTGGCCAATGGTGTTTTACAAGAAGTTGTTGTGGGATTGTAAGAATCACAAGGATAAATCATCTCTAGGATACAATACCTCTCTTATGAATCCAAAACTTCCAAAAGATAATTTTTAATCCTTGAAGGGGGAAAACCTAAAAAAAAAGACCTCCTATTGATTGTATGAGTAGATTTATTAGTAGTATTTATGCATAATTGATTGATTCTCTATTAAAAATGAAATAAGAAGGGGTATATACAGCCATGGATTGACCTTAAATCCTCTAAGAAAATTAAACTAACAAATTTGGCCTAATCAATCTTGTTAGGTAGGAAATAGAGCTATTAGGTTTCAAACTATATCATCTTGGGCTGACATAGTTTCAAAATGTGTGGTAAATCCTAGAAAGAGGTTGAACTGTTTGACATAGTAGGATACATGGTAAAAATGGTTTTTTACTTAGTTAGGGGATATTTTTGGTGGTGAGTTACTTAAGAAATTATATAAGTAGGGTTTAAAAACCTAGGGAAATAAATAGGAGTATCTTGTAATGGTTTTAAGTGGTGATATAGGGGCCAACAATCATGCAAAGAACTAAAGGTCTACAAACCCATTTTGTAGTGCACCCATTAAGGTGTACACTTAAAAATATTAATATTGGATGGGTTCCTACAATATAAAAAACATCAATAATTGATAAAGTTTAAAAATATTATGTGTACAAATATGCCCCACTTGAAGCTCATCATATATCATACACTTGTAACATGGGATGGTGCTTTGGGAAAATAACATAACAACCCACAATCTTGAGATAGTAAAAATTAAAGTAAGAAACATGATAGTAATTGAAATTAAATAATTGTAAAATATATACCTTTACTTCCCTAATGCTTGTAAAAGAGAAATCATGTGAGTGAAATTTAGAGGCATCCAATCTAGGGGACATTAGGTGGACTTGTAAAATAAGAGAAAATTTAAAAGTTTAACATGTGTTATATATAGAAAAAATCTCTACAATGTCAAGATTCTAGAATATCTTTCAGCTTGGAAAAAGGGCTAGTAAAAACATATTTATGAGCAAAATTTGGAATTTATCAAAAAATAATTAATAGTTAGAAGAATTTTAAAATTAAAATATAAATAAGATTTTTAAACTATTCACTTATAATTTTGTTATTCTGATAGAGCTCTAAGAGACCTAGGAGAATGAATAGAGAATGTATGGCCTAGATATGACATGTATGAGGTAGGGGAGACATAGCATCAATAACTAGTATGGCTCAGGTAAGTAATGTTTTAATTTTTGGATTTTTGTAAGTTTTTACTAAAAAAAAATTAATTTATAAAATTAGATAGTGGGGAAAATCCATATAGTATAATTTGACCCAAGAATTTTTACATTAGGGTAGAGGGTAGGAAATCAATGGGTATGTCTCAAAATTATTCATAAATGCCTAAGGAATTAATGATAAATTTTTGAATGGATTTATCCAGGTCAGTTTACTTTAAAAATGGATGGAGAAGGAGGGTGGCTAACTACGTGTAAAAATGCCAATCTAATTGGTAAAGTTCAAGTGGCTATCTACATACATAGTAATTGATATAATAGTGTGTGAAATTAGTTGACATAGTTTATAATATTGGTCGAATTCATATAAAGTGGCCAACATAGTATACTAACATGGCTAACTATGTAGCATATGTCTAATCTAGTTTGGATGCCAAGTTGACTACATAGCATATGGTTTACTTAGTTTTAATTGTGACACCATGACTGACATAGTTTATTAACTAGATGATTTAGTAGAATATATTTTTATTTTTAGCCAAAATAGTGTATCATGTGGTTGACATAGTATGAAGTGGTATAAAAATTTAAAAAATAGGTTGATGAAGTAGATAATTTGAATTTTAGAGTATATTTTCCTAATTATCTAAGGTTGAAGACTAATACATCTTTTATTTTTTGGCATTTTATAAAGACAAAGGAGACTAGAATTTCATTAATGCATTTTGGTTACCTTATTTGTTAGATACATTAACAGATGATGACCTTACATAATTAGCATCTTTAGGTTTTGGTGGCATCATATAGATCAAAGGATTACCCTTAGTGTTGACATAGTCATGATGTTCTCAGGAACATAAAAGAAACTAACCAATAGTTTCTGATGGGAGGTAGATGAGGATATCATAGAGGTGGGAATCACTCTAAAATATGTATATGTTTTACTTAGACTTCTCATTAGTGGGACCCTTATTATTTTTTATGCTCTTGAGGTAGATTTAGAGAGACAATATTTAGCTTGATGGGTAACTAGATTTGAGATATATTTTTAGGGTTTGTGGGTGAGACTATTTGATGTGTACATATATACCATTTAATATATCCAAAAGGCAATGATATTCCTTATGACATATGTGTGATTTTTCACAAGTTAACGGAAAAACTGTCATTGTATGTGGTTTCCTTATACCAGTTAATTATAGAGTAGGGTTGCACAACCATTGAGGTGGGGATGAATCAGTGCTCAAACTTTTCATTCACATTGACTTATCATCTATTAACCATTCAAACTAATATAGTGATTAAACAATTCATTTAGAACCATTCATATGATCATGAAGCAAGAACATAACATTTAAACACAAGATCTATGTGGGAAACCCTCATGGGAATAAAACCAACTAAAACATATCTTTTAAAACTTGTCCTATAAGAACATGAATCAATTTTTTTGATCACCAACCCAACAAGGAGAACCAACCCCTAAGTTTATCAAACACCAACTTGTTAGGAGGATGCAACCCCCTTGATAATCAATTACCCACTTAATCATCACTTTTAACCTATCAACCTTGATCTTGTTTCCCTCTCACAACTAATTATGGTCTTTTTTTGTCTATCACACTCAAATCTACCTCTTACACAAGCAGAACTACTCTTTACCTTCTTCAATCAATTAGCCCTTATATGGCTTGTTAGGTCAAATGACATTGATAATCATTTTTAGTAACCCTATTTGATCTTCATGATGTTTTATATATATCATCCTTATGGTATACAATAACTCCTTTATCTTTTCAAAACTTTAGCTCATTTGCATCAGATACATGTGTACTCTACTAGACAATTAGACCTATTAGACCTTATTCTTATACTTGACACTTGCTTGTAAATACCTTGGTCAAAAAAAAACCTATACACACATGTATCACCCTTAAATTGGGTTAAATAACATTATTTATAAATTAAACATACACTACATAGGCTGGCCAACACTCATAATAACCAAAACCACCATTAGGCCTGGAGGAGACCTAATGCAATTAGGCATTCTCAAACAACGCATTACACTTATCCCTCTTAAAACTTATTGAGACCCCAAACATAGATGGAACACTTAATAAACACCTCAAATATAAAATTTATAATATCCAATTATTTCCATACCACCTTTTATCACAATTCACTATTTAGACCACATCATTAGCACTACTCACAATTGGGCCTTCACACACCTAGGAGGTCTATCTTAAACAACTGAAGCATAAAATAAATTTTTCCACATAAACATAATAAAAAATAAAATTTTAATAACCTTAATGACCTCAAATAAATCACCAACTTAATTAGACACTCCAATATAAATATTAAATCCTCAAACTCATTTTTGCAACATGACTACTTAGAACTACCTAAATAATCCAAAACATAGTCATGGAAACAATGACTTATAACACCTATAGATTCACTTTCATGAACTTAAAATGGGTTTATATTATCCTAAAAAATCATCATATAAACTTAAAACAAATATATTATAGGCTCAAATATCAATATTGGTCTTACAGACCAATCTCATGACTTTATTGTACACAGACCTTATTAAGTTAGATATGTCAATTTGAGAACTTTTTGCTTATATATAGACTTATAAAAATATTATATCCAATAGGCATATTTTTTAAATTTATTTTTAAAAAAAATTATTGAAATTATATCCATCCCTAATCCATGGCAACACATCCCTAATCTCATTCCCACTTCTATCTAGTTTTTCTCATTGTCTGCCTCACTAGTTCTTTTTAGTGATAGGTCAGATTATATGACAATTTTAGCATATTTTAATTATATATCCTACTTATAAACCATCATGGTCATATAAAAAAATTCACAAGATTTAACTTCTATCCATTGTGCAACTTTGACTAACTCAACCTTGCCTGTTATAGTAAATTTCCAAGAAAAAAGGTTTTTCCTATAGGGTCCACTTACTAATATGATAAAAAATTCCATTTTGAGATACCTAGGAGATTAAAATACATTATTAAAATATAAAAATATTATATCCAATCCATTCTAAACCATTTCCATCAATATCTTTCATATCGGGTCACTATGAGGGTTTTAGGAGGGTTTAAACCACCTTACAGTCTTAATGATCATTCATAAAGCTTAGATCCTTAATCAAAAAACCATAAATTATAAATTTGATCTAGGACACTTCCCCATATAACATGATTGTATTAGGTTCTCATTTATATTTTACAAATTCTAATGAACACATGAAAGTCCTTAGGTTGAGAACCCTTCATTCTATATACATAGGAAACTGTTAGGAACTTGGAGTACAATTGATTACTTTTGTATAAGTAACTAAACATGGAATTGAACTAGAAGTAATAAGTAACTAGAAATTAGAAACAACAAATAATAGGAGATACAAGAAACAACCAATCTTGTATTAAACTCTTCTAGAATACAATGAAGAAATCTCACTCTTCCCACACCTCTTGGGTGTACAGTATTTCTCTCAAGAGTTCTCTCTCTCAATTAATTACAATCAACTCAATAATCAAGTTGTTATTCCCTTACTTCAGCTGATCTTCTTGATCTTGCACCTTGCAGATCTAATTGACCTTGCTTACTTGCTTGCTTTAATTACAATACTACCCTATAGGTCTCTTAAATAGGATCTAAGGCATACAATAATTAGAAAGATAGACTCAAGACTAAAATTAGTATTTACATGCAAACACTCTATCCTCCTAAAATTAAAACAAATCTAATTCTGTAAATGCATGCAAATGCACACACACAGGTGACCGATGCTAGTCGATGTCGGTCTACATATGACCAATGTCGGCCGATCCCTGACCGATGTCAGTTGAATCTGATCCATGCCTGACCAATGTCAGTGATACTACCAATGTTGATTACTGGCTAAGCCCAAAAACCTCCACATTTGCATAATAGTGAAGCTTTTAGCTCCACAACTTAACAATCTCCCATTTGGAGATAAATAATTGCACCTGTACTTGTACAACAACATCCTCTGTCTTGTTTCTCCTTCTTCAAGTTCAATCTTAAAGACCAATAAAAGTTGAATGAAGATTCAACTTCTCCTTTGTTACCAACATTATTAACATATCTACAGGGTTCTTATCCATATGGATCTTTTCCAGCTTCAACTGTCCATCATCCAATACCTATCAAATGAAGTGGTACCTAAGCTGTATATGTTTGGTTCTTGAATGAAAGGCTGAATTCTTTGCCAAATGAATTACACTTTGACTATCACTATACAATATGCAACTCTCTTGCTCCTTTCCCAACTCTTCCATGAACCGTGTCATCCATATCATTTCCTTGCTAGCCTCTATGACTACAATTTATTCTACCTCTATAGTAGACATGGCAACAACCTTTTGCAACTTTGAAATCCAGCTAACCACCATTCCACCAACAGTGAACACATATCCTGTGGTGCTTCTCCTACCATCTAAGTCACCTACCATATATGAATTTACATACCCATGTAGAGAAGTGTTTAACCCTGCATAGCACAAATACCTGTTACTAGTCCCTCTTAGATATCTGAGAATCCACTGAACTACTTTCCAGTGTTCCTTTCTTGGATTGGCCATAAACTTGCTGACAACTCCCACTGCTTGGGCAATATCAGGTCTAGTACATACCATTGCATACATTAAGTTCCCAACTACTGAAGCATATAGAAATTTTCTCATGTACTCAACCTTATAATGTGATTTAGGACACTGTTCTTTGCTCAACTTGAAGTATCCAGCCATAGGTGTGCTTACCGGTTTTGCATCCTGCATATAAAACCTCTCCAACACCTTATTCACATAATCCTCTTGAGACAAAATCAGCCTGTGATTTTTCCTGTCTCTCTTAATACTCATGCCAAGGATTTTCTTTGCTGCTCCTAAATCCTTCATGGCAAATGTGTGAGCTAATTTTACCTTTAGCTCATTAATTACCTACATGTGTGAACTTAAAACAAGCATATCATCTACATACAGCAATAGGATAATATAACTACCATTATCTAATTTGGTAAAATAAACACAATGGTCAAATTGACATTATTTAAAGCCATGCTCTATCATAAACCTGTCAAACCTTAAATACCACTATCTTGGAGCTTGCTTAAGACCATATAAGCTTTTCATCAACTTGCACAAAAGTTTCTCCTTAACTTTGACCTCAAAACCTTTCGGCTGATCCATATATATCTCTTCATCCAAATCTCCATGAAGACACATTGTCTTGACATCAAGCTACTCAAGATGGAGATCCTCAATAGCAACTTTTGACAATACAATCTGAATAGAAGTCATCTTTACTACAGGAGAAAAGATTTCACCAAAGTCAATACCTAGTTTCTGTGCAAATCCCTTTACTACCAACCTGGCCTTATGTCTCATTTGTCCATTCTCTCCTTCCTTTAACCTGTATACCCATTTGTTTTTTAGTACTTTCTTTCCAGTTGGCAACTCAACCAATTCCCACATTTGGTTCTTTTCTAAGGAATCAATTTCCTCATTCATGCCATGCTCCCACTATTTCCTGGATTCTACCTGCATTGCCTCATCAAAACTTTCTAGTTCTCCACCATAAATGAGCAACACATAGTATAAAGAAGGGGAATAATGAATTGGAGGTTTACTTACCCTTTTAGTCCTCCTTATGGGCATTTGAGACTCATTTACAGCTTGTTGTCTGCCTAAATTCTTTGTTAGTGATCGATCCCGATCAACT
Organism: Torreya grandis; assembly: GCA_037957365.1. NCBI lineage: Eukaryota > Viridiplantae > Streptophyta > Pinopsida > Cupressales > Taxaceae > Torreya > Torreya grandis. The sequence continues at coordinate 205,698 of JARHVA010007097.1, forward strand.
CTCAGTCTGCACCTGACTGACGTCGATTACTATCTGACTGACATCGGTTCTTGCTTGACTATTGACGTTAGTTACCTGACTGACATCAGTCTCTGTGTTTTCTTGTGAGTGATGATTTTTACCTGTGAGCTCATTTTGGATCATTACCTCATCCAAATCAAGATTTCCCTACTCAAAATTATTTAGCCTCTTGAGCTGATCACTATACATCACCTTCTCATTGAAAACTACATCACGGCTTCTAATAATTTTTTTAGATTCTAAATTCCACAACTAAAATCTGAAATCTCTAAAGCCATAACCAATGAAAGTGCACTGCATAGATTTAGCATCCAACTTCTTTTTATTTTCTTTATCAATGTACACAAAAGCTTCAGAACCAATAACTCTAAGAAATGAAAGATCTACCTTTTTACCTGTCTAAGCCTCTTCTAGAATTCCACCATCCAAAGCAATAGAAGGTCATTTGTTAATCAAGTAAACCACAATATCTACAGCTTCTACCCAAAACTTTAAGGGCAAACCAACATGTAACCTCATACTCCATGCACACTCCATTATTATTCTATTCATCCTTTCAACAACTCCATTTTGTTGAGGTGTCCTTAGAACCATCCTTTCCCTATGTATTCCACTCATAGAATAGTAATTGTTGAATTTATTGCTACAGTACTCACCACCATTGTCAGATCTAAGGCACTTTAATCTCAAACCTATTTCATTCTCAACCAAAGCTTTTCATTTCTTAAATGTGTCAAAAACATCATATTTTCTCTTTATTCAATAAACTCATACCTTTCTTGTAGCATCATCAATGAAAGAAACATAATACTGTGATCCTCCAATAGAAGCTACCTGAGCTAGTCCCCACACATCTATGTGAACAAGCTCTAACTTGTGCTTCTTTTTTGTTGACCAAGTCTTGAGAAACCTCACTTTCTTCTATTTCTCAGAAATATAATGCTCACAAAAATCTAGATCTATGCTTTTAAAATCTAAAAAATTACCTTTTGACTTAAGAAGATTCATTCCCTTCTCACTCATGTGACCAAGCCTATAGTGTCACATCTTTGCATCTACATCTAAAGTAGATAAAATAGAAGGAGAATAATCAGTAACACAAGTAGATAAATAAAGTGTACCTACTCTCTTACCTCTTTCTAATACAAGTGCACCCTTGGAAACTTTCCAAGATTCCACTGTGAGAGTTACTATGCAACCCTCATCACCCAACTTTCCTATAGAAATTATATTCCTCTTCAAGATGGGTACATGCATGACATCTTTCAACACCCATGTGTTTCCATTCTACAATTTTAGCTACAATTTTTCTTTGCCAACAATTTGACAAGGCTCACCATTCCCTAAATAAACTTTTCCAAAATATCCATGGACATAATCATTAAAAAATTCTCTATTTGGGGTTGCATGGAAAGAAGCACTAGAATCTAAAACCCATGATTCTACTTGACTATCCAAAGAAAATATAAGAGCATCTTGTGCAACAATACCTGCAACATTTACTTCCTTATTACCTTCTTGCTGATTTTCTTTGTTATACTTCAACCAGCAGTCTTTCTTTGCATGCCCTTTCTTTCCACAATTCCAGCAGATTATACCTCCATTTCTGGATTTGGATCTCCTTCCCATCTTTGACCTTGATTTCCTTTGCTTTCCCTTCTCTATTTGCCTTCCCTTGCTTTCAATACTTAAAGCATTACCTGATGTTTCCCCCATGCTTTTCCTATGAATTTTTTCATTCAAGATTACACTAACAACATCATCAACTTTCAAGATATTTGAAGCAGATGTAGTATTGCTAATTGCCATTACCAAGCTATGCCAACTTTCAGGTAAAGAGCATAAGATTAAGAGAGCCTTAATTTCATCATCAAAAACTATTTTGACTAAATTTAACTGATTTACAATTTCATGGAAATCATTAAGATGACTATATACAGATCCACTTTCCTATATTTGCAAACTAAATAATTGCTTCATAAGATATACCTTATTCGAAGTTGAGGGTTTTGCATATAGGTTTGCTAGAGTATTCATTAAATCTACCATTGTCTTTGCCTATGATAAATTAGAAATCACAGAAGATGCTAGGCTCAACCTTATAGATCCAAGAGCCTTTCTATCAAGAACATTCCATTCTTCATCTTGCATATCTGTGGACTTGCTTGCAACCCCACCCAATGGTAAGTATAGATCTTTTTGATATAGATAATCTTCTATCTACATCCTCCATAATTGATAATTCTTGCCATTAAATTTCTCCATTCTTAGTTTACTTTCTTCTGCCATTGCTTTGCTCCCACTCAATCAAAAACCCCTGAGAGTGAACTTGTAATCAACAAACACTAACCCGCTCTACCACTTGTTAGTGATCCTAGCTCTGATACCAGCTATTAGGAACTTGGAGTATAATTGATTACTTTTGTATAAGCAACTAAACACAAAATTGAACTAGAAGAAACAAGTAACTAGAAATTTGAAACAACAAATAATAGGAGATACAAGAAACAACCAATCTTGTATTAAACTCTTCCAAAATACAATGAAGAAATCTCACTCTTCCCACACCTCTTTGGTGTACAGTATTTCTCTCAAGAGTTCTCTCTCTCAATCAATTACAATCAACTCAATAACTGAGTTGTTAGTCCCTTGCTTCAGCTAATCTTCTTGATCTTACACCTTGCATATCTAATTGACCTTGCTTACTTGATTGCTTTAATTACAATAATGCCCCATGGGTCTCTTAAATAGGATCCAAGGCATACAATAATTAGAAACACAGACTTGAGACTAAAATTAGTCCTTAGATGCAAACACTCTATCCTCCTAAAATTAGAACAAATTTAATTCTGGAAATACATGCAAATGCACACACACAAGTGACCGACACCGATCACTGTCAGTCTGCATATGACCGACATTGGCTGATCCCTGACCGATGTCAGTCAGATCTGATCCATGCCTGATTGATGTCGGTGATACTACCAATGTTGGTTACTGGCTAAGCCCAGTAACCTCCACATTTGCATAACAGTGAAGTTTTAGCTCCACAACTTAACAAAAACATCAAAACCACATTTCATGCTTTTTCGTATAAACCATGAATTGAAACTTGATCAACATACCTAAACTAACATGGAAAAACTATGTAAATTTGATTTTTTCCATTCAGACATTTTAAATTAAACCTCATACCCTACTTTATCACCCACTCTCTCTTTTCTCTATAGCCTTTTGATCTATAAGTCACATGAGGCCTTGAAACTTACCTTCTAGCCATTATTCATACATTATCCACCTCACTCATATGCTCAATAAAATTATTACATGATTTAATATTTATTTTAATCCTTCATATGTCTTTAAAACATCTCATGACCCCTCATTAGGTCAGGTAGAGTCTAGAACTAGTCTATATGCATATTATTCCTATAAGTTCTACCTTTGTAGACTTATCTTAAAGTTTTCTTAAGTGATCCAATGCTTCATAAACATTCTCAAGTGTTCTTAAACATCATATTAAGTATATATTCACCCATGCTACTAGGTCACCATTCTCCTCCATGCATAATACTAATCATCCTATGTATAATCATTTTCAAGTCACCTCATGAACAATCTTTGACAACATCAATGCCAAGTCTTAATAAATAGAATTAAATATCAACAATATCCCCCTTTTTCATTTATGGAAAACCATACTAAACACTGATCATCCTTATCTCCCCATCTGGTCTTTCTCCCCCTTTTACATAAATGACAAAGTGATGTCTTCAATTCCTTGGATCACACTCCTTACAAACAAGATATTCAACACACAAAATAATGAACTTAAGAGACATAAGACAAACATGCTCCCATTATCTCCATGCATACATTTTTGGAATAACCCACATGTTCCAATAGATAATTATCTTGATTATCTCCACCTATATACTTGTATTTTTCAATGATTTCTAGGAGTAATAATTACGCCCAATTCCTATCTTAAGTATTCAAAAGTTGCCTTTATAAGTTGCTTGGTCAAGATGTCTAAAATTTGATCTCGAGTAGACACATATTCAAGTTTGGTACTCTATTCACTTACCTACACTCTTATAAATTAATACATAATGGGAATGTGTTTGGTCCTTGAGTGCATGATAGGTTTCTTTGAGATGCTTATAACACTTATATTGTCACAATAGATAGGGTTAAGACCTTCATACTCCACCTTGTCATCTTTTAGACTCTATCTCATCCATATAAAATAAGTGCAACATGAGGCTTCTACAATTTATTTAGTCTCACAAGTGGAACAATCAACTAAAGGTTGGTTTTTTTCTTATCCATGACATTAGGCACCCACCTAAGAAGAAGGGTCTTCCACTAGTACTCTTCCTAACATCTATACTTCCTACCCAATCTACATTTGTGTAGGATATCAGATTGAAATCCTTGATTTTTGGATACCACAATCCATATTTCATAGTCCCCTTAAGGTACCTAAATATTATTTTGACTATTTTTAGATTATTCTCCTTGGGATCTACTTGAAATCTTCTCACAAGACCTACTACTTTCATGATGTCAGGTCTAAAAGCAGTGGTATACAATAAACTTCCAATCATTGACCTATATGGTGCTTGATTAACTTTTGAAGACTCATCTTCCTTGCTCAAATTACACCTTATGATCATGGGTGTAATGACTAAATTTAAATAATCCATCTCGAACTTCTTCAACATCTCTCTTATGTACTTAGCTTGTGATATGAATATACCTTTCTCAGATTGAGTGACTTACAACCTAAGAAATAATGATAGTTTTCCTCGCATGGACATATCAAACTCTTATTCCTTGCCTCTACAAATTCATTTGTCATGTTATCATTATTTCCACAAAATATGATGTCATCCACATAGACAACTATAATTAGTTGATGTTCATTTTCTACCTTGATGTATAAATTACTATATGTAACTCCTCTTTTGAAACCTTGATCCTATAGGTACTTGTCCAACCTAGAATACCAAGCTCTAGGATCTTGATTTAGACCATATAGTACTTTATTCAACCTTAAAACATAATCTGTATCATCTAAAAATTATAACCCTTCAGGTTACTTAATGTACACTTCTTCCAAATTCCCATTTAAAAAGGTGTATTTGACATCCATATGGTATCCCTTAAATCCTTTGTATCTTGCATAAGATAGAAATAACTTGATGGCCTCCAATCTTGCTACTAGTTTAAAGGTTAATTTATCTATGCATATCCCTTGCATACCAGTCTAGCCTTGTTTTTAGTGACTTCTTCATCTTTATTCAGCTTATTTTTGAACACCCATTTTGTGCCAATAACATTCTTGTCTTTAGGCCTAGGAACTAATTACCAAGTCTCATTTTCTCTATTTGGTCTAGCTCCACATTCATAACACCTATCCAAAATTTGTATTTTCTTGATTCTATAAGACTTTTAGGTTCAATCTTGGATAATAAAGCATTATCTTGGTTTAGATTACTTATCAATCTTCTACTAGTTTGCATACATGCATTCTTGTTGCTAATGATTTGAGACTTAGGGTGATCCTTTTGAATCTATCTTGAGGTTCTTTTTGAGTCATATCTCTTTTCAACTTCTTCTTTTTAATCAACTTCTATATTCTCCTCTTCATTCTTAAATTACACATTTTCTAAAGTGTTCTTTTATTGTGGGTAAGATTTCCTTGTCTAATCAATCCTTACATTGGTGCTTTCCACTATCTTGTATAGTCTCTTATTGTAGCATCTATAGGTTGAGCTTATAATGAGTATCCTAATAATATGCCTTCATCATATCTAGAGTGAAACTTTCCCAAATCTTCATCATCTTTTTTGATGAAACATTTGCTCCCAAATACTCTAATATCTTCTACATTTTAAGGTCTACCCTTCCATAGCTCATAAGGAGTTTTTTTTCCATTAGTCTTTATCTAAACCATATTCAAAATATAGCTAATAGTACTTATTTCCTCTCTCCAATATCCATTTTATATTATATACTTAATTAACATGGTTTTATCCATCTCTTGAACTGTCTTATTCTTCCTTTCTACCACACCATTCTACTAATGTGTCCTTGCTACTGAGAATTGTCTTCTTATTTTATGAACCTCAAAAAATCCATAAAACTCATTATAAAAAAATCTCCTCCTCTATCAGACCTTATACACTTGATATTTCCATTCTTCTCATTCTCAATAAGAGCCTTGAATTTCTTGAACCTGTCAAGATCTTCTAATTTCTCTTTCAAGAATACAACCCAAGTCATTCTTATGTAATCATCAATGAGCAACATGAAGTAACTATCTCCTTGAATGATTTGAATTTATAGAGGCCCATAAATATTAGTGTATATTATCTCCAAGGATATTGTAGTAGAGTACTCCTTGGACTTGAACCTTCTTATATTTTGCTTACCATGTTGACATGCCTTGCAAAAAATGTTTGTAGGTTTGATGATCTTAAGCATGTTCTTCATAGAATTCTTAGCACTAATCCTAACTAGGTTATTTAAATTTAGGTGACCTAGACTTCTATGCAATATCTGAATTTCATATATATTTTTGATAAAATATCTCGCCTTCTTGATCTCATTCAAAACATATAAGTTGTTCTCAATTCTTTTAGCATTGGAAATTAGCATTCCTGATTTGGGCTTCCTTACCTCACACCCCTTATCATGAAAGGTCAGTGTGTGTCCTTTATTTAAAATTTGAATCACATTTAGGATTTTACATTTTATACCTTCCACATACATCACATTTCATGTCTTGATCTTTCCATTATCCAAACTTAAGACACCCTTATCAACTATATTGGTAATTGTGTTATCTATAACATTAACTATTATTACAACATTCTCCTTAAAAGAGATGAACTTGTTTTAATTTCCTATCATGTGCCCTAAAACACCACTATCTATGTGCCATTTCATGCATTCATATTGAATGTGAAAGTCAGTCTGAGCTAGCATAGAGTCCTCTTTGATTTTATGTTCCTTCTTGGCAAATAGACCATCTTATTTCTTGAGCTCAATCTAATCCATCCTAGATTTCTTTGGATTCCATACCAATGTTTTGTCCTTATTATATATTATATAATATTCATATGTCTCATTTAATATTTTAGTTCTTCTAAATCTATTAGAATAGTATCTAGCAATATGTCCTATATTGTGATAGATGTAGCAAGCAACATTTATGTATTTACCTTGATTCTGTGATAACTTATCCTTTATAGCATTGGGTTACCTAATATATATTTTTAGGTTGGTACTTTTTACATGTCTTGAATTCTCATGCTTTCTCAAAAATCTACTCAATTTGTCTTTGATTTGTTCATGCTCAGCCTTCAATGAGTCTATCTTTATCTTTAAATTGTCATATTCAAATTATTTTGACTTACACATTGTGTTAACCTCTTATAACTAGATTATAAGATACTTTGTTGTATCATTTTATTATTTTAAGTCACTAAGGGTATTCATAAGCTCAAATTTAAGGTATACTTAATCTTTTATTTCTTCACTATCATAGTAGACTTCTCTATCATACATGGCGTCTTCTTCTTTTTGATCATCAGACATTCTTGTGTTATTTTGGATCACTTTTTAAGTGGTTAAACTTTAATTAAAGTACCATTATATGATACCAATTATTTAAATCACAACCATTGAGAGGGAGGGTGAATAAGTGATCAAACTTTTCATTCACATCCACTTGTCATCCCTTAACCATTTAAAACCATTCATATGAGCATGAATCAATAACATAACATTTGAAAACAATATCTATGTTGTAAAACCTTGTGGGGAATAAAACCCACTAAAAATATCTTGGACAACTTGTCTTATAAGACCATGAATCAGTTTTAGTTGAGCACGAATGCCTAAGTTTATCAAGTACCAACTTGACTTTAGCAAGAACTAACTTGCTAGGAGGATACAACCCCCTTGTTGATCAATAACCCACTTAATAAATTTTTTTAACCTATCCACATTTATATTTTTGACCTCTCATAATTTATTATGGACTTATGTTTCTCTATCACACTCAAATCTACCTCTTACACAACTAGAATAGTGCTTTACCTTCTTCACTCAATTAGCCCTTCTATGACTTGATTAGGTCAGATGAAATTGGTAATATTATTTAGTAACCCTATTTTATATTAATTATATTTTCTCTATATCCTCTTGATTGTATACAATACCTCCTTCATCTTGTCAAAAATTCACCTCATTCACTTCAGATACCTGTATACTCAACCTAGATAATTATGCCTATTAGGCCTTATTCTTATAGTTGACTCTTACTAGTACATACCTTGGTTAGAAAAAAACATATCTAAACATTGGTAAATCTTAAAATGTGTCAAATAAAAATTTTCATACATGAAACATACACTACATAGGTTTCCCACCACTCATAATAACCAAAACCACCATTAGGCCGCAAGGAGACCTAATGCAATTAGGCCTTCTCAAGTAACACATTACACTTGGCCCTATTGAAACTTATTGACCATAAAAACGTGGATTAAAAAATTAAAAAAAACCTAAAATATACCCATTATAATATTAATTTAGGTCCATAACACCTTTTAGTCTAACTCACTACTTAGACCACATCATTAACACAACTCATAATTAGTCCTTCACACACACAGAAATTTTTACATATAACCATAATAAAAATTCATATTTTTATACAGTTAATTACCTCATATACATCACCAAATTTATTATACACTCCAAAATAGAGCTTAAAACCTCAAACTCACTTCTGTAACATGACTACCCAGAATTACCTAAATACTCCAAAACATAGTCATGGAAACAATGACTTAGAGCACATATGTATTCACTTTAATGAAATTAATATGGGTTTATATGATCATAAAAAATCATTATATAAAATTAAAAAAAATAAATTATATTTTTGATATCAATATTTGTCTTATACACCAATCTCGTGTCTTCACTGTACACAGACATTATTGAGTTAGATAGGTCAATTTGAGAACAACTTTATGATTATATGTAAACATATAAAAATATTATAACCAATATTTATATGTGTTACATGTATTTAAAAAAAACCCAATTTAATTTTATCCATCCCTAATCTATGGCAACACATCCCTAATCTCATTTCCATTTCTACCTAGTTTTTCTCATTATCTACTTCACTGGGTCTTTTTAACAATAGGTCAAATTCCATGAATAATTTGGAATATTTTAGGTATATAACATGATTATGAACCAACATATAATATAATAAAGTTCACAATATTTAACCTCCATCCATTATGCAAATTTGACTTAGTCAACCCTTCATGTTATAATAAATATCTAAGAAATCAAGCTTTTTTTATAGGGTCCACTTACTCATATGAAAAAAAAACATTTATATATACTTGGGAGAGTAAAATACATGATAATAACATAAAAATAGTTCATCCAATCCATTATAATCCATTTCCATCAATATCTTTCATATCAGGTCACTATGAGGGTTTTAGGAGGGTTTAAACCACCTTACAGTCTTAATGATCATTCATAAACCTTAGGCCCTTAGTACAGAAAACAATGCATGGAAATTTGAGATAGGACCCTTAAAAATATCCCTTGAATGGATTATTTTTTCATGAAAAATTTACACATGTTAATGAACACATTAAAGTCCTCAAGTTGAGAACCCTTCATTTTGTGTACATAGGAAACCTCAAAACCACATTTCATGCTTTTCCTATAAACCATGACTTTAAATTTGATAAAAATACCTAAAATAGCATTAAGAACCTATATAAATTATCATTTTTCCATTCATTACTTGTAAATTAAACCTCATACCCTAATTGATTACCATCTCTCTCTTTGCTCTATAAACTTTTGATCTACAAGTCATATAAGGCCTTGAAACCTACCTTCTAGCCATTATTAATGAATTATCAACCTCAAAAACATTATAAATAAACTTATCACATGATCTAATATTTATTTTAATCCTTCATAGGTTTTTAAAACATCTCATAACCCCTCATTAGGTCAGGTAGAGTCTATAACTGGTATATATGCATACTAGTCTTGTAAGTTCTACCCCTATAGACTTATCTTGAATATTTATTGAGTGATCCAATGATTAATAAAAACTATAATGTGTCCTAAAACATAATATTAAGCATATATTCACCCATATTACTAAGCCACCATGATCCTCCATGCATAATACTGGTCATTCTATGTATAAGCCTTCTTCAAGTCACCTCATGAACAATCTTTAGCATCAACGACAATATCAAAGTCAATTATTATTCAATATAATAAAATATAAACAACCCATATTATTTTTTATGGTTTTGAGGTAAATTTAGAGAGAAGAGCCTTAGCTTGATGGGAGACTGACTCTTAGATATATAATTAGGGTTTATAAGTGAGACTATTTGATGTGTACATATATACAATTTCATATATCCAAAAGGAAATGATATTCCTTATGACATCATGTGTAATTTTTATAAAGTTAGAGGGAATAAATATCATTGCATTTGGTTTCCTTATACTAGTTAATTCTAGAGTAGGGTTACCATTTTTATGATCTAGGGTTTATGATTTGGGTGTAGTTGGTCCATGACATCTATTGTATTATTTCTTGTGGATATAAGACTATAGGGCCTATTGTTTTATTGTGTTTTTGTATTTATGATATATTTACCATTTATTAACTAGTTGGGTTACCCCGTGTTGTTGATGATAGTGTCCCTTGAGTTTTTATATGGAGATAAGACTATGTTATACGTATTGTACCACATACTTCAGCCTTATCGATGATTACCTATGGTGATATTATATGGTAGCCTTATATGGATATTTCTAGTAATTGGATGACTTGGCTTATGGTTACCCTTGGGTTGACTCATGTTCATATTACTAGTAATTGTACTTGGTGGGTAGAGATATAACCTATTACTCATTTACACAAATATTTTGGGGTACCACATCTTATGAATCTTATAGTAGTTCTTGAGTATTGTGACTTTTATGCAAGTGAAAAAAGGGTTAGTCGATGTATGGGAGTACTTATGGATATACCTGTGATCTAACCATGATGGTCAAGAGCTTGGATAGGTCATAAATGATAGATGAGATTAGTTAGAGGTATTACCAAGGAGGTTGTAGCTACAAATTTAGAAATGGTAGTTATTGATATTGAGGAGATAGATTGACTATTATTGAGCCATAATAATAGTATTTAAAATTACCAATATAATCATGATGATGATAGAGATGTCAATGGGTGGTGATGCGTACATAAGAGGAGGCAGTTAATCATGAAGATCACATGGCCTAAGTAGCACATATTTTGGTGATAGAGCATCAAAATCTGAGTGATCCATGATATGATCACATTATTTTTCTTATTTTTTCATCACCTCATAATAATTCCCCTTAGTAAGTGTTTATTGTTTTAAATTATAATATAGTTGACTATATATAGTTGTGTGTGTGTGTGTGTGTGTGTGTGTGTGTGTGTGTGTGTGTGTATTTTAGTTACATGTTTGGATATTGTACATGTGTATGTGTGTGTTTGTGTGTGTGTGTGTGTGTGTGTGTGTGTGTGTGTGTGTGTGTGTGTGTGTGTGTGTGTGTGTGAGAGAGAGAGAGAGAGAGAGAGAGAGAGAGAGAGAGAGAGAGAGAGAGAGAGAGAGAGAGAGAGAGAGAGAGAGAGAATGTACATCTATTTTTTATTCTGTAAATA
>JARHVA010007097.1:222500-370000 GCA_037957365.1 Torreya grandis
ACATGTATTTTATGTTGATTTAATATTTCATTCATAATATACAAGTATTTTAATGAAATCAAGGGAAGAAACACAAGTCCATGATCTTTCATCTATTAAACCATATTTGACTTGGATGTTTCCTATTTATACAGTGATAAATAATGGTGGATCATCAACATGGAGCAATATCTCATCAAGTATCATTGAAGATATAGGAAATTTGAGTGAAATAGAAGTTTCACTATTTAATCAATATGGATAGACATCTCTTCACACTACTGGAGGATGTTATCTTTCAATCCTGATAAAGTGGTTTCTTGCCCCATGGATGAAAGTTGAGATATGTTCACTTCAAGTAATAATTTCATTAATCTATTTTTATGTTGAAGAGAATTTTTCATGAGTTATAATAAAGGAATACAATATGGGAGATGTGATAGTTCTGTTATGGGATCCCATTCATCATAATCTATTAGAGCACTATTGGATAGAGGTGCATAATGTTGCAATAAATATTTTAAAGGTGGGTTGTAATGACATTGAAATTTATGTTGATAAGGTATGTTTGATTTAGTTTGGCTAAGATAGGTTGATTGTGTTTAATCACTTGTGCCATCTTAGGTGATGTGGTTGAATCTTTACTAATTTCTTGTGGTTGAGTATAATAAATATCAATTGATGTTTTTGAGGTATCCACTTAAGGTGTCTGAGTTATAGGGGGAGTAGATATTGTATTTATGGTATGATAAGTATAGTTAATTTATGTTTTGGGTGTTGTTCCTTATGTATTTGTTAGTTTTGCATGCCCTAATTCTATGAAATGAAATGGGTAAGAGTCTTGAACAATGCATAATTTTGTAAATTTGTTATAGTTGGATGTTGGATCAGGAAAAATATAAAAAACTACTCACCTCATGTTAATCATGTTAACAACATTCTCATCATTGACATTAGGATATATGGTAGTTTCACCATTATTAGTAATAAGAGGTTGATTAGAGTTATCTTGATGGTTAGGAAGAGGATCCTTATAAATAGCTAAGTGAGCATTATCTTGATTTAAATATTCATTATTGGTTTTATTTTCATGATCCTTAGTTATTATCTCATAAGCTTGTTTTCATTTGCGTATAAGCAATTAATGATCAAATTTGGGTCCAAGGAGATAATCCATAGAAAAGTTTCATAATTGGTGATAAGTTTCATGACAATGGCCCCAACTGGCATGAAATAAATAATTTTTTTAAGATCATACCAATGTTTAATAAGTCATGTAGGATTAAGATCTCACGGGGAAAGTCACAAAAAATGATTTTGAATTTATACTAGGGAAAGATATTTGTGTACATCCATAGTATTTCCCTAAGAAAATGTGGAACTAGGATGAGAATTATTATTTGGTATTGGAGGATTATGCTTCATGGTGTTGTTTGGAGCAATGTCTTAGATGGTGTGTATGAAATCATAAGAATATGTAACATCATTGTTTTTTCCATGTCTATTATTAGATTTTAAAATCATTCATTTTATTATGGAAGGATGTGAAGGTTAAAATTGGAATACAAGTAAATATTTATTTTTATCTTGGTCGAGGGCCTCTTCCATGGATTTTGGGGAAAGTGTACTAACACAGTATTATAGTTTATGATGAATAGCATTAGTGAATAAATGGAAGATATTTCATGCAAAATATTATGCTTAGCTTTTTTAAACAAGGCTTTCCATAATTTAATGAATACTTGTGTTTTTTTAGATTCTAATTATTTATAGTTGATAAAGTGGCCTAGGTTATTTTCTATAAGGTCACTATTTTGGAATTATTGGACGAAAGCATTGATTGGGTCTTCAGAATTAGTGATAGAATTAGTTTTAAGTTGGTTATACCAGTCTAAAGTATCACTTGAAAAATAAATATCTAATATCTTGGTGGATTCAAAGGTATTAAGTTTAAACCAATGTTTATATATATTTTATAAGGTTTTCAAATGTAAATCCGGTTCTGTGGATCCATTATAAGTAGTAGTAAGAGTTATTCCCCCTATTTAAATGTTTGTAATTTAAGGAATCAGTGGTTCATTTTTTAAAATTTTAATAGTTTTTTTATAAGTGGGGGTTGTGGTATAAGATTACCATGTGCATCTCTAAGGTGAGGTGGGAGAACATTAGGATTTTGTGTTCCACATTGAGTAGGTTGAGGTTGGTTTTGGATATCCAATAATTGGTTTTGAATTTTTCTTCATTTGGTTTACATTATTATTATGAAAAGTAGCCATGTGGTTAAGAGGTTGCAATAGTAACTGATTAGTTTGAATACTATTTTAAGTAGTAAAACCTATATTAGATGCATTAGTATTATGTGAAGTATTAAGAGATTTAGTTTTAATAGGAGTATGATATGCATTATTTGAATATGAAGCACTAGTATATTTATAATCACTATAAACATGATAAACACTAGTATGGAATTGGGTATTAGTGTGGGTTTTTTTAGGAGGCCCACTAAAGTTCACACTTGCAATGTTTATAGAAATAATTGGCATGGATGTGAAAGAATACATGGAGGATGACATCATAATGTTATAAGGAGACATTATATAAGGTAAAAGTGTGGAATAAATCATAACATGACTTTCCCTAAATCCTATGGAAAAACTAGGTAAAGGTAAATGGGGTTATCCAATATGACGTCCCATCAGGAGGTTATATATAACTACAGGATCCTTAGCTATATGTTGAGGATTTTCATGGATGAATATATTTATTTCAGCTATGTATTCAACATCATTTTCATCTTCTACCATTTTCATGAACAAGGGGTTAATTGTTGCAGAACAGGGTAGAGTCCCATAGTAGTTTGAGTGGTAACATGGATCTTGCTTTGATTTGGGTTCATTACCAAAAAATGTGTTTTTGTAAATTTATTAAGATTAGTGAAACTCATCATATTAGTTTGATTTTGATTTGTAGTTTCATCAAATATATGTTGCATGATAAATGAATTGAATTAAAAATTTATGGTAAACTAGATAATTTGTACTATACTAGGTCGACCAAGTTAAGTTAGTTATATAGGAAAATAAATATAATAGCCTATAAAATATTGGGTTGAGATATTTAATGTACTTATTTAGGAAGATAAATAGAACCAATAAAATACTAGGTTGAGATGGTTGACATAATTCTATAGGAAGATAAATAAAACAACTTGTAAAAGACTAGGTTGAGGTAGTCAACATATTTTTATAGGAAAATAATTAGAATAGGAAATAAAAGATTGGGTCAATATGGTTGAATTAATTCTATAGGTTAAAAAGGGAAGAATGGTCTAAATCTAGATTATATGGTCTTTAATTAGAGAAAATATAACTAAACACATAGACAACTAGTCGAATTGGTCAATCTAGTTACAACACAACACAAAGCTTGTATCAATGTTAGCTAATATAAGTTTTTAATATAACATAGAATTTGAAAACAATTAATAATAATTATTTTTATAATCTAACTAAATAATTTCTTGAAAAGAAGACTAGGATGTTGTACTAACGGTTTTGATTAAAAGTATAGGCTCCCAAAGGTACTTACTTTTCCAATGGATAATGCTAACCCAATGTTTTGGAATACTAACTATGGAAGAAGTACCATTCCCATAGCCACTAAGCCTAGTTTCAATGTTAATTTTGAAGTAACTTCTCAGTGTTAACTTATAATTGAGGGACCACAAAAAAAATGGATGGTTGGATTCTAAATTTTTAATAAAGAGGGAAATCTTAGGCATTTCCAAAATATTATGAGGTAGGGGAAACTAAAGACTATGTTTAGCTCAATATTATCGATATGAGTATTGGGGAAATCCTCTCACACCATGATATTTATAAATGATAAATAAGGACCATAAACATAGTATCAAGTAGCCTTTCATGATAGTAAACAAGTAGTTTGAAAACTACTAGTACACAATTTCTAGGGAAGCCCAAATAAAGTGAAAAATAAAGGCCAAAATAAAAGTTTCAAAATCTATTTTGTAGTCTTAGGAATGTAAATATATAACTATCCAACTAAAAATTAAAGTGAGTTTAATTACTATCCATGTAGATTAATTCCCATTACTTGAACTAAGAGAAAAATAAATAAAATGGAGTCAAGCTAGTTGACTTGGTTGTGTAAACAAAATAGAACAAAGTTGAGTTAGTTGACTAATTTTGTTAAAATACAATCCAAAAGGAATGTAGTTGAGCTAGTCGAATAAGTTTCCTAGATAGAAAGAAAATATAGAACTAAGTTGATCCAATTGACTTAGTTGATTATAAAATTATAGTTTTGTGGAACTAAAAAATTGGGGAAAATAATACTAAAATTTGAATTTTGAAAAAGATAAGGAAATGAAATTAATTTAAAATTTGATATAGATTAATTACTAAGATGTTTAAAATGAACTTGTAATTGTAAAATGAGTCAACCAGGTTGATCTAGTAATTTGTCTGAAGTTGTTAAATTATTGTTTTGAGTTTTATTATCCAAATAGATTATTAGACCTATAGAGGGAAATACATAATATTTAAAAGAAGTTGAGTTGGTCGATTTAGTATTAATAAAACTAATAAATGATAAAACCAAATAAAACTATGTCAAATGAATTGACATAGTAAACTGAATAAAATGGAAAATAATAAAATAATCTAGCTAGTTGATTCAGTTAGATGATAAAACATTAAAAAAAAAAACTATATCAATAGCTCAATCTAATTTTTATAAATCTTTAAATTTGTGTGTAGAGAGCCAATGAAATAATTATGTTCCCCATAGTTGGAAAACCTATGAAAAAATACACTAACTAGTTTTATCAAGATGACAAAGATGTATAAACCTACACAAAAAGCCTAATGAAGTTGATAGGGTCAAATGAGTATAAAAACCTACACACATTGGGTTGATAGGGTCAATAGAGTATGAAAACCTACACATATAATTTTAAACTAGGTTGATAGGGTCAATCTAGTTGTCTATAAATAAAAAATTAAAAATATGAAAGGGTTATATTCACGTTTGATTCACTAGAATGTATGAAATCAAAACTAGACATTTATACAACTTATTCTACTTAATAATGTTCAAGCTCAAAAAAGGTAATAAACTAACAAGTATATTTTTGGATATGTTTAAATTAGGTTCATGACTAATAATGGATATGCTAAAGCTACACTAAGGGATCTCTTATCACACTAATTCAAAGGAGAGGTTTCCAAGGCCTCTAGGCAAATGCCATTTTTTGATAACCCTAACTAGGTATGTATGATTAAATTATGTTAAGAA
This sequence comes from Torreya grandis, assembly GCA_037957365.1. Taxonomy (NCBI): domain Eukaryota; kingdom Viridiplantae; phylum Streptophyta; class Pinopsida; order Cupressales; family Taxaceae; genus Torreya; species Torreya grandis. The sequence continues at coordinate 227,796 of JARHVA010007097.1, forward strand.
ATATAATCTACTAACAAATATATAAGTTAATCAAGTAAATGTATATGTAATCTAATCTATTGTTGACTAAAGCTTGTGTAAAAAATGGGGAAGATAAAAAACATGCAAAGGAAAATATATCTATAACATAGAGAAGAACTAAGCAAGGAAAGATACAAATTAACATATATTAATTCTATGATATCTACTTACCATAATATTAAGGGCTTAAGAATATATTTATATTTGTTAAGGTGAACCCATCAGGACTCAATCTCTCCCTTGGCTAATGGTGCTTTGTAAGAGGTTGTTTTGGGCTTGTAAGGATCATAAAGATTAAATCATCTCTAGGCTACAAGACCTCTCCTATTCATCTGAGACTTCCACAAGATAAGTGTTGGTCCTTCAAGGGATATAACCTAAGCAATGAAACCTACTATTGATTATATAAGTAGATTTGAGATTAATAATGGTGTGTTATTAATTGATCTTATATTATAAATGAAATGAAAGGGGGTATATATATTCATGGATTTACCCTAAACCTTTCCAAAAATTAAGTTGATGGAGTTGGACTAGTTGACCTCATTAGGCAAAGAATAGAGTCATTAGGTCTCAAATTATGTTAGCTTGGGCTGACCTAGTTCTATAATGGGTGGTAAATTACATAATGTGGTTGACCTGATCAACGTAGTAGGATACATGGTAAAAATGGTGGTTTTATTAGTTAGGGGCTATTTTAGGTGGAGATTTTCTTACGAAAGTGTATAAGTAGGGTTTCAAATCCTATGGAAATGGACATGAATAACTTGTAATGGTTTTAAGTGGTGATATAAGGTAGAACAATCCTATGAATTACCAAAGGTCTACCAAACCCTTTCTCAGTGCAGCATTTAAGGCATGCACTTAATGAGATTGAGATTCGATAGGTTCTTGCAAGACAAACAACATTAATTGATAAATTTTTAAAATATCATGTGTATATAATGGACATTAGCTTGTCAGTACAATAATATAAATGGAATGATATAAAACCCTTTCAATTCATTGATGCTAAAAATCAAGAGTGATTTTCATAACCATAACCTAAAAGAGTTTAACTTGAACATGGAATACCTTCCATCCCTCATAATATTCAAGGTTCATGTTAGCAACCCAAATTACACCCTATGAAGGAGATTATCTAATTCTTATTCAAACCTAGAATATCATGAGAATGGACTAAAGGTTGTGGGTGACCTTATAACTAGACTATACCTTTATATTATGGGGCTAGCTCCCTTGATATATCAACTTTTAATTCTTTCCTAAACCCTATTTTTCTTTGGGGGTCAAAAGAGTTAGATAAACAACTGAAAAGGAAAATATATACTAATCATGGTGATGCACAAATTCTTCAATGATACTCTCTTAACCTTGTCTTTAAGCACACTTTTGAATCAAATAGAAATATATTATCAACTATACTTTCTTCACATAGTCCTAAACATGAGTATTTCATATGGAGGTTAGATAAAAAGTATTTAACTTGAAGTTAAAATAATAGAGGTTTATATGAAACAGTACAAACTAACTCACTCTTCAACACAACTTTTATCTTTTAACACTTCATATGACCTATAGAGGATGAAAACATAGAATTAGGTAAATGAGAGGACCTAAAAAATAAGATTAATCTCATACTTTTTTGCAAGTCAATAATCAAGATACACACTAATAACAATGAATAAGTATGCAATAATCTTTTCTTATTAATTCAAGGTGCAAGATATAATTTTGGAAGAATTTTGTTATACCATCCTGAAGGATGCCAAAATCAGGATTTGTAAACTCAATAAATATAATTACATGAAGAGAGGTAGAGGGAGAGTGGCATAGAAGTCCTTGAATAATTCAAAAGACCATAACTACCCTACATGACAGTTGTAATAGTCCTTTATGCATTAAAGTGCTTTCAAAGGGTGTCATTAGGATGGTCAAAGCCTAATTTTAGTAACCTTTAACATATGAAAGGTCTAAACACACCATATTCATTGGATTCCCTCTATTTTATCCATCTCAAACACTAAATATTCATAAACAACCATCCTCCATGTAAAATCAATTGATTACCTCTTCTTGTGGGTTGACTATATCCATATAACGATCAAAAAACCTTCATGAGTGATCATAAATATAGAACTTTATTTATTCAAGTGGTAATTATGGATGTCTATAGATAACACATTGACTCAAAAAATAGTCTTTATATTCCCAAGAGATTCTTCATCTACAACTTAGTCTTATTTGACAAACTAGGCCATTTTGACTAGTCTCATAGACTGGATGATTATAAAAGAGTTGTAGAGGTATTTCAATGCATGTTTTTGGACATATAATGTCTTGAGGAAGTAAAACTAGTCTTATACAAACATATAAAATGATTTTCAACTTCTTAAACTACCTTTTACCTCTTTTTCTTGAAAAACATTATCTTATGATAGGTTCATACACCATCCATACAACAAAGTACCATATTCATGACCCTATGTAAGTGTACTAGATGATATAGATTATTAGAAGGTTATTTTAATCTATTTGAATTCATTTTCTCTCAAAAATTCATAGTTGTGTCCTAAGTAGGGTTTTAGAGAGGTTTAAGAGTACTTAGGACTCTTAACAATGATTCATAAATTTTAGATGTTAAATCCATGAACCAATTACACAAAACACTAGTATAATAAGACCTCCACCTCTCCCAAAGTTCCTATATTCTCATATAAAATATATGTACATTAGTGATCATGTGAAGTCACCTCTCGAGGAAGAAACATGCTTTTTTTAAGCAGTGGTAGGTGTCTTAAGGTCCAAATAATCAGCTATAGTATCTCTCCTATAAATAATATCTAACATACATCCCTCTAACAACCTGATAATCTTGTTTATGAAGATTTGAGGTATCCTCAGGACATAATTTTTCCTTTTGTTTCCCCTTATTGATGGCATTGTTTAATGATACTAATAGATAAGCATATGTATATGTGAGTTTCTTAGAGTTTTGGCTTTATTATGAGTTATTAGGCTCTTACCCACTATCTATAACATTATTAAAATCCTTGAAGTCCTTTAGAGTAATGGTGTTAGTTTAAATGAGCCATTTTCCCTCTATCTACATGCATACAATCTCCTATCTAAACACCTAGGTCTATATGCCTATATAAATAGTCATCGAGACCCCTATAGATAGTTATTAAAAATCTATTTAGGAATTTGAGGACCCATTATCTTCCTTGAAGGTTATCATATATGCAAAAACCATTCATTTCCTTGCTCATAGGTTCAAATTAGATTTCTCAAGCCTAGTCTATACAACACAACCCCTGTATGTGTCAACCATAGGTTGTTGTGATGATTAGGAGAGTTATGAATACCAATAATATCATTTCATGGCTCAAACACTTCATCAAGATTCATTTGGAAGAATTTTTCCTTCATTAGGTGTCTTTCAAGGTTTTATCAAGGGTTTTGGAGGTCCATTACTCTTAGAAATGATTCATAGAGTATAGACCTCAAAAACAAAAAATTATTGTTCTATATTTCAATTGAATTGACCCCTTTAACTTCCCTAACTAGCTCAAGTTCCCATGTAAAATATATGTAAAGATATGAACATAGGGAAGTGTGCCTCAAATGACTATCAAGACTGTGTAAACAAATGGAAGGTTTAACAAGCAAAATGATAAATTTTTTGCATTACCCTCATCTAAGAAATTCTCTCAGTATTTAATTAACTCTCCAAAACATTATTATGACCATTATAATTCTATAAGAACCTAGATATGTCTCAATATGATAGCAAGGTCTCTTACCATGTTTAAGGTTTGTTTGCATCTACTAAACCTCAAGGGCATATTAACTTGAAATTTGAGTGTTATAAATATTATATAGTATATTAAGACTTAAAATAACCTTTTATTGTCTCTCAAACATCCACATTAAGCTCAATCCTCCTATCTTATCTATAAACCTTCAAATAGTCCACTTGGTTCCATTAATGACTACTAATTGACTGAGGTAGCTTTGAGAAAAAATAATGAATGTTACAATAATTTCTAGTCTTTATTATAGTATTAATATATTAATCCAATCATGGATACCATTTGTACCAAGTTTGAGATCCTAACTATACCTATATAGGCTTTAAAACTATAAAACTCCTCAAGATGAGTTATATACACTAAATGTGACTATAATTTTCCTTAGGTTTCAACTATCCAAGTTATGTTCTAACATTTTTATGTTTTTAACAAGGTATTAGTGGTCTATGTATGTTAGTTCATTATATAAATCATCCTTAAATGGTCTCAATTCTTCAATCATACCCACAGTCCTTATCATTATTCAATCTAAGAAAGAACCCATAGAAGATAAGCATACTAAAACTTACCTTGACTATGTTTTGATGTTTAAGGACTATGTTTCATGTTTACAAAAATTCTAATAATCCTTGAATTTTATTGAGATTCTCAAAAGGTTTAAACTATCACTTATATATCATGCTAACACTTCAATCTACTACGTTTGCTCATGTATATAATATTGCACATGTAGGTGTTTTTTTAAAATGTTGAATATATCTTGTGCTTAAACCACTTAATTATAAATGGACTTGAATATTTCATAATTACCTCATCTATGACTTAAAAATCTCTTCATGTTTCCATACCTGACAAATTCAACTTCCATTCTAATGCATAGGACTGATTTTTGCTTCACTTGGATACATAACTCCACTAAGATAGATGTAGATTCACATTAATTATCTCATTGGGTCTAAGACCTTACCTCCACATCCTTTAAATTTTCTAAATCATTTAATTGGTTCATAACTCTTTACTCATATAAACTCTATCTTCTCTCTTTGGGAACAAACATATTGATTCTCTAAAAAGCTTATAGGTTCTAACTAATGTACTAACTTGAGTCATCATTCATGAATGACTATAGGTTATGTCTCTTTGGTCCAAAATAAGGACCTTTTTGCTTTATGAAAACATAAAAACCATGTTTTCTATCATTTATAAACCTAATATATAGAAAACTCATTTTTTAGAGGCAACATGACTGTGCCCTAGCATGACTGTAGGTGATGATCCACTATTACTTGTATGGATTGAGATAGGATGAGACCTTAAGAATGTAAATAACATGATTTATGAACTCACTCATCCATTAATAACAACCTTGGTATTATTTCAACCAAATTCATTTTAATGATAAATCTTCTATCCTCCTCTATCTACAACTTTCCATGAAGTATACTTGATTGTGTTTTGCCTTGGTTATAGGTGAAGATTCATTACTCAATTTCATTACCATTATGATCTCTAAAAACACTTAGGAGTACCAAATACATGTATTAATCACATTGATGTGGTTAAGGAGTGATGATAGTATGTGTGGTGATAATGGAGTATATGGAGACTGAAAACGGAGTGATAATCTTATAACAATTATGAATGGTAGTGAAAAAGTTATGAAATGGAATGAAACATGGGGGATGAAATGACCCATGAAACCATACTCAAAATTCTAAAATGAATCTTAAGAAAGAATAATCATATACCTTAATAGGATATATAATTTTGGAGGTTCTTAATGAAGCATACATAATGAAAAGAGGAATGTAGGATTCTCCAAATTACCTTAACGTATGTTATATTACCTTAACATATGATAAATGAGACTGTGAGGGTGTTGAGGGTAGATTTATGTTTTCTAGGATATGAAACCTTGATAAACTTTGAAAAACCTGAAATAATGACACATGATCATTAATGAAACATCTCATACAACATTTTACTATTCTTTGACAACTTTGAATTGACCATTGAACCATACACTGTCTTCAACCTTGCCTATAGACTACAAATTTAAAATATAATGTGTTATTCAGATCTATATACTCATTAATGTGGATAAAAATCTTGGTTAATGCATGAAAGGTCTCTTCAAGACCCAAGGGATCATGAATAATCACTAGTTTGATCAAAACTATCAAAAACTCCAAAAAACTATACTGCTTCTCTTGCCTTGTGCAGATGTGAATGGTGACCACAAAACTTAAGTTCTTATCATTTGTTCATAAAGTTTTTAAGACTAAAGAAATAACCAATACCTATGACTATAAGGTCATAAAGTCTAATTTCTCTGGTCAAGAGCTTGGATCTTCTTTCTCTTTCTCCTATATGGATTGAGCACAAACCTGAAGTGATCTTGATGTTTGTTAATGAACTAAATAATGAAAACCCATTATTTTTTGGATTATTAAGCCTTAAAACATTCTAATATATTAACCATCTACCTATAACAAGACATTCTTACATATCCAAGACTTTTCCTAAGTAAATTCATAAAGTATGGATCCATACCACCTAAAGACACTGTTGAATCCTACAAATTCTCCTTCATTTCCTCTTGTTTCAATTTTAAACCACAATTTTAGGGAAACATGAAGGAAAATATGGGTAAAAAAGGCTTCCCAAAATAAGGAACACATTTTGGAGAGAAAAAAGGTAGTTATTTTCACATGTGTGAGCTCTTTTGATGGCAAAATAACCTTCTAGACTCATATAAGAGATAATTTCAAAGAATGAACCACTTGATTAAAGAAAAATAAGGACCATGAGGTTTATTTAAATATTTTATTGATGATTTAATAGCATATTGAGGTCAAATTTTGTCATTTTAAGAATAAAACCTTTCTTTTAGACAATATACATATAGTCTCAAAAGATGTTTAATAATGAATATCACAAGAGTACCTTATAACCTTCTTAAAATTTTGAAATATAATTCCATGTATCTTTATCACCCTCTCAAGGCCTAAAATCCACCATGTTATGCATATATTTTTAGAAAATATTATGGTGAGGCATTAGCTACCATCTTCATTAAGGTACTCTAGATCATAAGACCACCTAAATCCATTATCAAAGACATAAAAACCTACTAAACACCATGAGGATACTTATCAAATACATATAAACATAGACATGACAATGATGATGCATTAAGATTTACCCCCTTCACTAGATAATTAATGAATATTCCCTTGAGTTTTCTTTGATTCCTTAAGAGACATGAAAACTATGAGGTTTTCATGATGGAATAAAGATCCCAATACTCAATTTGACACCTTTCTAGGCCTAAGGATATAATGCGGTCAACATTTTTAGTGACTCAACTAGTTTCACCAGCCTATTGGTCAAAAGAATCTAGAATCTCTTACTTATCACTCATAGTGACATAAAACTTTGGACTGCACTTGAAATTTTTCAACCTTGAAGACTTGAACATAAATTAAACAAAAAAGACACAAATAAGAAATAAAAAACAAACAACTAAAAAAATAATAGCTAACAAGCATGTGTATTAACACTTAAAGGAAGGAAACTACTACTATGTACAAGAGGATTAGTTCTCTTAATAATAATACTTGAGGAACATCCCATCGATAGGAATATGGATCTCCTCATAACTAAAATTTTACAATTGGAAATTATTAATCTCCTTACAAATATTAATGACATGTAGACCACTCCAAAGACTATCAAGTTTTGAATGTTTACCTAGATTGACAAGGTCTTCATCCCACTTGAGTACAATATCACCTTACTAAAAGGTCTATGATGAAGCTCTCTTATAAAAATATATATTTACTTGGTCTTGGTTTGAAAACATAGTATTCATAGAATTATCCCTTTATTCTTCCAACTTTATCAACTCATTCATTCTTACTTCCATTGCATCATTCTCCATGAGCTCCACTTGATGTGCAAGTTATAAGGCTAGTAGTTATAATGAAATGTGAAGATTTGCTTATCTACCATAAAATTGGAGGTAAGGATAGTGAGTAATAGCCTTCTTAGGAGTAATTATATCTCCCCAAAAGGTAGTCTTTAACTTGGTATGCCATCCTCTTTGACTGTCCTCCATTATCCTCTTAATGATCCCAGTCAAATTCTTATTGGTGGACTCTACTAGTCCATTGCCCTAAGGATAGTAATTGGGTGAAGATTTGATATAAATTATATGATCAAGGGTCCACTAACACACTTTTTCACTATTGAAATCCAATCATTTTTTGATATAATGGTGGAGGGGACCCCAAACTGAGTCACTACATTGTCATAGAACTCTAAAATTGAGTTCTCATTTGCATCCTTGAGTGAAACTACCTCCACCCACCTAATAAAGTAATTAGTTTATTAAAAAAAAATTATTCCCAACACTTTATGGGGTATGAATCATACCTATGAATTCTAATCCCCATTGCATGAAGGGTTGCTCAACTTGAATAGGTTTTAGAGGCATGATAGCTAGTCTATGCTTATCGATAAATATTGCACATTTGGAACATATTATAAACCAAGCATGTAATTACTTAAAAAAAGTGGGACAAAAAAATACATCTCTTATGATATTTTATGTTGTAGTCTTGGCTTCAAAATTCCCTCCTACAAGCCCATCATGGAATTGATCTAATAATTTGTCTACTTGACTAGTTTTTACACATCTTAGAAATATACCTCCAATGTCCTTATTTAATAGTACCCCATAAATCAAGATATAAGGGATATATTTCATCCTAAAATTTATATTATTTTCCCAATATGATACTATAATACACTCTCCCATTTGGAATAATTTTGCAATGTCTTGTGTCTAGTTAGAAGAAGAGATAGTTATAGCCACATGCTGACTACCTTGGACTACCAAAACCACTTATTTTTATTATTTATCATCTACTAAAATGTGATAAAAAAGTACCCTACCTATAATAAACTTTTTAACATTCATTCATATATCATATTCCATTAATTTGGTCACCCAACCATCCCTCTTTTCACTTAGATCTATATTAAGGATAAAATCTTTTACACTAGGATGAACCACCATCACAAATATATTATTATTATAGACCATATGTCTAAACTTATTCAAGCCCCTTATTAAATTAAGGACATTATTTTAAAAAAATGTATATTTATCCTCATACCCTGCTAATGCTTGACTAAAGAAGGCAATGGGTTGTTATAATTCTTCATTGTTTTATTGCATGAGCATGGAAAAAAATGTATCACATGTGGAGAAGGAATACATGAAAAAATATTTCATAAAATTAGGGTTGAATAGGTTGGGATATGGACTAATGGCATGTTTAATGGACTTAGATATTATTTTACCTTTTTTTCTCCATCAGAACTCCTTATGTTTCTTGAGTATATGAGTTAGTGGCCTTGCCAATTTTACAAATCCAAGTATAAACCTCCTAATAAAGTTGATTTTACCTAATAAAATTTTAAATACCTTATTTTTTTTGTGAAAATACAAATCAAGTATTACCTCTATTCTTTTAGGATCAATAGAAATTCCACCATTTGATACAACATGTCCTAGAAGTCTTCCCTCATGCACTACAAAGATAAACTTTTTGGGGTTCAAAGAAACCCCAAACTATATACACCTATCAAAAACCAATATAAAATGTGTAAAATGATATTTATGCTCTACATAAAAATCATTAATATCATCAAGATAAATGAGTATCATCTCACTTATAAGCCCTTGTAAATCCATGTCCATTGCCATTTAAAAGGTATCTCTAACATTAGAGAGTTCAAAAGGCATTTTCTTGTATGCATAGGTACCCCCACTTAGTTATGAAGGTAGTCTTATATTTATATTTCTCCTTAAATAATATTTGATTAAACACTAAGTATACATCAAGTAGGGAAAACCTTTGTGAAGCTAAAACTCTTTGTAAAATTTGATTCATAGATGGAAGAGGGTAGTGATCTCTTATTGACACCCTGTTGAGATCTCTAAAATCTACACACAACCTTATATCCCCATTATTTTTATTCATAGGTATAATATTTACAACCCATGTATAATTTTTTATGGAAAATATTATGTTGGACTCAATAATATTTTTTAATTATTTCCTCATAAGGATCTCAACCTTGGGGTTGATTGGTCTTTATTTTTGCCTCACAGGTTTGGAATTTTATTCTAGCTCTATGGTATGTTGTGCCAACCTAAGATTATTCCCATTAAATTTATGATATTACCATGAAAAAACATCCATAAATTCTTTGTATAATGCTATGAAGGCTTCCCTCTCCTCCTTAGTATTCACTTTTCCTAACTTGAGTAGTTTACCTTCAAATATGGAAATTTGTTCATAATGTTTCTTTTTAGTGGAGATGATTACCTTATATATACTTATTTGGTCATCCTCACTAAATATTTTCTCCAAATTTACCAATCCCTTAGGTAACTTATTTGACTTCAATTGGACAATTTGGTCCTCATATTGATGTTGTAACTTATACTAGTTCTTTGAGCAAAATTGTACTTCATATTATAGGAAACAGGCAATTTATTGATCACTATCAAATAATTTATAGCTTACCTCATTATCAAGGATTTAGGGCCTACATACCACTTTAATTTATAACTTCTCCTTAGTTTCCTTGAACCCATCAACTATATCATATTTTTCTCTAATAATAACTAATCGATATGCATGCTAATTGGCTCCTCAAAGAATGGAGTGAATGTCAAAAGCCTAGAATTCCTCCATGAGGTCCCAAACCTTATGTTTATATTCCTTTAAGAGTGGATTCTTGGCTGCACTTATACCTATCTCCTACTATACTAATAGTTCATTATCTCCCTTAACTTGTATAATATTAATACCCCTCTTCCTTGCCTATTGTAGACCATGAATAAGGGCCTCATATTTTGTAGTATTAGGGGTATAATGAAATTTTAATATCATAAACATAATAATACCTTTTATTGAGAGTATATACATGCATGCCACCTTCCCCACTCCCATTCTTTGATCTAGACCCATAAAAGAATAAATTCCAAAACTCCTTCATGATCTTGTGTTGTGCTAGAGAGACTTGGTATTATGGAACCTTATTTATGCATGCAATAAACAACCAAAATTGATTCTTAATGTTTTTATAAGGATCATAACCATTATTTTCAGCTACCCATTCATCAAGGAGTAGGTTTGGTAAATTTTAAGTGGTTTAAAAGGTTATTGGTCATTAAGGTGTTCATCCTCCTCTAAGATAGTAAAATTGACATTTGATAATTGGGAATATAAGGTTCTAAATGGAACCTAGATATATAATCATACCTTATGGTAACCTTTGTCCCATATCTATCCCATTCATCAAGGAGTAGGTCTAGTAACCTTTAAGTGGTTCAAAAGGTTCCTGGTCATTAAGGTGTTCATCCTCCTCTAAGATAGTACAATTGACATTTCATAATTGGGAATATAAGGTTATACATATAACCTAGATATATATTTAGACCTTATGGTAACTTTTGTTCCATATCTGGTTCTAAAAACCTTGTAGGACCAATTAGAAGAGAGTCACCCCCTATTTTGGTAGTGAAATCCCTAGACAAGCATAAACCAAAGTAGGGGGAATATCAACTACTACCACATCTTGAGAGATGGTAAAATTAAGACAAGAAAATATAATTACCTTAAGGTCCTTAACAACACCTATGGTTTTAGTAGGAGACCCATCCAACTATAAAAGTCCTTTCTCATAAGGCTCATTTTTATGTCCCTACTTATCAACTATGGATTTAGGCATGATAGAGGTACTAGCCCCACTATCAATCATGAAATTATGTACAAGGAGATCACCTATGATGATTGAAATATAGAAAGGGGATAGTTTAACTACCTTTGGTGCTTGAGTATCAAGAGGTTGACTAGAATTTTTAAGGACACCACTTACCTTTTCTACTTGTTTATCCAAAACATGAATCTTGGAGAGATCTTCTTGTAGGAGATCCTTTTGTCCTAGAATAAGCATTGTGTCCCACATAGGAATAGAGACATGGACCTTGTTCATATGATCAAAAATTATAAGATAATGATTGTATGCCTTGGATTATAAATTAGGAACAAAAATGTTGCCTAAAGCTTATGTAAAGTATGGTATGAAAAGACCTTTCTGATTCTACCCCTTACCATTTTTTATTTGTTGAGTTGATGGTAACTTTAGAGATATATATTAAGTCATAGTATTTTGAGGTGGTTGAGAAGGTAGAGTTGTTCCCTTTTGAAAACCCAAAACATCACCAACTACTCTTATTCTGACCCTTGTGTGAGCTACAATTGAGTTATCCACATTTGTTATATTCTGACCCTGATTAACTATATTTTGATCAAAGGGATTGTCACCTTCTTATAAATTTGAAAAGGTAGTTTTAGAAGTTATTTTTCTTCCACTTATTCCTTGTTAACTTGGTACCTTATCTTGAGTCATAAAAGGAGTGTTCCCATTTGATAGAGAAGCTTCTTTATGATGTGAAGGTGGTAGATTATCATGAGACAAAAAAGTAGGACCTTGTTGCATGAAATATTGTTGACTTACCTTACCACTTGTAGCCATTGCCATAATATTTGATTGCTCCCATTAATTAGGCCATTAACCCTCTTGAGCATAATTGTTCTGACTTAGAACCAAAGCTCTAGAACTACTAGCAACATTGGGATTATAGGCTTTATATGGTCTTCCTTGTGTAATTTTCCCTTGACCCTATTGGTTAGGTTGACAAAGAGGCATGTTATACTGATAGAATTGGTTATAATATTTTTAAGGTGCTTGATAAGGCTTGTGAGATGGATTTTTTTTTCCTTTCTAAATCCACTAGCTTATTATTTTATGCCTTAAAAATACCATCTATCTTACCCAATCTATCCACTTGGTTACCATCTATTTGATCATGATTATTTGGGGCTGGTAATGGAGTAATAGTAGGCATAAGGGGGTGAATTTTTGGGAATAAATACATGGGTGGTCTAGGGGTGAATTTAGTTTCTTAGATTAGGCAATTATTAGCCCTTATGGCTACTTCAGAGGCTTTTGGCAAGGTGCTTCCCCCCATTGATTGTATCATAACTACCACATTAGAATTCAAAGATTTCAAGTAATACAAGAATGAATAGTTATGGGTGGGTTTGATAACTTTAGGGATCCTATCCAAGGTTTTTTGAAACCTATATCTGAATTCTACCATGAAATCCTAGGGGTTTCTTTTAATTTTAGTAAGTTGTTCAACCAAGGAGAGATGATCACTCTTATCTTCAAAATGTTTACATAAGAGTTATCCAAACTCATATCTTGTGTTAATGGATGAAAGTATTCAACCCCTATACCATTTGAATGCCTTACCTTTAAAGGAAGTTTCCAATAATCTCATAACCACATTATCCTAGGTTACATTATGCACTGAACCTAGATTGGCTATGTCTATGATATGCTCAATAGGGGTAGTTGAGTTCTTTCCTATAAAACAAGGAAGGAAATTTATGGTATAAAAAAGCATGTGATAAAACTAATTGAGTTTCAAGGGGTTTTCACCATTAAAAATCATAAAATCTTGTCTCCTATGAATAGCCATTTGAAGTGTGGAATTTATAGTAGTATTTATTTGGACAAATGTAGTTTTGAAATCAAAATTAGGAGAATTAAGAAGTGTAGGATTTGGATTGGACTTATAATGTTTCTTTTTCTTAACTATATCCAAAAACAAATCAATAAATTTAGTCTCTTTACCATTTGACGAAGTTCTTGTAACCACTCTTGCCATGAAATTTCTAGAAATATACCTCTAAAATCTTTCAAGCTTGTTGATGTACTCAAATATGTAAATGTATGCTTCAAATATATTCAATGAGTAGTCCCACCAAGGGTGCTATAATTGTCAATAACCCAATTTTCACCCTATGAATAAGATTATTTAACTCTCATTCAAACCTAGACTAACATGGGAATGGCCTCAAGGCTATGGGTTACCTTATAACTAGATCAAACCTCTAGATTATAGAGCTAGCTCCCTTGATATATCAAATTTGAATTATTTCCTAAAATAAATTTTTATTTGAGGGTGAAAAGAGTTATATAGACAACTTAAAAGACAAATCTATACTAATGATGATGATGCACCAATTCTTCAATGATCCTCTATTAACCTTATCCATAATCACACTTGTGAATCAAATGGAAATAAATTATCAATAAGACTTTCTTAACATAGTCCTAAACATGATTATTTCATATTGAGGTTAGATAAAATGTCTAAAACTTGAAGGTAAAATAATGGAGGTATATATAAGACACTAAAAACTAACTCGCTCTTAAACACAAATTCTATCTCTTCACACTTCATATGAGCTATAGAGGATGAACATATAGCATTAGGTGAAGGAAAAGACCTATAAAAGAAGATGAATCTCATACTTTTTTTTCAATTCAAAAATAAAGATACAAACTAATAACAATGAATAAGTCTTCAAAAATATTTTCTTATTAATTTAAGGTGAAAGATATAATTTCAGTAGAGTTTTGTTATACCATCCTGAGGGATGCCAAAATTAGGCCTTCCAAACTAAATTAATAGAAGTAAATTAAGAGAGAAAGAGGGAGAGTGGTTTATAAGTCCTTGAAGAACTCAAAATACCATGACTACCCTACATGAAAATTATAAGTCATCTATATATTAAAGTGCTTTTAAAGGGTGTCTTTATGATGGTCAAAGCCTATTTTTAGTAACCTCTTACCCATGAAAGGTCTATGCATTCCATATTCATTAAATTACATATATTTTATCTATTAAAAACATTGAATAGTCATAAACAACCATCCTCTATGTAGAATCAATTGATTACCTCTTCTTGTGGGTTGACAATATCCATATAACCACCAAAAACCTTCATGAATGCTCATAAATATAGAATAAACTTGCTTAAAAGGGTAATTATGGATTTCTCTAGATTATAAATTAACTCCAAAAGTAATATTTATATTCCCAAGAGCTCCTTCATCTACAACTTAGTCCTATTTGATAGATTAGGCCATTTTGACTAGTCTCATAGACTAGCTTATTAGAAAAGAGTTACAAAGGCATTTCCATGCATTTCTTTTGGACATATAATGGCTTAAGGAAGTAAAACCAGTCTCAAACAAACATATATAATGATTTTAAACTTCTTAAACTACCTTGTACCTTTTTTACTCTTTTTATTGAGAAAACATTACTTTTTGATAGGTATATACAACATCCATACAATAAAGTAACATGGTCATGACCCTCTCTAGGTTTACTACATGATATAGTTGATTTTCAAGTGATTTAAATCTATTTGAATGCATTTTCTATAAAATCTTCCCATTCAAGTCCTAACTAAGGTTTTAGAGAGGTTTAAGAGTACCAAAGACTCTGGATAATGATTCATAAAATTTAGGCATCAAACCCTTGAACCAATTCCATAAAACACTAGTAGAATAATCTCTCCACCTCTCCCAAAGTGCCAAGCCTCCCATGAAAAATATCCATATAGTAGTGAGCATGTGAAGTCACCTCTCAAGGAAGAAACATGTTTTCTTAGTAGTGTTGAGAATGTGTTCTAAGGTATGCATGAATTTTTAATTGATGTCATGAAAGTGTCATTGATGTCATGAAAGTGTCATTGATGTCATTCTAAGTTGTATTTGTTGTTCTTGAGGCTTAGTTTATGAATCAAGTACTTGAGAGACCTAGTGAGAAGGCATAAGTTTGGTGCCATGGTCAGGTGAGTATATTGAGGCTTGAAATAAGATGTGTGGTAGTTTATGAGTAAGGTATGTGGTTGTATGACATGATAATGATGTATTGAGAATATTAAAAGAGGTCTAAAGGTGTGTTCAAGGTCTAAGTATGAATGATATTTCAAGGTCTAATGTGAAAAGATACCTAGTGTGGCCTAATGAGGGGCCAAGTTTGTTGATCAAGTATGAGGTCAAAGTCTAAAGTAAAAATCATGATTATTGGTGTTGGGGTTTTTTATGTGAAAAAATGAGGTATTAAATACTTGAGAAGTATTTTCTTATGTTTTTTGGCATGTTCAAACTTTGAATGAGGATCCAATAAAATTATGGTAGTTGGGGAAGGATCCTAGCTTAAATTTATTTGCATTGGTTTTGGAGTTAATGGGAATTCCTTTATGAATGATTGCTAGGAATTAAAGGCAGTTTAAACCCTCCTAAAACCCTCATACTGACCCAATATGAAAGATCTTGTGGGAAATGGCTTAGAATTATTTTTTTGACCTATTTTGATGATTAGAACATATAGAGGACTCTCCCAAGTTTCTCCAAGTGGCCTTGTTTTGTTATAAGAGTGAAGGGAAGCTATAGAAAACTCCTTGTTTCTTAGATTTTTGACATAGCACATAGGGTTGACTAGGTCAAACCATGAAAATGATTTGAGGATGATATGTGAGGATTTTAATTTTTTCTCATGTTAGTTTTTGAGTATTTTTTAGACCTTCAATATGCTAAATTGGTCATGGAATTTGACTTATCACTAAATAGGCCTAATGAGGAAGATAATGAAAAAACTAGGTAGAAGTGAGAATGAGATTCAGGATGGGATGAAATGGATTAGGGAAGGATACAAATGCATGGGGTTATTTTTAAAGTCCTATATCACATATCCTCTTTGAATATAAGTTTTGAATATGCTCATATACAAGCTATTATTTGTTCTCAAAGTGACCTATCTAACATAGTAAGGTTTGTGTAGGGTGAAGACATGAGATTGGTCTATAAGAAAAATATTGATGTTGAACCTTTATATATATATATATATATATATATATATATATATATATATATATATATCTGTGTGTGTGTGTGTGTGTTTAAATATGTTATAATTATTCTTAAGGATCATATAAACCCATTAGAAGTTCATAAAATTATTCACATAGTGTTCTAAATCTTGATTTTCATGACTGTGTTTTTGGAACTATAGGAAGTTTTCTATATATGAATGAGATTGATGCCCCTTAGTTAGTATGTCTATAATTGAATAATAAAATACACATTAAATTTTTATATAGGTCTCATAGGTTAATTTTAATATATTTTTCTTCATTATAAATTCCTATGAAGATGTGAAAAGTCAAAGGTTCTTGATTGGGTTCTTGAAGCATGTTTACAGTTCTGAGTGAGCATATGAAAATAGTTTGTTTGAGGTATTTTTCATTTTTTGGTGAAATATAATGAAAATTATGATTACCTTGAGTTCATGTAGTTTCTATCCATATGATTTTATGTGGTTATATTGAGATATTCAAAGCAGACTTTCTAGCAGTGAGAAGGCTTAATTGCAAGTAGACCTAATGGTGTGGTTCAAGGAGTGAAATGAGATTATTGGTGTTGGGGAAATAATTTGATCTTATAAAGGGTATAATTAAATATTTATTGAATTTTTTCATCCATTTTTTAAGGATCATGATGTTCTAAGGTGATCAAGGTGAAACGTGTGATTTGAGAAGGCCTAATTGCATTAGGTCTCTATTAGGTCTAATGGTGGTGTTAGTCCTTATGGGTGGTGAGAAACCTATTTAGTGTGTGTTTCATTTGTAAAAATTGATTTTTGATATATTCCAATGGTTATACATGTATTTATAATTTTATTTCCTACCAATATGTAGGATATCAAGAGTTAAGTATCAAAAGAAGGTCTAATAGGCCTAATTTGACTAGTTAGAATATTTGAGAAAATGAGTGAATGAAATAGAATTTTGGTAACCAAGTAGAGGGATTTAAGACCATAAAGTATGTGTTTTTTATATTTTATTAATTTTTAATAATGATTATATATGTGATAAACAAGGTCATATGACCTAATTCTACTAAGAAAAGGGCTAGTTGAGCAAAGAGGCCTAATAGGCTATTTGAGAGAGAAAAAGAAGGTGGTATTAATAAATTTAGTGATAAAAATATGTCCAAAAGTGATAAAATATTCTAGGTTACTAATTTTTTTTTGAGTTACCTAGGGGTTTGGTGCATCCTTGCAAGTTTATGCTTACTAAAGGACTAGTTGAGTAGGTGCTTGACCAGTGAGGGGTTGCTGCTCCTTATGGGGTTAGTGCCTCACTAAATTTTGATTCATTGATTATAGAAATATATTCCAAGATATTTTTTAGTATTTTTTATTCCCCATGAAGTTTTCCGACATAGATCCTGTGTTCATGTGTTATGTTCTTACTTCATGCTCATGAATGGTTGATTATGCATTGCTATATCTCTAGATTTATTTGAATTATTAATGAATGATATATGGAATTAAAATAAGATTTTTTTAATTTTTTCAACCCCCCAATCCATCTCAATTTTTTTACTTCCAAAAATTGGTATTAGATCAATATCCTTTGTGTAGGCCTAACAGTCTAAGGGAGATCTCTGAAGCACATGTATGGATTTTGATAATGAAAGTGTTTATTATGATTACAATGAGGATATATCCATAGTCATTGAAATATCTTATGAATTTTGTTTAAAAAATAATAATCATATGTAATAATTCACCCATATTAGAATGAAATTAAATACCTTAGAGGCATAATTTGAGAAAGATGCAATAAAGATAAAGACATTATAAATTTGAGGAGTACTATAAAGATCAACACTATTTTGGATAGTCAAAGGTCTTTTCATGATATTACAGGTCTTGGTTTTAAATAAGAACAAATTGAGTTCAAGGATATTCAGTTTCCAAAATTCAATGATCTATCAAGGAGTGATAAAGTTGGTAGAATAAAGACCTATGCAGAAGTGGTCAAGTTTGAAGTAAATAATCAACAAATTAATAAGGGTTTTGTTTTATAAAAGGATATAAAAGGAAATTTCATATCATCCAATGATCATAAAAATAAAAATAAGGTTAAATAATCAAAGTATTTGTATTCTTTCATTGTTTATTGTTTCTCTTGTGGTTAGTTTGGACATAGAGCTATTGATTGTAAATGGAAAATTAGAATCCTATGTTACAACTACAACCAAAGAGGACATATTGTAAGAGAGTGTAATACAAGAGCTATAATGAAAACTAATAATGTTAATAACACATGTATTCATGATATTAAATAATAGATCAAGAAAGTAGACCCTATGGGTAAGATGAAAGAGTAAGAATCTAGAAGAGAAGAATATATCATAGCCCAACCACCTTTCATACTCAGAATGAAGATTTTAAGTGTTATATAGATAGTGGTTGTTTAATTCACATGATATGATATAAGATAAAATTCATCACTTTGAATAATAATTACATAGGTTTAGTGAGGTTTGGAGATAACACATATGATAATAAGTTGGAAAAGGTAATTTTAACTTGGACAATGGGAAGACTAAGATATAAAATGTATTTTAAGTAGATGTATTTAAATAAAAAAAATAGTGTAATTCAAATGTGCACCCAAGGAGATACCCTATCTTTTCATGATAAAGGATGCGAGATAAGGAGATCAAATTTAGGGAGGTTGGTTTTTAAAGCTAAGAGAACTAAGAACAATCTTTATGTATTGAATGACATCACAAAAGAAAAGTGTTATTGAGCAAGGTAGATGAAATCTAGATATGGAATAGGAGGTTATCTCATATGAACTTTGATAATCTATTCAAAATTAGCTCTAAGAGATCCATGAACAACATACCCAAAATTTCCAAACCTATAGATGCTCTTTACAAGACATGTCAACATTGTAAGTAGACTAGGAGAAGATTCAAGTCTAAATAATACTCTACTACTAGACTTTTAAAACTAATCCATACTGATCTATTTGGTCCTACAACAATTCAAATCATTCAAGGTGATATCTACTTAATGTTTCATATAGATGACTTCATAAGAATGACTTGGGTAACATTCTTGAAAGATAAGTCAAAATCTCTAGGTAAGTTCCAAACTTTCAATCCTTTTGTTCAAAATGACATTAATGTGAAAAGAAAGAGTCTTGGGTCTAACAAAGTAGGAAAATTTTGGTCAAATTACTTTTATGATTTTGGTGAGGTAAATGGAATAAGAATATAGTTCTCAGTTGTTAGAACACCTCAATAGAAAGGGATGGTTGAAATAAAGAACATAACAGTTAAATAAATGGCAAGGACCGTATTGAATGAGTCAAATTTATTTTATGGATACTAGAGAGAATATGTGGGTACTTTATTTTACACTTTGAATAGAGAATAGATTAGGATCAATGGTGATAAGACTCTGAATAAATTATGGAATGGTATACCTACAAGTGTTGAACCTTTTAAGGTATTTGAGAGTAAATTTTATATCAAGAGATATGAGGAGGACTTAGGAAAGTTTGAATCAAGGTCTGATGAAGGTAATTTCTTGGGATATTAATCAATTAGTGCTTCCTATAGATGTTACAACAAAATGTTTCAAAATATAATGGAAAGCACAAATGTGAAGGTTGATGAGATAAATAAATCATATTCTTAGTCAAATAATGATGAAGTATCAATAGAGATAGACGAGGATGAAGAAATAAATGAGGATAGAAAGGAATCAAAAGGTTATTTTAGGTATATCAAAAGGATCATCCTGAATCTCAGATCATTGGCAACAAAAGTGTAAGTATACAAACAAGAAGAATAATGGTGAGTGATGTTAATAAAGAGAATATTACCTTATTTTCCAAATTTGAACCTAAAATATGTGTAGAATCAAGTGAAGATATGTTTTGGATATATTCCATTAATGAGGAGTTAAATCAAATTGAGAAGAATGATACTTGAGAGTTAGAACCTAGGCCTAAAGATAAAAATATCAATGGTATGAAATGGGTATTCAGAAGCAAGTTGAATGAAAATGGAGAAGTAACCAAAAACAAGGCTAGACTAGTATGCAAGGGATATTATCAATTACAATGAGTGGACTTAGATTAAAATTTTTATCCTATAACAAGGTTAGAGGCTATTAGGATGTTTATTGCTTATGCAGATTTCAAAGGCCTCAAGATATATTAGATGGATGTCAAGTCAGCTTTACTAAATGGTAATTTGAAAAAAAGTGTACATTGAGAAACCTAAGGGTTTACTATTGACTGATAATAATGACTATGTCTATAGGTTAAACAATGTCATTTATGGTCTAAAATAAGCCCCTAGATCTTGGTATGTTAGACTAGATAATTAACTTTTAGACCTAGGTTTCAAAAGAGTAGCTACATATAGTAACATGTATATCAAGACTAAAAATGACCATTAATTGATAGTAGTGGTCCATGTGGATGATATCATATTTGGTATAACTAATGATAACATTACCAAGGCCTTTGTAGAGGTGATGAATTTATAATTTTAAATGTCTAGGTTTGGAAAACTATCCTTCTTTCTTGGAATTCAAATAAGTCAATCTAAGAAAGGTATGTTCATTTCACAAGTCAAGTATATTAAAGAGATGTTAAATAAGTTTGAAATGGAAGATTAAAATTCTATAAGTACAAATATGGTTAAAATATGTAAGCTAAGAAAGGATGATGAATCTTCAAGAGTTAATTAGACAAAATATAGATCAATGATTGGGAGTTTGTTGTATACTACTACCTCTAGACCTAACATAATGCAAGCAATAGGTCTTGTGGGAAAATTTCAAGTATATCCTAATTAAATTCATATAAAACCAGTCAAGAGGATACTTAGGTATCTCAAGGGAATATTGGAGTATGGATTATGGTACCTAAGGAGCTAGAAGATTGATCTAGTAACCTATATATATGCAGATTAAGTTGGGAGTCTAGATGATAGAAAAATCACTAGTGTGGGAACCTTCTTCTTAGGTAAGTGATTAGTCTCATGGATAATTAATAATCAACCATCAATGGATTTATCTACTTGTGATGTTGAGTACATTGCATCAACTTCATGTTGTACTTAGGTGTTATGGATGAGACAAATCTTAAGAGACTGCAAGGTGAAGTTTGATGGTCCTAGTCCTATTTTTTGTGATAATATTAGCTCCATAAGTGTTTAAAATAATCCTATCATGAATTAAATAACCAATAAAATTCCTATCAATTATCCTTTATTAATAGAATAGGTAAGTGAACAAAGTATTAATATTGAATTTGTGTCTACCAAGGATTAGATTGTAGATATCTTGTCTAAGCCTCTTCCAAAGGATACTTCTGAACATCTAAGATAGGAATTGGGTGTGATTCCCATTCCTATAAGTCACTAAGTAAGTCCAATTACTTAGGGGGAGATAGTAAGGAGGTGCTTTAGATCCAAGAGTATGAAATAAATGCACAAGCTGAGGTCAAAATGGGAGTTATATCAGTTTGTTAATAAGAAGATGCCTGAGGTATGAAATGAGATATGGGGAGATTTTTGATATAATATTTAATTCTTTTTTACTGAGTTTTATTAAAATTATTTCTTTGTTATTAATGCTAAATAGGGAGATTGATCTGAATGAGGGAGATACATTCTAGTAATAGAATCTTATTTGAATGATTACCATCAATGAGTGGTTGTCATTAATTACAAAGTAGGATATTGTTGATAATGTGCTATAATGTATGCATGAAGTTGTCATTTATGTCATAAAAGTGTCATTTATGTCATTCTAATTTGTCTTTGTTATTCTTGAGGTTGGGTTCATTAATCATGTACTTGAGATACCTATGTGAGAAGGCATATGTTTGATGCCATGGTGAGGTCAGTAGACTGAGGCTTGAAATAAGATGTGTGGAATTTTTTGATTAATATATGAGGTTTTATGACATGATAATGGGGTATTGATAATAGTGTAAGAGGTTTTAAGGTGTGTTTAAGGTCTAAGTATGACTAAAAGTTCAAGGCCTAATGTGTAAAGAGACCTAGTATGGACTAATGAGGTTTAAAGGTCATTTCCCAAGGTGAAAAATCTCTTAAGATCATTATCCTAGGTGTGAGAGGTTTTATAAGGTGTTTTGACCAAGTCTAAGGTTAAAGTTAGAAGGAGAAAGCATAAAAATTAGTTTTGAGGTTTTTTGTGTGCATAGAATGAGGTATTATAGACTTGAAAAGGATTTTATTATGCTCATTGGCACATGCAACCTTTGAATGAGGATCCAATTAGATAATGGTATTTGGTTAATGTTCATAGATTAAATTTCTTAGCATTAGTTTTGGATTTAAGGGGAAATCCTTTATGAATGATTGTTAAGAATGGAAGGTTGTCTAAATCCTCTTAAAACCCTCATATTGACTTGATATGAAAGATCTTGTTGTAAATGTATTATAATGGTTTATTTGACCTATTTTAATGATTGGAACATATATAGGACTCTCCCAAGTTTCTCCAAGTGGCACTGGTCTATCAGAAGAGTGAGTGAAAGCTATAAGAAACTCCTTATTTTTGGGTTTTTTATGTAGTAGGTACGGTTGACTAGGTCAAAGCATGAAAATTATTAGAGGATGATGTGTGATACTTATGTTTTGTGACCATATAAGTTTATAATAATGTTTAAAAAATTAAATATGACAAACTAGTCATGGAATTTGACCTATTACTAAATAGGCCTAATGAGGATGACAATGAGAAAACCACGTAGAAGTGAGAATGAGATTAGGGATGGGTTCAATATATTAGGGATGGATCCAAATCCATGATTATATTTTATAATACCTATATCACATATCCATTTTGAATATAAGTTTTTAATATTCTCATAAACAGGTAGAAAGTTGTTCTCAATGTGACATGTCTAACACAGTGAGGTCTGTGTAGGGTGAAGACATGAGATTGGCCTGTAAGACCAATATTGATATTGAACCTTATAATATACATTGTTTATTATTTTTTATGGATGCTTAAGGATCATATAAAACCATTTTAATTTCATAAAATTGTTCCCATAGGTGCTCTAAATATTGATTTTCATGAATATGTTTTTGGAGCTACAGAGAATTCTTTGTGTATGAGTGAGATTGATGTTCCTAAGTCAATATGCCCAGAATTAAAAAATAAAATAAACAAAAAGTTATTATAAATATATCATAGGTTCATTTTAATACATTTTTATTCATTATAAATTCCTATTAAGGTGTGAAAATTCAAAGCTTCTTGACTAGGTTCTTGAGGCCTATTTGCAGTTCTGAGTGAGAATATGAAAATGGTATGTTTGAGGTATTTTGCATTGTTTGGTGTAATATAATGAACGTGATGATTAACCTAAGTTCATTTATATTATATCCATGTTATTTTATATGGTTATATGGAAAATATTAGTGTATTATTGAGATATTCAAAGTAGACTTTCTGGCAATGAGAAGGCCTAATTGCAAGTAGACATGATGGTGTGGTTCAACAAGTGAAATGAGATAAATGGTGTTGGGTACCTAAGGAAAGATTATAATGGATATAATTTATTACTATTCTAATTTTTTCATCCATTTTTGGAGGTTCATGATGTTCTAAATTGATCAATTTGAAATGTGTGCTTTGAGAAGGCCTAATTGCATTAGGTCTCTATTAGGCCTAATGGTGGTTTTGGTCCTTGTGGGTGGTGACCAACCTATGTAGTGAGTGTTTCACTTTTTAAGCATGTTTTTTATATATTACAAGGTTTATACATGTATTTATAGGTTTATGGATAACAAATATGAGTGAGATCAAGATTCAAGTATAAAAATAAGGTATAATATGCCTAATTTGATTAGTTAGAATATTTGATAAAATGAGTGAATGAAATAGAAGTTTGGGAACTAGGTAGATGTATTTAAGACCATTAAATAGGTATGTTAAATATTTTATTAATTTATAATAGTGATTATATAGGTGATGATCAAGGTCATATGACCTAATTCTTCCAAGAAAAGGGTTAGTTGAGAGAAGAGGCCTAATAAGCTATTTGAGAGAGATAAAATAGTGAGAAGAGCAAATGAAGGTGGTCATCATTATTTGAGTGAGAAATAGGTGTCATAGGGTGATTAGAGGTTCTAGGTGATTGAGTTGTGCTGATTTACCTAGGGGGTTGGTACCTCCTTACAAGTTAATGCTTGCTAAAGGACTAGTTGAGTTGGTGTTTGACTAGTGAGGGGTTGGTGCTCCTTATGAGGTTGGTGCCTCACTAAATTTTTATTAATTTATTATAATATTGTATTCCAAGATGTTTTTTAGTGTTTTATATCCCCCATGATGGTTTCCCACATAGATCTTGTGTTCATGTGTTATGTTTCTACTTCATGCTCATATGAATAGCTGATTATGCATTGTTATATCTAGATCTGTTTGAATGATTAATGAATAATATATGGAATTTTAAGAATATTTTTTCCACTAGTTCACCCCCCTTATCATTTTTTGTGCTTCCAAAAATTAGTGTTAAGTATTTGTTGACCAAATTTGACTTTTAGGTCAAATTTGGACCCCTATATGTAAAAAACATGGTTTTGTAGGTGTCCTAGGGGTATAATATTTTTCATAAGCTATATTATGGTTAAAATTTATGTTATATAATGTATTTATAGCCTTAGTCATGGTTTGATTAGTTTATTTGTCATTTTAGATCATTTAATGTGCTTTTAAGAGTCATAAATGCAAGTGTTACAATTTTAGAGGTACCCAACTATCTTATTTTCCTTGAAAAAATCCAAGAGGTTAGTTTAACTATAAATTATTTTAGTCACATTAGAATTTTTTAGGTTGTCTAAATAAAATATAAGAAACCAACTAAAAAAGGGAGAAAATGGCACTTGTACATCCCATGGGGAAGTGTGTCACTTGGGATAAGATAATGGAAGGCCTCTTCATATTCTTAAAAATCATCTCAATATTTGTTTTTCTCTGAAATTTCTATTTTAAATAAAAAATCGTTATGCTCCTTTCTTAGTTTTCTAGACATAAAGAAGTGACCTACAAATTTTTGCTTAGTACAGACAATTCAAGAGGTTTCAAGAAAAATTATTTTATGCGGTGATATTAAACTTATAGACCTTAATTTTCATTGAAAAATTGAAATTATTTATCAATTGTGCTTTATGAATCATCCTTTACAAGCTGATTATACTTTTCTACTAGTTATTTCATACACCCTATAGGTTTTGCTCCATTTTTTAAAAATCCATATGAACCAATTGGTGATGTTGGCTATATATGATGTTTTATACCTTATTATATGTTCTCCATTATTTTTTTCATGTTTCATAATGTTTTTATGATCAAGTTAGTCCATCCTATAGGAAGGTGCCACCATGTATAGTCTTGGTCAAAGTTTTTCTTATTTGTAGAGTGTTGTTTTCATGTAGATGTCTCATGTAGTTGGTAAATTATGTTACATAGGTATCATGGTCATATTAATACCTATTTCCATGTTTGGTTCCATCATATCATGCTTTGGGAAAATTCTCATCTTGTTATTCTTCATTGCCAACTCTTTGCCTAATTTCACTTACAGTCACCTATATAAGCTTGTTTATCCTATCCATGGAGTTGTAGTCAGATTATATTAGCTATAAAATCCATAAATAAATGAGGATATTCCACTTGGATTCTTGGGAAGATTACAAGTTTAGTGACAAGCTCATTCATCACGCTATAACAATAATGACATGCCTTTGGTTGCTCTATTTCATGTATATGTAGGTGATTTTCACATTGAAATGAATGTTTAAAGCTTGTCTCAAGATGAAATTATTGTAAATCATTAATTTGTAAGGTTTAAAATATGTTTGATCTGCTCATGAGGATTTTTTTCCACCTTGTTTCTCTATTCCACACTCATTGCCCATATCCAACTCATTTTCACATATAGGCATTTCATGATGATGTCATTAGAGCCTTAGTATTGGGTTAAATCATTTTGAGAGGTGAAAGTTAATTAAATGGTATTTATAGAGGTATTTCACCATTCAAATCATTTAAAAATACATTTATCTCATTCCATGATAACTAGAGAAACTTTACTGCCTGTGCGTAAGAATGTTCATCTTCAAGTGTACCATTAGAGCTTTGAGGATTCTTGTGTGAAGGATTGAAACTTGGAGGAAGACTCATTTTGGTTTATAATATGTAAATTTACCATTAAAAACTTATTTGAACTATAAAATGGACAAAAAGGTGTGTAATCATGTTGAAGATACAAGAGGTTGAATTCTGGGAAACTTTCCCTAAAATGTCAAAATAGAGCTCCAGGGGGTTTTTGTGGACCTCTCATAACATGCTTCCCAAGGATTTAAGAGTATATAAAGAGGTTAATCTTGTATCATATAGTGTATATAATACCTATACCAAATATGGGAGTGAGTGAGAAGGTTAATTCAAGGTATAAGTTGAAAACCACAAACTGGCGACACTAATATCTACAAATTCTAAAGGTTGAATGACTTTTGACACCCTAAGGAGTAAATAAAATAGTACATCATGAATAGTATGATTAAAATAATGTAATGTAATATAAATGGATTGAAGGTTATCAAGAGAAGATTGAGATATGGTCTTGTAAGCATATGACCACTTACAAGTGTCCCTTTAATGGGAAATACACACCTACAGTAGGGGTGTCTCGGTCTAAGCAAGAAAAAACTTAGTTAGGAGTATAAAGAGAATATATGGTGAGTAAAATATATAATAAGTTATAAAAAATTTCCCATTTATATAAATTAGGTCTATAATCATCATGACCAAGTCTAGAAATCTAGATACACCTACAAGTAGGGTCTAAAGGGCAAAGTATCTCAGTCAAACTAGTGACCCTAAATTTAATGCTAAAATGGTGTTTTAAGGCTTTAAAAGGTGATTTATAGTTTAAAAACATACAATATTATAATAAAAATTCAATTTAGGCTTCCCAACATCATAACCCAAGTCTTCATGAGCTAAATCACACCTACAGGGGTCAAATCAATAGGGTATATAGGCAATGAGCTAACATGAGTATTTAGGTGTCATTTTAAGACACTTAAATTTATTTAAGGAATATAAAAATGTTTTTTTACAATAAATTGGTTCAAGGATATCATTTTAACATTTTGGATAATCTAAATAGAATAAAATGACACCTATAGTAGGGGCAAAAAGTAGGGTGTCTCAATCAACAGGTAGTGGAGGGATCAATTGTGACCAAAAGTGCATATGAAGGCCAAATAGGAGATTGGATTGAAAATAATTAATGTGAACACATAAATAAAATTCATGGTGACTTCATGATATAAAAAAATATATAAAATAAACCTACATAGACCTCCCAAAAGAGCTAGATACAAGCTACAGTAAGGTACAGTCTTAGTGAGGGTAAGGTAGGAGATGAGCTTGTCTAGTGAGAAGAAAAGGGTTAGGTTTAAAGAAATTAAAATTGGTTCATGATAGATAAAAATTTATTTTAAAAATCCTAATAATATACTAATATAATCATCTACCTTCCCTACTTGGTCAAAATTCATGAGTCTGTACAGTTGCTCCAAAAAACCTCTTTGTTTAATGGATGAATATGAAGAATCTAAATAAGAGAGGTATTTTGGATTGATTAAAAGATTAATAATAATTATTTAAGGATTAATAAAAAATTTAAATATCCTATGATCATTGGTTTATCTTGGAGACGTCACTCTTAGGTGGGTTTGGGAAAAGGTACAAGAAATAGGGTTTTTAGAGGCCTTTTTGGACATTTTGAGTTGGTTAGACACCTAAATCAAGGAATATAGATAAAAATTTGGTAAAAATCATAATAAATACCTTTAAAAAATCCAAAAATATTCACTTTTCCTTGGTTATGAGGTTTATACTTCACTACTTTGTCTCAGAGGTCAGCCAGTCTAGGAAAATCAGGGTTTAACAAAGCAAACTAGTGAGTACAAAATGGGAAAAGGGCTTGATATAGAGATTTAGGAACCTTAGGAAATATATTATGAGGTTTATGGAAGTATATTATATTATATATAATCACTAATTCAGGCTCAAACCTTTCAAGATGACCAAAATACCAATGCACTCATTCCAACTAGGCAAGCTTTCACTAGGCCTAGTTGGTGAATGAAGGAAAAGGAAGAAGAGTAATGCTTGGTAGATTTTATGGTGATATTAAAATATTTAATGAAGCATTAATAATAATTATATACCATAATAACCATGAAATATTAGTTAAAGTAGCTCAAACTTGCAAGGTACATGCTAAACCCATTAGGCCTTAAAGGGACCTAGAAACAACTGGGTGTCCATCTTCATTTCCAACCCTTGGTGGGATAATAAGATGATTTTTAAATTTTAAATAGATTTAAATAAACATGTATGAGATTTTTATATGCATATTAACTTACAATAAATATAATTATAACTCTAAGATAGTCTAAGCATGCAAGAAAGGCATAAACTAGCTCGATGGGGTGACTTCAAGTGTTCATATCTCATCTGAGAGTTTTCATGGGAACTAAAAGAGTTTGTAGGGGCTATTAGAGTCCCTCAAAATAAATATTGTGGAATTTTTTGGCAAGTAAAATGTCAAATCTTTATGAAAAAAGCTTAAGACAAAAAACCTAAAACCCTACTAAACCCTCAATCAAGACCCGATGGAGAAAACAATCTTGGAGAGATATCCAAATGATAGTTTAAAAATTAAATATAATTTAAATTTTATAGGACTCACTTAGGATCACTCACATACTTTTTAGCTATATATAAATTGTATGGATAGGGGGGAAAATAGGGATTTTTTTACTATTTTGTGTGTTTATATATGTTAAAAGAGTTCTAAATATTAAATAAAGTTTGGGATAAATATATGGACTTTTAATAACTTCATATAGTAATTTTATTCTAATAAAAAACTCTTAAGTGTTAAAACTACAGCTCTGATCTTAGCCATTCAAAATTGGCATAGTAAACATAAGGGTGAGAAGTGTGAAAACCTCATGTGGATTTCATTTTAAGGTGCACCTAAGTATTATAATGAAATTTAGGGTATTTAAAAGTTTAATACACTCCCTCACATGTATTTTCATGTAAAATTTATGATAATTTTGAGGTCAAGTGGGAGGGGTGATATAAAGAGGAGTTTTTTAAACTACAGGTAGTGATGACTTCCTTCAAGGAGTTTATAAATAAGTAGGACTAAAAAAAATTCATGTAGAGGAATGTATAAAATCATTCCCTCTCATCCAAATAATCATACCTATCCTTAGTTGTGGGATGTTCAAACAGGTGTAAATCATGAAGGCATTTTTTTAAGCCAAGACAAGGAGTTTTATACGAATTTTCATAGGTTTCATGACTTCTATGGACATTCAAAAATCCTAAAATTTCATGGTTAATTTAAAATATTTTTATCATGAAAATTTAACCTCTTTTCTCAGCTTAATAAGTGTCTAAGTTACCTTTAGACTTCCCTTGTCTTGCTCTTCTTCCAAAGGCTATAAAAATTGACTCTTTTGGCTTTTTTCAACAACCTCCATTAGTTGATGGTGAAACCCTAGACAATTTTATACTTTAATATCTCTTTAATAAATTAAAAACTGAATTTTAATACTTAAATTCTGTACAATTGAGTTTTTTTGCAATCTCATTGGTCTTATCTAGTAGAAGATGATCTTTTCTAGCATGTTATCCTTGATTGTTCACCAAATGTGCTGAAGAGTAATTGTTATAAGTATTTTTTAGTGTTATATTTCAGGTTTAAAAGTGTATTATAAGTGTTTCATGATTATATTCTCCCTAGGAATCATTCATTACCCTCCTAAGTATCAAAATACCTTTTTGAACCTAGCTTATGAAATATTGATGTAATAATTTATCTTGTGTTGTGAGTTTTATATAAGGAAAGCTTTATTTTTATATAAGTAGTATAATTTCATTAAATAGGAGGAAATAAAATATTATTTCATCACCTTTTAGTTTTATTAATTTGTCTTCTCAACCCTTTTCATGAAAATTTGATAGGTAAAAAATTATTTTAAAAATTCATCAAGGGAATTAGCCCATCTAGAGATTCATCTCACCAAATTGTCACCCAAAAAAAGAGAGATGTTTCTATTGTGACACTTAGATGAGGAGAGATATTAATATCCTCAAGGGGTGAAAATATAAGTTATATTAGTTTTTAGAATGCCTGGTGGGACTCTAAATCCTAGAAGATTGTCCAAGATTGGTGTTGGTCTTGGCATAGTTGTAACTACAAGAAATTCTAGATTCAGTACCTAGAAAATCCATTAAAGTTTTAAATATTTGGTTGTTGATCAGTCCTTAAATTCCATGCCAAAGGTGACCAATAGGTTTTATATTGAAAGTATACCCTTTGATTTTGTGTAATTGCCTTTATATTCTATCAAAAGGTTTAGAATTGTGAATACTCATCCTTATTCAAGAGATTGTGTGTTTAATAAGTCCATGTTCCTATTAAGTTTAAACTTTAATACGCATAGTCTAAATTTTAATATGGATAGGAACCAACCTTTTATATCCTTCACCAGATCATCCCCTTTGAATCTTGTCCAATATGACCAAATTCTTGGAGCATCCCTTAAGTATGTTCCATATTTTAGTGGAGAAGGTAATATTACTCCCATTGAACATATTACAAACATATAAAAATTATACAACATTAATAATATAACCCAAGAGAGTGTGTATATTAGGTTATTATCATTTTATTTCAAATGGAAAGCTTTAGATTGGTATGGGACTCTACCTAAAAGTTCCATTATTTCATGGGACGAACTAGGAGATCTATTGACTAAGAGGTTTGGAGAGAAGAGTGATTATCTATCACTAGCTGAGCAATTAACCACTATAAAGAAGGCCCCTCAATATTTTATGTAATATTTCAACACTATATTTCAAAATACATGGGATATGATCCCAGCTTTTGTGAGACCTACCCCAAATTATGCCTTCTTATACTATCTAAAAGCATTGAATAGTGATGTATCTTTGATGATCCAATCCATGGGTGGGAATACACTACATACTGCCTATGAGATATCTATAAATTATTATAATTATCTTGTTTAAGTAGGGAATATTTCTCTTAGGCCACTAATGCCATTATTCCCTGATTTGCAGCCCCTTTGTCAAGTTTCATTACCTACCTTGGCTTCATTGCCTAGTCAAGAAAAGGCTGCCATTTTCCCCACCAATGAGATCCATGAAGTCAAGATTTTGTTTCAAAGTGTTAATAATTAATTTATTTCCATAAAAATGCAATAATCTCAAATTTATAGGCCATACTAGTCCTACAATCAATTTAGGCAAACAAATAAGCCTCCTTTCCAAGGTAATAATCAAGGACAAGGTCAAATCACTCAAGCTAGACCTTACTAAAGTTATAATACTAATTCCCCATCATATTACAAATATATTATTCCCACTAAAAATAAATTTGTTCAAGAACAACCATGTTATCCCTCTTATGACCAAAATCAAGGCCAAGTTACATATGCTAATGAAATGCCTAATCAAGACAAGACAATGCAAGGTGGCCAAGTACCTCAAGTTACACATTTTAAGATGTAAATGCAAAATGAAAAGGAAAATAGACAAACATAATCTAATTTTACTCTTATAAATCATTTTAAAGGATACTTTTGTGTTATCGATCATTGGGAAATCCAAGTAATGTGAATACTAGTGTGGCCTCTAACACTAGATCCAAGAAGAGGCTATTAAAGAGACACAAGGGGATAAATAAGGACCTATTTTGACTCATACATCATATTAAATGGTGTTTGGGTCTAATTCAATCCATAATTTTTAATAAAATCAAAAAAAATATAATGTAAGGCTAGCTCCTAGACATACACCTTCACAAGCTACACCACAAGGTAGTAGAGCTTCCAAAGAGCCTTTCAAGGTGAGAAATCCTTCCATAAGTGTTGTGTATTAGACGAAGAATTTTAATTTTAAAATTTCCTTATGTGATTCATTGATAATACTTGGATAAAAATATATTATTCAAAAATTATTACAAGGATTAGGTAAGCATGTTAGATCAGCTAGGAGTGAGAATGTTGTTTTGGTGAATGGAACTTATCCCATTGATGGAAAATTGAATAAAAATGATAAGACACCTCCTTTTTATTTATCCTTGATCATTAGTGATTTATTATTCCATAATTTCATCATAGATATTAGGGCTAGTACTTTAGTTATGCCCAAGTCAATAGTAGATAAACTAGGCCTTGAGTATGAACCAATGTCTAAAGGAGTTATACAATTAGATGGGTAACCAACAAAGACCTTGGGAGTAGTAAAATATTTGAATATGATTTTACATTCTTGTCCTCATGATTTGGTTGTGGTATATTTACCTCCATACTTTGTTCTTTGTTTGTCAAGAGAGTTTACAACCAAGATAGGTGGATACTTGGAAGCTAATTTGTCCTATATGATTTTTAGGACAAAGTATGGCACTAAGGTGAAGATTGAATTAAAAACTATTCATATCAATCATATAGATACCTACATGCCTAAAGTTTCAAATGTTAATTATGTAATTCTTGATGAGGAATAACTTCACATGGACCAATCTCCAACTTCTTCTCTTGAAGGACTTTCTAATTTGTATCTAGATGAAGGGGGATTTGAACATTATGAGCATGATCCTTAAAAATTCATAGAGGAGGCTAGTCTTGGAGTGTATTTCATCCATTAGGAGGAATGTTTCATGCCAAACTTTATGAATCTAAGTGAAAACATGGATGGTTTATGGTAACTATTCTTTGATGGATCTAGAAGCAAAATTGGGGTAGGTGGTGGAGCAATGTTAGTTTTACCATCTAAGGAAATGTACTATTCTACTTTTATATTTCACTTCTCTTGTACTTGTAATGTGGTAGAATGTGTGGCACTTATTCATGGCCTTGATTAGACTAGGAAAAGCGGTGTGAAAGAAATATAAGTGTATGGTGATAGTGAGCTGATTGTGAATCAAGTAAGAGGCCAAAATGTGACTAATAATTCTTTGCTTAAGTCCTATAAGAATAGAGTGTGGGATCTTGTGGAATATTTACAAGCCTTAAATATAAAATATATCCCAAGAGAGGACAATAAACATGTTGATAGGTTGGTAGTAATTGGATCTCAATTTGATGTTATAAAAGGGATAGGAGAAGATAAGATCCAACCACATCTCAAGGTGATTGTAAAGCCCTCCATCCCTAATAATGTCACTAATTGGCAAGTGTTTGATAGTGACCAACAAATATAACTTTATCTACAAGAGGAGACTAAGTTTTATTCCAATAATTAGTCTAAACTATAGTAGGAATATGGAGGGTAGATTGTACAATTGAAAATAAATAAGCTCCCTAAAGGCTTAGTCACACTTGAGAGTATATTCAATGATTATGATCAGCTGAATAAAGAGAAATTAAGCATGTCTGCTAAGCAATAAAACTATGAGAGAGTACAAATCTTTAAAGATAAGTTGTTATATCTTAGGAAAGTATGTACTAGTGAAGAAAAACATGATTTCATTGAGTTCTATAAGGAATTTTATATTGTCTTTGCATGGGAATATAGTGATTTAAAGGGTTTTGATCCAAACTTAGCTCAACATTCCATAGATATAGATGATAATGCTAAGCCTATTAATCAAGTACAAAGGCTAATCAATCCTAAGATTGAGCCTCTCATGAGGAAGGAGCTTACTAAGTTGATTGAGTCCAAAATCATTTTTTCTATTAAGCGTTCATATTGGTTTGAAAACTTAGTCCTTGTAAGGAATAAGAATGGTTAAATCAGTTTATGTGTTGATTTTAGAGACTTGAATAGAGTTTCCTTGAAGGACCATTATCCTCTTCCTTCCATAGAGTAGATTTTACAAGTTATGGCATGTAGCGAAAGGTTCTCACTTCTTGATGGAAACTCAGGGTATAATAATATTTTGGTAAATGAAAGTGACCAATATAAGACAACATTTACTACTAAATGGAGTACATATGCTTATAAGAAAATGAATTGTGTCTTGCCTAATGCTAGAGCTACATTTCAACATGCAATAGATATGGATTTTCAAGGACTAATAAATGACATTATGTTGGTATATCTTGATGATATCATATTATTTTCTAAGGATGAAAATTATCACTTAAATCACCTTAAGTAGATGTTTTAGAGATGTAGAGAGTTTAGAATCTCTCTTAACCCAAATAAGTGTGTGGTTGTTCTTCATGAAGGTAAACTTTTAGGACACATTATCTCAAAGAAGGGCCTATCCATAGATCCTGAAAGGGTGAGGTTAATCTTGGCATAGGCTTTACCCAAACACAAGAAATGTTTACAAAGTTTCTTTGGGAAAATAAATTTCATAAGGAGGTTTATTCCTAATTTTTATAATTTAGTCAAGCCTTTAACCTATATGCTAAGGAAAGATGAAGTGTTGACAAAGAAGGAAGGAGAGTTTTGAAGAGATTAAACAAGCTATTATCCAAGCTCTAACTCTTACAAGTCCCAATTTCTCA
This sequence comes from Torreya grandis, assembly GCA_037957365.1. Taxonomy (NCBI): domain Eukaryota; kingdom Viridiplantae; phylum Streptophyta; class Pinopsida; order Cupressales; family Taxaceae; genus Torreya; species Torreya grandis. The sequence continues at coordinate 263,078 of JARHVA010007097.1, forward strand.
AAGGAATTAAACTTATATACCTTTTTAAATGATAATATACCATGCTCAGTCAATCAAATAAAGAAAACTTGGATCAGCCTATTACCTTCTTTAGTCAAGGATTGGAGGGCTATGAGGTAAGATATACCTATGTTGAGAAGCAAGTACTTTCAATTGTTATAAGTCTAAATAAGTTTAGGCATATGTTATATAAATGCCATATTTACATATCTTTACCTCATCCTAGTGTCAAATAATTAATTTTGAGTAGATATTTGAATGAAAAAAGGGTTGGTTGGATCACAAAAGTGATGGAGTATGATGTACAAATCAAGACAACCAAGCCAGAGAAAGGAAAGGGGTTATGTGAGCATCTTGATTCAGATTTGAAGGAACAAAAAGAGGTTATTTTATCACTTCATGATGACCCTATGATAGATTCATCTTCATCAATGAGGAGTTGGACACAAAATATGATCCCTTTTCTTCAAACTAATGAGTGTCCACAAGGCCTAGATAAATCTAAAAGAAGGTATTTCAGATTAAAATTTATTACTTATTAACTTATTGATGGAATGTTTTTTAGGAAGGAATTCTTGGATGTTTTATTGAGATGTGTTGAATTAGATAAGGTTGATAAAATATTTCTTGAGTTTCATGATGGAGCAGTTGGTGGTCACTTTGCTCCAAAAACCACAACTGCTAAGATAATGAGACCTGGATATTTTTGGCCTAGTTTATTTAAAGACACCTATTATTGGGTAAGGAAGTGTTAAAAATGTGATATCTTTAATGATAAACAAAATATTACATCCTTGTCTCTTCATCCAATACAAGTGGACCAACATTTTATGTAATGGGGTCTAGATTTCATAGGCCTAATTAACCCACCTTCTAGTGCTAGCCACAAGTGGGTGTTGACTACTATATAATACTTTAAATTATGGGTGGATGTTTTTTCTCTCAAGTAATTAAATTAAATTAAATTTCAGTTTTAGACTTATATGAAGGCATAATGACAAGTTTTGGGCCCTTCAATAATAATTTTAGATAATTCATTGCCTTTCCTTGGAATGAAGACAAGTGAGTAGGCTTTGAAACATGGTATATTTCTTATTACTTCCTTAAAATATTATACAAAATGGAATGGAATATTTGAGTCCACTAATAATAATCTAATCAGGATCATAAAGAGGATAATGGAGGAAAACCAAAGGACTTGGCATTCCAAGTTGAAGACAACTCTTTGGGTTGGTAGGATCACCCCCAAGAGAGCAATTTAAAACTCACTATATACACTTATTTATGGGAGAGAGGATAGAATACCTATTTCACTTGATTTACCATCCTTAGATCTCACTTATCATTTAAAGTTGATGGAAAATGAAATCATGGAAGTCAATTTGTGTGAGTTGATAGAGATTGAAGAGATAAGAGATCAAGCTTTGTAAATTATGAGAGCTCACCAAGATTAAAAAAAAGAGATACTTTGACAAGAAATCCATGCCAAGAAGCTTCCAATAATGGAACATTATTCTAAAATGGGATGAAGATAGGGATAATCAAATAAAACACACAAAGTTTGATGCTTTGTGCAGTGGCCCTTATATTATCACCCAGTACAAATAACATAATGCTTTCCAACTCTCAAAGTTAGATGGAGAGGAGCTTAATATCCAAATAAATGAGATATATCTCAAACATTGATACTAAGGTTATCCTCTCCCCTTTTACATAGTTGTTGTTTTCCATGTTTTCCCTAAGTGCTTATGCACATGTGTGAGTCTTATTGGTGTCTCACTTTACTTGGTGTGTTGTGGTTGTTTTGTGTGTGTTTTAAGAAATTCCTTGATAGTTGTATTCAATAACTCATTAAATTCCTTAACCCTTGATAGGTTAAATCTATTTACCCTTAGTATAACAAGAATACTACCCATATGAGTCACTAATTTGTTGACCAAATTTGACTTTTAGGTCAAATTTGGACCCCTATTGATCCAAGTGGATCTCTCCATTTGTGAAAAAATTAAAGTTTCAAAATTCAGTTAAAATCATTTTCAAATTTTAGTACTCATCAAGAGATTTCTAGAACTTTTCACGGTTCAAAAAATGGAACCCGAATGCTCAAGATATAACTAGTTGAAGAAATCATGCGACCAGGGTGTCAAAAGTGACATGGCACATTTGAGAAATGCCAAGTGGACCAATATCCATTTGACACATGGCAAATAAATAGGGGAAAAAATAAAATTTGTTAGGTGTTTTATTTATGCACATGATATTTGACATTTTCAAATGGAAATAACTGCCAACCCTCCATGCCACAAACACTAAAATATGCATCCCTTCTTTCTAGGCATTGACTAAGCTAGGTGGCGGCCAAAGTTGGCGCCCAAATCCTTTCCATTTGAAAACTTCAACAAAATTGCTATTTTAAGCACTAAAACAACCTTTTCCCAACAAATGTGGGACTAATTCCTTGGTCAAAGTGTGCTCATGGAGGAAGGATGCCCTTACCCACATCCCTAGGTGCCTATAATGGAGGAAGGCAATTTTGAACTTGAGACCTGGTGCCTAAAAGGATAAGGCCTTGACCACTTCAGCCATGGTGGTTGAAGTGTTATAAAAGGGAGTAATTTTTACTTGTATGGATAGGGAAATCTGACTATGTTTTATTTGTAAGAGGTCAAGAGATAGATAAGAGCTTGGAGATGGCTTTAGCAAGCAGATATTAATCCAATTTATAACCTCTATACACACTGTAAGCCTTTCAGTTATTATTTTTAATTGAAAGAGAATGTTATTTTTTTGTATAAACCAATAGTTAAAGTGAAGGGACCAAAGCACATTCAGAAGGGATTGAAGACTAAGGAAGAATTTCATGTGACCGAGCTTGAGTTTATCAATGAAGGTGGAATTCTTGGATAGAGATCAGGCCTGAGGGAAGTTGTACAACATTTCCAAATAATTTGTAATCCATTTGTTGCACAAATTTAATAGAAATGGTCCTCATTATTGGATGGACCTGGAGACATAAGCAATCAATGCTGAACTCCATTATCAATTTTATGTGGTAATTTGTCATGATTACATGTTTTATTTTCAAGCATTCTAATTTTTAATTAATCAAGAGCTCATGCAATATTTGAAAAATTGACAATTTATGACATTTAATTTTTAAAACAAAATCTAGTTTTATTGGTGAATGGAAGATATCAGTCATTTTGACAATTCTAATCCAATTCAATAATCGAGAATACTTTGCCAAACAATTTGCAAGTTCTTTTGAGTATTTTCGAGAATTTGTTTATTTTGAGAAATTCAAAATCCATACATTTAAAACTTCACTTTGAGTTTTTCAATGGTGTTTAAAGATCAAGTTGGTATCAAAGTAGTTGATCAATAGGGATTTAATAGTTGGTTGTTTTTTCTTCTATTTCAGCATTTGTTTCAATTTTTGTGATTCGATAGGTGTAATGGGCAAGTTATCAAATAGAGCCAACCTTGATGAGATTGAAGCATATAACCAACAAATCCAGGAAGAGAATGCTTTTCTAAGAGAAAGATTGTACTCTTTGGATGAGGAGGTTTCCCAATTGAAAATGGAGTTACGAGCCAAGGATGAGCTCATGGAAAAACTACAGAATGGTGGAAAAGTGAAGGATTTGCCTTCCACTGTAGATGTAGGAACTATGACAGATGAAAACATTATAAGTGCATGTAAGTCATCAATTGATTTTCCTTCTCATGAAGAATCTAGTAACAATAATTTTGGTAAATTTGAACAATATACAAAAGGAATAGGTTAAAAATTACTTGTTAAAATGGGATTTAATGGAAAAGGCCTAGGAAAAGATGGCCAAGGAGATACTAACCCCATTCAGGTAGAGAATAAGCCTAATCATGTAGGGTTAGGATACATATCTGGTATTTAGAATGAAACAAGTGAATGCTCTGAGAAAGCAAAAGCAAGATGTGCTATGGAGAAGTGTAAACCATTTGGGATGGAAGGTGAAACACATTTTTTTCACCACACTTGCAATCATGTTGATTCTAATTCTACCAAACAACATAAATATTCTAATGTTCTTTTTTATTATGGTACACAAAATTTGTGGCATGTTTATCCATGCAACTTTTGTGGATTGTCTACTCATTGTGTAGCCAAATGTTAGAAATGTAAATCTTTGTTAGGAAATATTTTGAAAGACTATTCTCTTAAATAGAATTCTAAGAGTAGCAATAAGAATATGTTTTTCAATAGAGTGGACAAAAGGTTTTGTACTCATTGTAACAGAAGTGGACATCGAGTTGAAAAGTGTTGGAGACTTCAACCATCACACCATCATAGAAATGGTAAGATTAAGATGGTCTATAAACCTATCAATGAGGTAATTAATGAAGTTAAATCAACTCATACAAATGTTACTAAATCCACTAAAGAAATCTCACCAACTAATCAGGAAATTTTGATTAAGAGGGTTGGTAAACAATTTTTTATATTCATGTTGTCATGATTAGTGGATGCATTCATGCTGCAAAGCAATTTTGGGATATTTGTTGTATGCATAAAGGACATTCACCATGCTTTGAATGTTGATATGGTTTATTGGAGTGGCCGTAGAGAACAACCAAGGGACAGGTTAAACATACTTGGAATATTTTCTCATGTTTGGGATTTTGAAACTTCATTTTTAAACCTTGACAATAGTATATGTAGTTTATATGGACATGAGCAATATGTCTATTTTGAGAAATTTGCATTGTAGTTTATATGTTGTATTTTATATTGTGAATATAGAGGCTTATAAGACCCTTTATGGGCACTGTTTGTAATTGTACTAATTATAAAAACTATTTGTAGCCATGCATGATATTTGCACATTCTCTAAGACCCTTATTCATTTTTAGGCATTTTATTGTAACTGTCAATTGTGGTTACAAATAGCATGTAAAACTATTACACTAACAAATTCATTTGCAGTTGCACTTGGTGAACAATTTGTAGTGATTGGTAGATGCACCATTTTTGAGATGCGACATTTGAGCAAGCAGTGTGTTTCTATCCATAATGTGGCAATGGGTAGATATTTGTTTTTCACTGACATTTCAAGGATTTAGTTTGAATTTTGAATCATTACTATGATATGTTGCAGTGATGTTTTTGCAAAAGAATTTTAAATGGAGACCACGCTTTTGGGGTCTAAAAGTGCTTAGTGGGGAGGTTTGATCCAGGTGGATCTCTCCATTTGTGAAAAAATAAAAGTTTCCAAATTTATTTCAAATCATTTGCACATTGTAGTACTCATCAAGAGCTTTCTATCACTTTTCGTGGTTTGAAAAATAGAAATTAAATGCTCAAGATATAGCTAGTTGAATAAATCATGCGACCAGGGTGTCAAAAGTGACGTGGCACCTTTGAGAAATGCCAAGTGTAGCAATCTCCATTTGACACATGGAAAATAAATATGGGGAAAAAAAAAATTTTAGGTGTTTTATTTATGCACATGATATTTGACATTTTCAAATGGAAATAGGCACCAACCCTCCATGCCACAAACACTAAAATATGCATCCCTTCTTTCTAGGCATTGACTAAGCTAGGTGGCGGCCAAATTTGGTGCCCAAATCCTTTCCATTTGAAAAATTTAACAAACTTGCTATTTTAAACATTTAAAAAACCTTTTCCCAACAAATGTGGGACTAATTCCTTGGTCAAAGTGTACTCATGGAGGAAGGACACCCTTGTCCACATCCCTAGGCACCTAAAATGGAGGAAGTTAGTTTTGAACTTGAGACCTGGCACCTAAAAGGATAAGGCCTTGACCACTTCAGCCACGGTGGTTGAAGTGTTATAAAAGGGAGTAATTTTTACTTGTATGAACAAGGAAACTTGACTGTGTTTTATTTTTAAGAGGCCGAGAGCTAGATAAGATCTTGGAGATGGCTTTATCAAGCGAATATTAATCCAATTTCTGACCTCTATACATAGGGTAAGCCTTTTATTTATTATTTTTAATTGAAAGAGAATGTTATTTTTTTGTATAAACTAATAGTTGAAGTGAAGGGACCAAAGCACATTCAGAAGGGATTGAAGACTGAGGAAGGATTTCGTGTGACCGAGCTTGAGTTTATCAGCGAAGGTGGAATTCTTGGAAAAAGATCAAGCCTGAGGGAAGTTGTGCAACATTTCCAAATAATTTGTAAGCCATTTGTTGTGCAAATTTAATAGAAATGGTCCTCACTATTGGACAGACCCAGAGACATAGGCAATCAATGCCGAACTCCGTTATCAATTTCATGTGGTAATTTGTCATGATTGCATGTTTTATTTTCAAGTATTATAATTTTTAATTAATCAAGAGCTCATGAAATAATTGAAAATTTGACAATTTATGACATTTAATTTTTAAAACAAAATTTGGTTTTATTGGTGAATGGAAGATATCAGTCTTTTTGACAATTATAATCTAATTCGATAACTGAGAATACTTTGCCAAACAATTTGTAAGTTCTTTTGAGTATTTTCAATAATTTGTTTATTTTGAGAAATTCAAAATCCATACGTTTAAAACTTCACTTTGAGTTTTTTAGTGGTGTTTACGGATCACCTATAGGTAAAAAACATGGTTTTCTAGATGTTTTAGGGTTATAGTATTTGTCATAGGATATATTATGGTTAAATTGATGTTATCTAATGTATTTCTATCCTTATCATGGTTTCACTAATTTATTTGTCATTTTGGGTCATTTAATGTGCTTTTAAGAGTCATAAATGCAAGTGTCATGGTTCCCAAGGTTCCTATAGAGTAAAATACTCCACATTTTGTTTTAAGTTTCAATTGTGCACTCTAGTTTTATCCCTACACATTTCAATTTTGGCAGTGAAGGTTTTAACACAGAGCATGGGTGCATGTTTTCATTTTGCCTAAGTTTTGTCTAAGTCTTAGAGTCAAGCGATAGCCACCAAGTGTCATCAGTTGGGACACATTATAATTTATGTAAGTAATGTGGATGGAGCCATGTGTCCTGTTATATACCCACAGAGCATGACAAGTGTCATCATCCACATTTCAATTTCTTATAAGTTTCAAAATCTTCTTTCAATAAGCTTCTCTCAATGTATGTAGAAGGTGCCAAGTGGCAACTATGGAAGATTTTAATATGTTTCTCTAAGTTACATGGAAAGTACTGCATGTCCCTTGTAATATTTGTGGATTCTTGCCAAGTGTCGACATCCACATTTTCTTCCTTTTGTTTCATTATTGAGAAAGGACTATGGTGGGCCCCAAGTAAGTTGCTAAATTAAGTGAAGCGCACCAAGTGTCATCATCTGTGTGAATCTAAATGAGTCCCAAATTTTTCTATAGTGTTTCTAAAGCTCAGCAGAAGCTACCATGTGTCATCTTCTACAGGATTCTCAAAAGGTATCTAAAGCTTCTATAGATAAGTGGAAGCTGCCACATGTCACTTGTTAAGACTAGGAGATGTTACCAAGTGTCCTCACTTGTTTCATAGTGGGAAATACCACATGTATCTATTTCAGCCAATGAACTTGTAGAGAGGCTAACCATTTCATATCTGAAATATATCTTCTATCAGACACTTCTAGTTAAATTCTAGTTTAGTTAGACCATTGGGATTTGATTGTGCGGGCAATCTTGAGCCAGTCCTATGCTATAAATATGGGTTTAAATCATAGGTTCAAAAAAAAAGGAAAAAGGAGAGGGAGAGAATTTTCATCATATAGATTGTTATCAAAGATTTACAAGAAGTTTTTTGAGACTTTCTTACTATAGTCAGTAATATCATTTGCCTTTGTTCTATTTTCTTAATTCAGAAAGTTTGTATAATTGTGCATGTATTAGTGCCTTTTATGTGACTAGAAAATTAATAAGAAGACTGAGTTCTGTGACTTTGCTGATATTTTTTGTGTTATTGCAAAATCATCTAAGTTGTGAGCCTTTAATTCTATTTGTTTTCATCTTTTACATTGATCATGCATTGTTTGCTCTTTAATGTAATTGAATCCTATAGATAGCTTCACTATGCTTACTATTAAGGAATGAATCATACTCAGGTGCATTGCCATAGTTAAATTTTCTTGCATTGCATTGGTGATTCTATTTAATTTTTATCCTTTTTTTCCCACAATACATTTGAGATAAAGAAGAGCCAAGTTCTTTAAAATTTGGAGGTCATTTTAGGTCGCAAGTCCCACATTCCTAAAACTTCCCATGTTGGTGTTGGAAGAAGTGCAATTTTAAGCATCAATAGTTTTTGGCATGCCCAGTGGGATAATCTCTTGAAGTTTCTTTCAAGACTGTATGAACCAGAGAGCTACAAGGAGTCAGAGTTGTGGACCAATAACAAGAGCTCAATCTACTATGAACCCAGGTATAATTTTACCACCATTGATAACTAATTCAAGAAGAAGGGTCAATCAATTTACAACAACACTAAGAGCAAACATGGGAGCACCTATAGCCCCAAGGAATTATACAAATTGGAACATTGGCAGTGTTCTAATTCTTCTAGTACCACCAACCACTTGGGATCATATTCTAGTAAATGCCCTAAAAGCTCTACCCAAATTTAGTGGGGAAGATTTCAAAACACTTGAAGAACATCTACAGGATGTGTCTGATGTCTGTGCAATACATGTGATCACATAGCAGAATTTGGCTATAAGATTATTAGTAGCTTCTTTTAAGGGGAAGGCTCTGGACTAGTACAAATATTTGACCCCAAGTACAATATCTACATGGGATCAGCTTAGAGATGATTACTTTGTAAGATTTGAAGAAAAGGGTGATAAATCTTCTTTGTTGCAACAATTGATTACTATCAAAAGGGCACCACAAGATGCAATGACTGATTTCAATTCAAGATTTCAAAAGACTTGGGAAATAATTCTACTATAACAAGACCATTACCAGGTATGGCTATATTATTTTATCTTAAAGACTTAAATTCAGATATATCAGTAATGATTCAGTCACTTGGAGGTCAGACTCTACCAAAATCCTATGACTATGTAGTCTGAGCTAAAAATAACTTAATAGATGCTAGAAAGTTGCCCCTAAGGCCTCCCATGCCCATGTTTCTAGAGATTACCTTACCTTTGCCTCAAGAAACCCCTAATCCCATAGCCCCACCTATGTCTATGTATACATTTCCTCAACAACCTGCTAAAGTAGTTATCCATGTCCAGTCATCTGAGATGGATGATGTCAAGAACACCTTAAGGACATTTTCTAATGAGATAATTAACCTAAGAAAGTAGAATTCTTATCTTAGACCCCAATATCAAGGCTACCAAGGAAATAGACCTCCACCATAGCTAAATCAGTATTAGGGTCTTTAAAGGCAAACTAACCCTCAGCCATTGAACCAATTAGTTACAGTCCCTACACCCTCATAGATTGTTCCCCCTAATCCAAATAGGGATATTATTCTAGGGAAAAATAATTATGTAGATGGAACTAATGCTTGGTGTTTCCCTTGTAATAATGCTCATATGCCCAGAGATTATCCCAGGGGTAATCTACAACAAAAGATAGCAGAGCAAAGAAGAATAGATGGACAATTTGCAAATACTTCTAACACTCAACCCTACCAATCCCCTAGTATGTAAAATTTAGTCCTAGTGGCTCAGATGCAAAGGATGTCCTTATAACAAGAAGAAGAAATAGCCCCTGAGCATGCTTTGTTTTCATGGGTTGAAGATGGAGAGTTAATATTCTTAAATGAAGCTTCTACTTCCAAGAAGCCATTGGTACAATTAGATTACTACACCAGAGCTAAGAGAAGGATGATGGAATGGCCTGAAGTCACAAAAATGAAATTATGGATATTCCTCTATTTCAAGGTCATCAAAAAATAGCTACTAGACAAGAAATACCTCAGGCAATGTAGAACCAAGTAACTTTTGGATAAGTTCAAGAAAAATCAAGGTACCCTTATTATCGAAGAACCCAAACACTAAGATCGATGAATGTGGTAGATCGCTAAAGAGGACCCCAACACATGTGTCAATATGGGACATGTTAACTATTCTTAAGAAAAATACACTATTGCAATAAGCTCTACAGGGCCAACCAGTGCCTAAACATACTAGTACGAAAGGAGGACTTGATGATAAGGAAAAGATCAAAGACATGGTTCCTCTGCAGACAACAGTTATTTTGAACAATACACTAGAGGTAAGCAAATCCAAACTAGAGCCCTTTTATTTGACTTTGATAGTTGGAAAGAAAATATTATAGAATTCAATGATAGACTCAGTGCCTAGTACTATAGTAATGCCTAAACAAATAATAGATGATTTAAAAATAAAGTATGAGCCAACTCCTAGAAGAGTTATGCAGCTGGATGGGATCGGTGCAAATAATAGGGAAAATTAAATAACTCCCATTGAAATTGTATACTTGCCCTAATATAATTGTCAATCACGATGTGATAGTCATAGATATACCCCGTATATTTGGCCTATGTTTATCCAGAGATTTCACAGCCAAGATAGGAGGTTATATGTCACTTGATTGGTGTCACCTCATCCTAAGAACCAAATATGGTACACAAATGAAAATACTATCTGAATCACTATCTAAGGATCACATCACCAATGAACCAACCCCAAAATTAGAGGTAGCTCATGCTGTGCTGAATAAGGAAGAAAGGGTCTTTGTTGAAGAGTTAGGTGACTAGACTAAACATGACCAAGAGGAGGAAAATAACCAATTGTTAACTATGATGCAAAGTGACCCATATGGAAATTATGACTCTACTAGTCTACGCACTTATGTCATATTTGATGAAGACCATGAAATCCCAAATGTTTTAAGGGAAGAAATATCAAAGACTCAAGAATCTAAAAAGGACTCAAAAATTTTGACCTTAAATTTTGATGGGGATAGAAGTAAAAATGGCGCTGGAGCAGGAATTTGTCTTGTTGCTCCAAATGGTGTGAAATTTTAAAGAGCTATCTATTTCCAATTTGCCTATACTAATAATGATGTTGAATAAGAATCCTTAGTACATGGGCTCATGTTAGCCAAGAAAAAAGGAGTAAAGAATTTGATAGTAAAAGGAGATTCAAAACTAGCGGTGAAATAAATCAGAGAAAAGGCAATAGCCAAAAAGGTAAGGATGAGATCCTATAGACACAGAATTTGGGAATTAATAGATGATTTTGAAGCTTTCAATATTGAAGTAGTTCCTAGAACCCAAAATTCTGAAGTAGATAGGATGGCACATATTAGCTCACATTTTGACCCAACAACTGATCTATTAGTCAACAATGAGTCAGTCAAAGTTACAGTAAGGCCAACTATCCCAGACAATGATGAAAATTGGCAAGTCTTTGAAAATGATTTTTAGGTACTCTCATTTTTGCAATAGTTAGGGGAATTTATTGATCAATTAAAACCCAAAATTGAAGAAGCATATGTAGACCAAATTATTCAATTAAAGACCAATAATCTTCCCAAAGGCTTGATTACTTTAGAAAACCTATTTGATCCAGAAGATGTAAACCTAGAGAAGAAAAGGTTTCAAGCAAATAAAGCAGATTATTTTGAGATACAAGTGAGTGAAGGGAGAAAACTAAAGATTGGAAATTCCACAACCCAAGAGGAAAGGGAAAGACTAATTGACTTGTGTGAAAGATATGACAGAGTAATAGCCTGGACCTATGAAGACCTTCATGGCTATAATAGAGACATCATTCAGAAAACCATAGAATTGATTGAAGGATCTAAGCCAGTCAGATAGAAGCAGAGGCTAGTGAATCCAAGGATTGAACCTCTAATGGTGGATGAGTTGCAAAAACTCTTAGAATATAAAATAAATTTTCCAATCAAACACTCAACCTAGGTATCCAATCTAGTACCAGTCAGAAAAAGGAATGGTGACATAAGGCTCTATGTGGATTTTAGAGACCTAAATAGAGCATCTCTGAAAGATCACTATCCCCTACCCTCTATGGAACAAATTTTATAGACTGTGGCTGGATCAGAGAGATTTTCCTTGCTAGATGGTTTCTATGGATACAATCAGATTTGGTTCGCTGATGAAGACCAACACAAGACTACATTTACTACCAAATGGGAAACATTTGCATATGCCAAGATGCCATTTGGCCTATCAAATGCTGGAGCCACTTTTCAAAGAGTAATGGATGTATAATTTAGAGAAATCATAAATAAAATCATTCTAATTTATCTTGATGATCTCATTATTTTTTCCAAGAATGTTGATCATTTTGATCATCTGGAATATGTTTTTAAGAGTGGAAAAAGTTTGGAATATCATTGAATCCCAAGAAGTGTATCTTTGTAATACCTCAAGGCAAACTACTAAGACATATAGTATCCAAATAAGGAGTCTCTATAGATCTAGAGAGAGTCACAGCCATAATGAACTTGTCCCTGCTAGTAAAGAAGAAGGTAGTTTAGTCTTTTATGGGAAAGATTAATTTTTTCAGTCAGTTCATATTAGACTTTACAGGCCTAACGAGACTAGTGACACTCTTTTTGAACAAGACTTGGTGTTCAAGTGGACTACAAAAGGAAGAAAAGCTTTTGAGGAGTTCAAGAAAGCAATTTCAACAGCCCCAGTACTTAGCAACCCATACTTATCTAAGTCTTTTATAATGTATATTTATGGAGGAGATTTCGGTGTTGCTACTGTCCTAACACAAAAAGATGATCAACAACAGGGAGAACACCCAATAGCATTATTCTCAAAGAATCTTAGGAAGTATGAATCCAAATATAACTTTGTGGAGAAATAGGCATATGCTATGGTAAAATCCCTCAAGAAATTTAGGCATATGGTATCAATAAATAAGATTTTGATACTTGTGGCTCATCCTAGTGTTAGAAAATACATTATGGAAGGTGAAATTACTAAAAAAAGAGCAAACTAGATAGCAAAGATCCTTGAGTATGATGTAGAGGTCAGACCCACTAAGCTGGTCAGAGGTAGGGGTTGTGCCAATACATGGCTCAAGATATGGAAAAAATGATAACTGAAGAAATAGAAAAGGAAAATGTATTGAGGATACAAGAAGTTGATCAGAAATCATGGGTCATAAATAGAATACATTTTATGAAACATGGGATTTTCCCAAAAGAGCTCTCTCAGGACAAGAGGAGATACTATAGATAGTAAGGGGTCTATTTTGTTTTTATTGACCAAGTTCTTTTTAGAAGAAATACTGATGGCATGCTTTTAAGATGCATAGAGAAAGATGAGGCTCAAAAAATACTACATGAAATGCACCATGGAGTCTCAGGTGGAAATTTTTATGCAAAAACCATAGCTATAAAGATAAGTCATGTAGGTTATTTTTGGCCCACTTTATTTATATACTATTGTCAACTGGTCAAAGAGTGCTAATCTTGTTAGTATTATGTGGGAAAGAGAAGAAATGTAGCAATGTCTCTTAGTCCTATAATTGTTGATGAACCCTTTACTCGATGGGGTCTTGACTTCATTAGAATGATCAATCTAGTGTCGAGTATGGGACATAAATGGATTTGAACTACCACAGATTATTTTACCAGATGGAGTGAGGCAGTGCCACTCAAAGAAGCAACATAAAAGGTGATCCTAGACTTTCAGGGGGATATCACTACTCACTTTGGGCCTCCATGTACCATAATTTTAGATAATGCTAAGGCATTTTCAGGGGAAAAAATATTTAACTTTTCACTAAAGTATGGAATATATCTAAAAACTTCCTCAAATTATTACCCTCAGGGTAATGGTTTGGTAGAATCAACCAACAAGAACCTAATTAGAATTATTAGGAGAATAAGGGATGATCATCACAAAGAGTGGCATAAAGTGCTTAATATAGCACTGTGGGCTGATAGAATTACACCTAAACAAGTGATAAATATGTCCCCATATGAATTGGTCTATTGTAAGCCTGCTAAAATGCCCTTGAGCTTGGAGCGTCCTACTCTCTAGTTATTAAAATATATTGAAATTGAGGAGAATGGCCCCATGTAGGTCAGACTTGTTGAGCTCCTAGAAGTTGAAGAAAATAGGGATACAACACATGAATCATTAATGAAACATCAAAAAATAATCAAAGACTACTTTGATAAGAAGACTTTAAACCCCCATTTTGAAGTAGGCTCAGTTGTTTTGAAATGGGATGCGAGAGTTGCCAAGTCGGGTCGACACAATAAATTTGAGGCATTATGGACTAGCCCCTATAAGATTCATACATGTAAATATAAAAATTAATTTGAGCTTGAAATGATGGAGGGTGAACCTGAAGATATTCTTGTGAATGGGATCTACCTGAAACATTTCATTTAAGCAGTATCTCCTATGTATTATAGTTAAATAGTTTCCCTTTCCTTGTTGCTCTATTTTCCCATTTTTTCTTGCTCTTTCTTTTAATAAGTGTTCTATGAACACATGGCCATGGCTCAAATTATTTTCAAAATTTTTGAAACTCTTGCATTCACCAAATCTCTCTCAAATCCCCAAAATTACCTAAGGTACCTTTACATAGCCACTTTTATGACGTGTTTGACACACTATCCCACGCATATTTAATAAGATTTACTAACAGTTTTCTAGTTGTAATGCCATTTATGAGACTTGATGTGTCATTAAATACCCTAATAACAAGAGTTAAGGCTTAATTGTGTCTCATATGTTCCTATGTCTACTAGGAAAATCCTTATTACCTGCATTTCAATTCATAGCAAAACCTGATTAGTAAAAGTGCCTTCCCTATTGCAAAGCTTCCATACTTGTTACATAAGTTCACTGATTCCTAGTATAAACATAGGTATGGAGGAGGCATAGTCTTCACAACATGGGTTTGGGATTTACGAATTCATTGATAAGCTTCTCACCAATAAATCATATGCTTTGGCCCCTACACAACCCTTAAGGACCTACCCAAGGACTAGAGTCCCTAAAGTTGGTTATGCGATCGACCCAACAAAGGTGAAGGATTTTTTAGACAAAATTTTGGACCCAACCCTTCAAAAGTCTAGTAAAGCTCTGTGAGAAGGGGTACACCAAAGATGTATCTAGAAGGCCAAAGCTAGACAATCTGAAACATTTGGGATGAGGATATGGACTTCTCAATTGGCACAATTCATTGTCTTAGGTGTACATCCATGCCCCAACTTAGTTGAAATGTGCATAGAATTGTTTCATGCACCCTTAAAAACCATACAATAGGGTCAATTCATGGTGCAAATTACATCGAAGGCCATTAGGGACATGTTGGCCCTATATCATGAAAAAATAGCCACATTTCCCACCATTGCCAAAATGCAAAAAACATGGGCAAACCTTAAATAATCAGTTGAGCTTTCTCAAATCAGAATTGCAATTCGTAGATGATGATACCATTATGCTAGTGCTACCAACAGGAAGGGCACAATTTACACAGGCTAGTCAAGAGGCAATATCCATGATGGCATTTATTTTTGGAATGAATGAGGACATAATGGTTTATGATTGGCAAATGGCCATTATCTTTAGATTAAAAACTATAGAAAAGTCTCAAGAGTATCAGCTAGACTTCTCAGAGTAGATTGCCTATTCAATGGTTGACCAACTCACTCACTTAAAATCTAACGGGGTTTTCAAGTATTCTTCTTATCAGTTTCACCTCATATTATATCAAAACTCTGGCATCTTTTCACAATATATGCATCTAAAATGTATGACCCAAGTTTTAG
Organism: Torreya grandis; assembly: GCA_037957365.1. Lineage (NCBI taxonomy): Eukaryota > Viridiplantae > Streptophyta > Pinopsida > Cupressales > Taxaceae > Torreya > Torreya grandis. Next base: position 278,782 of record JARHVA010007097.1, read on the forward strand.
TCATAATAGGACCATTTCTGTGTCTGCATGGACACATATCATATCCAAAACATCTAACCCATATGAATTTTGGGAACTTTTTGTTTCCCCTACCTTTTGTCACCTAAGCCTAGAGCTTGTTGAAAATAGATTAACTCCAAGTGTTAGAGGCCTCATGACAAATTGCACTATTCCTTGTGACTACTTTTGTGGATCTCATCATACCATCATTAGGGTCCATGGTTTTAATGGATAACTAGTGTTACTACCTAAGATTTTGACTCCTAGGTTAGCATTCTTAGAAGTCACCCGACAAGTGTCTATGGTTGATAATGACTATGGCACTGGGAAGAAGAAAAAGAAAATGTATGATATTCCCTGGGTAAAGAAAAACATGGCCCTAGAGGTCAGAGATGCTGAGCACTTGTTGCTGAGGAAGCTAGCTATCCTGGGTTTCTTTATGATTGAAGATAAATGGAGATATGACCCAAATAGTTTCATAACCATATGGGTTAAGAATAATAGAGTCAGTGTTAAAATTGTGCATGAGGGTCATCCCTTTTGGGAAGATAGAAGAAACCCTAAGGAAGATATTCTTGATTTGTATATAGAATTGATAGATTTACCCTTTCAAGAGGCCAAGCCATGGGAGACCTTTTATGTTAAGGAAAAGGTTTTTGACCCTAAAATCAGAATGACTTCTGGTTTAAAAAGGGCATTAAAGAACAAAGAATGGAAACTCGAGAAAATAGAAGCCTCTTGGAAGTATATGTAGGAGATTTTTTAGCTAAATCACTCTTTTGGTAATGTAAACTCAAATGAGAAATGGGAGGCAATATGGGATGAATGGCATCTGTCTCTTATCTCTAGCCTTGATACAATCAAATTATAGACACAAGGTGGAGAGTCAGATGGGGAAGCAGAATCCACTCATATAGTGCAAACCCCAGGACAAACCTCATCTATAATTGCTATAGAAAAACAAAAGAATGTGGTATCCTCACCACCTAGAGCTTCTTCATTAGTTTCAACCTTTAGGGTTCCCAGTTTTGTGTAATCACCAATAGCAGCAGTGGTAAACGTTGAAGAGAAGGAAGCACATCAAGAAGAAGAAAGGCCAAGGAAACATAAGAAGCTGAAACTTTAGCCTAATTCAGATGAGGAAGTAAATCCATCACATCATCAAACACTGAGTACATTTGTTTCTCCTCAAGTATGTGTTATTTCTCCTTCTTCTTCTCAGTCTTTTTCTTCTTTTATAGGGGTGGCAATCCCAACTAGCCAAATATTATCCCCTATCACCTCTGTTATGCCAATTTCCCAATTTGCCCCACCTATTAATACTTAGGCCATGTCATCACAAGACACATCATTGCCTCCCTTTTCCCCCTTTGTCCCAAATAAAATACCTCCCCAAATTCCCCCTAGCCAACATTTGGTTATTCCCTATGGATTGCCACAGGTTTATCCTTTTGCAGGCGGGTATATTGCCTCTCCCTTTACCTTCCAATCTCAAACAAACACTGCTAAGAAGGCTAGGGAAGCTTGAATGGATAAAAAGAGGAAAAATATAATAAATATCTAGCTACACCACACATGAGGTCACTATTTAACCCAATCTAGTAGCAACTAATTGTGACTCATTTGTCACCTAATGTAGTCAGGCCAAACGAGCAGATGTAGCCTCAAGATTATACAATGAGTGTAGTAGCTATGGATATGTCACTTTTCAAACCACAGGACATGGTTGAGCTATTGAATGAAAACATTTCTACTATAGCTACTGATTATTTGAAAGTATCAAAGAAGTTGTAGAAGATGGAGGTTGATCTAACTAAAGAGAAAGCAAATGGTAGCAATCTAGCTACATAAAAAAAATAATGATGAAATAGAGAGACTCAACAAATAGTTTCAAGATAATATTTCTTATTAGATTCACCAGGATATTCAATCCATAAATGCTTCTTTTAAAGAAGAGATAACACAAGAGAAAGCTACAGTGACAGCCCTAAGGTAGGAAAAGGAAACACTATAGAAAAAATGTCAAGAAAACCTGCAATAGGTCACTCAGTTCCAGTAGAAGCTACTGAACGAGAAAAACAATACCATCACCATACAGACCCAACTTCAAGTTGAGAAACAAATAACAAAACAATTGACACTTGAGTTGGCTAATAGGCCAAAAAATGTAGGAGTTCTAAACCTGGTTAAGGAGCTATGTGTATCAGTATGGAAAAGAATCTTTGAGGAGTTTGATCAGCTCAGACCCTCTCTAACTTTCCTATTAAATGCAAAAAAATTATGTGAAAAGGTGGAGACTTCAGTCTAGGCCATGCTATCCACTATCTCTTTGAGAGTGATTCTCAAATGCTGCTGAAAAAGTTATATGACACAACTGATGAAACATTATCAGTAGCAGGGATTAGTGATGTAATGATTACTACAAAAAGGGTGAACAAAGTTCTCAATTACAACTCCACATCATTTAATTTCAAAGAGATCCTAAATGTGGTCAAAGAGGGAGTAAAAGACATGAAGAAGCATATTGAAGATCTGGTGCAATTGGGTCTTCCCTCCCCTTTTCTTGATAGGAATACTATGTTAATGGTTGATGAGATTAAGCCTTTGTTGTTAGCTAGAAAAAATGATCAGTCAATTTTCTAGGGTTTAATAGATGCTTCATCTATGCCAAAAGTGGAAGTTATCTTGATCCCCATGGCCCAGATTGATTTCTAATTGAAGACTGTAGTTCATGTTTTGTAGAGTTTTTCACACAAGGACATCATCATCCTTGATTTAGCCTTCCAAGATTTACAAAATAAATAGGGACTATTTAATGCTAAATGGTCTGTTTATCAGACGGCCTTATAGAATTTGTGATTTTTGCCACATTTTTTATATATTCTTTGGATTATTTTTTGAGTAGGCTCAAAAGTCCTTAGGGTCACTAAGAACTATACATTAAAATACTCTACATTTTGTTTTGATTTTCAGTTGTGCACTCTAGTTTTGTCCTTGCATGTTTTAGTTTTAGCAGTGAAGGTTTTGAGCGTGGGCATGGGTTTTCATTTTGCCTAAGTTTTTTCTAAGTCTCATAGTTGAGTGGAAGCTGCCAAGTGTCATCAGCTGAGACACATTATAATTTCTCTAAGTAATGCAGATGGAGCCACGTGTCATGTTATATACCCACAGAGCACGACAAGTGTTGGCATCCACATTTCAGTTTCTTATAAGTTTTAAAAGTTTATTTCAATAAGCTTCTCTTAGTGTGCATGGAAGGTGCCAAGTGGAAACTATGGAAGGTTTTAATATGTTTCTCTAAGTTATGTAAAAAGTGTCGCATGTCCCTTGTAATATCAATGGAGACCACCAAGGGTCTACATCCACAGTTTCTTCCTTTTGTTTCATTATTGAGAAAGGACTATGGTAGGTCTCGGGTGAGTTGCCAAAGTAAGTGAAGCATGCCAAGTGTCATCATCTGTGTGAATCTAAATGAGTCCCAAATGTTTCTATAGTGTTTCTAAAGCTCAGTGGAAGCTGCCATGTATCATCTTCCGCAGGACTCTCAAAAGGTATCTAAAGCTTCTATAGACAAGCGGAAGCTACCACGTGTCACTTGTTAAGACTAGTAGATGCTACCAAGTGTCCTCACTTACTTCATAGTGGGAAATACCACATGTATTTATTTCAACCAATGAACTTGTAGAGAGGCTAAACATTTTAGATCTGAAAGATATCTTCTATCAGACACTTCTAGTTAAATTCTAGTTTAGTTAGACCATTGGGATTTGATTGTGCAAGCAATCTTGAGCCAGTCCTATGCTATAAATATGGGTTCAAATAATAGGTTCAAAAAAAAGGAAAAAGGAGAGGGAGAGAATTTTCATCATATAGATTGTTATCAGAGATTTACAAGAAGTTTTTTGAGACTTTCTTGCTATAGCCAGTAATATCATTTGCCTTTGTTCTATTTTCTTAATTCAGAAAGTTTGTATAACTGTGCATGTATCAATGCCTTTTATGTGACTATAAAATTAATAATAAGACTAAGTTATATGCCTTTGCTAATATTTTTTGTGTTATTAAAAAATTGTCTAAGTTGTGAGCCTTTGATTCTATTTGTTTTCATCTTTTACATTGATCATGCATTGTTTGCTCTTTAATGTAATTGAATCCTAAAGATAGCTTCACTATGCTTAGTATTAAGGAATGAATCATACTCAGGCGCATCACCATAGTTAAATTTTCTTTCATTGCATCGGTGAATTTGTTTAATTTTTATCCCTTTTTGCCCACAATACATTTGAGATAAATAAGAGCCAGCTTCTTTAAAATCTAGAGGTCATTTCAGGTCGTAAGTCCCACATTCCTGAAACTTCCCATGTTGGTGTTAGAAGCAGCACTTTTTTAAGAATCAACAGTTCCCAAGTGTCCTAATTTCCTTTAAAATGTCCAATACATCATTCTATCTATCAAAGGTATTAGTCACATTATAATGTTGCATATTGTCTAATTGAAATCCAAGAAACCAACTAAAAAAGGGAGAAAATTGCAACTTTATAGCCCATGAGGAAGTGTGCCATATGGAAGAAGATCATGGAAGGAATATTAACTTTCATAACACTAATATCAATGTTTTTTTCTTTAAAATTTCCATTTTAAATCCAAAACCATTCCTCCTTTCTTCATTTTTTAGACACACAAAAGTGACCTACACGTTTATGCTTAGTATGAACAATTCAAGAAGTTTCAAGACAAATGATTTAGGGAGGTGATATTACACTCATATACATTAATTTACATATAAATAGTGAAATTATTGATCAAATTTTATTTATGAATCATCCTTTACAAGCTAATTATTCTTTTTTTCTAGTTATTTCATGCACCTTATAGATTTTGCTCTATTTTGGTCAAATCTGTATGAACCTGTTGGTGATTTTGACTCCAGAGGATGTTGGATTCCTTATAAAATGGTATCCATTCTTATTTTCATGTCTCATAGTGTTTTTATGAGAAATTTAATCCATCCTATAGGAAGGTGCCACCATGTGTAGTCTTAGTCAAAGTTTTTCTTATTTACAAAGTGTTATTTTCCTATAGGGGTCTCATGTAGTTGGTAAATTATGTTACATAGGTCTCATGGTAATATTAATACCTCATTCCATGCTTTTTTCCATCATATTATGCTTTGGGTAAATTCTCATCTTGTCATTCTTCATTATCAACTCTTTGCCTAATTTCACTTATAGTCACCTATATCAACTCTTGGGTAGAAAAATGAGATTTTATAGAAGAAAGTAGAAAAGTAGGTTAAGCTACAGTTTTGCACATTCAGACCAATTTAGAATTAGTATTTTTTAGTTAATTTTTAATCAAAGAATATAGATATAGGGGGTATCATGCATGATATGATGGATCTCAATTCCAATTTTAGATACACCATTCGTATAAATTCTAGATCAAAATCTATGTTCTAGATAGCAGTGATTGGGGGCAATGTGCATGGCACATTTATTTTATTTTCTTTCCATGTTTAGTGTATTACCCAGGTATTCTCAGTAGTTATGTGCCTTACTCTATCTATAGGTGGTTGGCATCCATTCAGAGTGGATTTAATACAATCCTAACCTCCACACTTTAGAGTGGCTTTCATACAAGCCTAACTTCCACATTTTGAAATGGCTTTCATATAAGCCTAGTGCCTAGTTTTGAAGAAGCTTTTATACAAGCCTAATATTCATATTTTGGAGTGGCTAAGAGTGGCCTAGTTTCTAGTATACATTTGTCTATCCATGCCAACATTGTCATACTATAGAAAATTCATGGGTTTTAGGATCCATGTCATATGACACACATTTCATATTGGTATCAGTTTATAGCTTCACTTCACAAGGCAATGATGGAGCCAAAGGACTAGGTAGCCTTTGTATTCCTGAGCCACCTATTTAGAAGGATTATACATAGTCTAAATATTAATTAACACATGAATGATTACATAGCTTAACTTAGTAGGTGACAATGGAGTCAAAGGGATAGCCTTTGCATTATTGAGCCACTCTCAAAGAATTGAGCACTCAGATTTAGTCATAATATTACTATTGGTACAACACATACCTAGCATTACTCAGCATCTTCCAGCATCACTCAGCATCATAATAGGTTTTATATTGGTTCACATACTTGGTAAAGTGTATTTTTTCATTTCTCTTCCTCTCTCTCTCTCTCTTACCCAACTTTGTATGATTCTTATTTTAGATATAACATATCTAGTGAGAACTAATCTACTCTTTGTTTTCTCTTATAGATTCACACTTCATAGTGTGCTCTCTTTATGCACACCTAACATCACAATAGCTTCATGAGATTCAAACTTGTAAGTTTAGGTATGATTTCTCTTTTTCCTTTATCCTAGTATTTCACTTTGATGCATCACTAGAATAAAGGGGATGTAAATGTAGTCATATAAAATGCAAAAATTGGTAACTTGAGTGAGACTTATGAAATCCATCCCATAGGTCCCTTCTGCTTGTTTTCATGACCCTATTAGGCATATTTTCACTAATTCCTAGTCATCCATAGCCTTCTAGACCTGATCCCAGTTGAGTTAGACTCCTCTTTTCATAATAGATCCATCCCCCAGGTCTTATCAACTTAAGACTATATCACCCAACATGGACTATAGCACTAGACCCTATGGTGTCTTATTTTTGGTGCTCTTATCCAATAAATTTTTAAGCCCAAATGGCCATTTATTTTTGGTTCCTATCCTCCTTATTGTCAACCTAATGTGAATACGTTTGACCCATGGCCAACAGATCCCTATAAAATCACATTTAAAGTTCATTTAAAAGGGATTGGCTAATATCATAAAGTAAGAAAGAATACAAGCAAGACTACTCAAGTATATTTCCCTAGTATCTACGTATAGCCATCTAATACCATTTCCATCTTATTCAAATCCTTACACCAGTCCCTAGTCACCTCGAGCATACTCAATCTAGCATTTTACATCTTTATACACACTATTGTACAAAGTACATTAAGTGGGAGAACTACATATGGCTTGATCCCTTTTTAGAGTATTGGTATGTAGGTAGCATGCCCACATAAGGAGTGTAAGTACACATTAACTGAGTCTTGCACACACTAAACCCCCCTTCTTTGTTAAAATTAGTCAAAGCATAATGGAGTCTAGGGTTTTCAAAATCAGATATATAAGGAGTTCTATGGACATCTAATAGTTAAAATTTCATAGACAAGATCTCACAAATATAGTGAACAAAACCCAAAAATATTAGGTTTCCTAGACAATATTGGTAGATATGGACTATAACATCTAATCTTAGGGTGTCATATTTTTATGACTCCTATCCAATCATCAAATATATACCAAATATTGATTTGTGACAGTGTCAGTCCTACACAGTGAATTTTAGCCTATATCTCAGTCATATCAATTATTTTATAGCTAAGCCTTATTTTCTTTCCATTAAAAAAAGAGATATAAGGAGTTCTATGGACATCTAATAGTTAAAATTTCATAGACAAGATCTCACAAATATAGTGAACAAAACCCAAAAAGATTAGGTTTCCTAGACAATATTGGTAGAAATGGAATATAACATCTAATCTTAGGGTGTCATATTTTTATCACTCCTATCCAATCATAAAATATATACCAAATATTGATTTGTGACAGTGTCAGTCCTACACAGTGAATTTTAGCCTCTATCTCAGTCATATCAATTAGTTTCTAGCTAAGCCTTATTTTCTTTCCATTATTAATATTTTTAGAAATTTTCAAATTAAAATAAAATTATACAAATTATTATATTAATTATTTCATTATTATTTATTGATTTTCCTACTCAGACCCTTTAACTAAATTAGGAATAATACACAAATATTTCCAAAAAGGTTAAATCAATAAGAGATGAGCTTGTCTAGGGAGAAGAAGAGGGTTAGGTTTCATGAAAATAAAATTGGTTCATGATAGGTAAAAATTTGTTTTCACAAGACTAATACTCTTCCAAGATGATCAGCTACCTTCCCTACTTTATTAAAAGTCATCAGTTCATACAGTTACTCCAAAAGACGTCTTTGCTCAATGGATGAATATGAAGAATCTAAAGAAAAGAGGTGATTTAGATTAATTAAAAGAATAATAAGCATGAATTTAGGATTAATAATATTTTTAAATATCTTATCATCATTTTTTTATCTTGGATACGTCACTCTTAGGTGGTTTTGGGAAAAGGTGTAAAACAGGGTTTTTAGAGGCCTTTTTTGGACATTTTAAGCTAGTTAGACACTAAATCAAGGAATATAGATAAAAAATTTATTATAAATAATCATAATTACCTTTAAAAACTATAAAAATATTAACTTTTCCTTGGGTATGATGTCTATACCTCACTATTTTTCTTAGAGATTAGTTAGTCTAAGAAAATCAGGTTTTAACAAAGCAAACTGGTGAGTAAAAAATGGGCAAAGGGATTGATATGGAGATTTGGGAACCTTAATAAACATATTATGAGGTGTATGGAAGTAAATAATATGATATAAAATCAGTAATTCAGGATCAAACCTTTCAATATGACAAAAATACCTCTGCACTTGGTCTAACTAGGCAAGCTTTCATTAGGCCTCATTGGTGAATGAGGGAAAAGGAAGAAGAAGAATGCTTGGGAGGTTTTGTGGTGATATTAAAAGATTTAATGAAGCATTAATAATAATTATATACTATCCCAAACATGATATATAAGTTAAATAATCTCAAACTTACAAGGTATATGTTAAACCCACTAGGCCTTGAAGTGTCCTAGAGCCAACTAGGGGTCCATCTTCATTTCTAACTCTTCGTGGGATATTCATATGATTGGAAAATGTTAAGGAGATTTAAATAAACATTTATGAGATTTTTATATGTATATTAATCTACAATAAATCTAATTCTAACTTTAAGATAGTCCAAACATGTAAAAAAGGTAGAAACTAGCTCGATGGGATGACTTCAAGTGTTCATATCTCCTCTAAGAGTTTGCATGGGAACCAAAAGATTTTTTAGGGGTTAGTATAGTACCTCAAAATAAATATTGTGGAATATTTTTAAATTAAAATGTCAAATATTTATGAATAAATCTTAAGAATAAAAACTACCTAAAACCCTACTAAACCCTCAGTCAAGACCCAATGGAGAAAACAAGTTTGGAGAGCTATCTAGATGACATAGTTTGACAATGAAAGATATTAGACATTTAATAGGAATCAATTAAGCTTCCTCACCTACTTTTGATCTATATTAAATTATATAAACATGGGGGGAAACAAGGTTTTTTTGACCATTTATTATGGTTTTTAGGTGTTAGAAGAGTTATAAAGATGCAATCAAGTTTGGGAAGAATATATGGAATTTTAATAAATCAATATGGTTATTTTATTCCAAGAAAAAAATCCTAATTGTTCAAACTAGAGCTCTTATCTCAGCTAGTCAAAATTGGCATAGTAAACATAAGGGTGAGAAGTGTAAAAACCTCAAGTGGATGTCCTTTTAAGGTGAACCTAATTAGTCTAAGGCCATGGAGGGTATTTATAAGTTTCATCCACTCCCTCACATGGATTTTAATGGAAATATGATGATAATTTTGAGGCCAATTGTGAGGGGTGATAAAAATAGGAATTTTTTAGACTACAAGTAGTGATGGCTTCCTTTCAAAAGTTTCTAGATGAGTAAGACTACAATCAATGCATGGAGAGGAATTTATATAATCCTTCCCTCTCATATTAGTTATCATACCTATCCACAATTAGTTTTGGGATATCCAAATAGTTCCAAATCATGAAGGTAGTTTTCTGAGCCAAGATAGGGAGTTTTATGCCACTTTTTATAGGTTTCATGACTTGTATGGACATTTGGACCTCCTAACATTGCATGGTTAATTTCACATCTCTTTCTCATGAAAATATAACCTCTTTTATCAGATTTAAAAGTGTCCAAGTGACCTTTGGACTTCCATTATCTTGATCTTCTTCCAAAGGCTATAAATATTGACTCTTTTGGCTTTTTTGAGTGGCCTCCATTTGTTGATGGTGAAACCCTAGCAAATTTTATACTTGAATGTCTCTTGAATCAATAAAAAAAGGAATTTGAATACTTACATGCTATAAAATTGATTGTTATTGTAATTTTTATAGTAGAAGATGATCTTTTCTAGCATGTTATCCTTGATTATTCACCAAGTGTGCAGAAGAGTAATTGTTACAAGTCTTTGTTAGTGTTCTCTTTCAAGTGTAAAAGTGTCTTAGAAGTGTTTCATGATTCTATCATCTTAAGCAATCATAAATTACCCTAGTAAGTATCAAAATACCTATTTAAACCTAGCTTAAGAAACATGGATGTAATAATCTATCTTGTGTTGTGAGTTTTGTGTAAGGAAACCTTTGTTTTGCTCTAAGTATTATAAGTTCAATAAATAAGAGGAAATAAAATATTGGTGCATCACCTTATAGTTTTATTAGTTTGTCTTCTTAACCATTTTCATGCAAATTTGATAGGTAATAAAGTACTTCAAAGAGTGCATCAAGGGATCTAGCCATTCTATAGATTCATCTCACCAAGTTTTTACCCATAGCAAGAGAGATGTTTCCATTATGCCACTTGGATTAGGAGAGATAGACATTTCCTTAAGGGGTACAAATCCAAGTGACAATATTATCTTAAGGTGTAAATAACCAACTATAGTATCTCTCATGTATCTCATATTTGACACACATCCCTCTAACAACCTAATAATCTTATTCATAAAGATTGGAGGTATCTTCATAACCTCATTTTGCCTTTTATTACCCCTTCTTGATGGAATTATTTAATGATGTTAATATATAAGCATGTGTATATGCAAGGTTCTTAGAGTTTTGACTTTATTGTGATTTATAAGGCTCTTACCCATTATATCTAGCATGAAGAACATCCTTGATGTCCTTTTGAGTAATGGTAATTATTTGAATGAGTCATTTACCCTCTATTTGTATGCATACAGTCTCTAATCTAAATACCCAGGTCTACTACTTATATTAATAGTCATGAATACCCCTATAGATAGTTCTCACAAAGTTATTTAGGAATTTTATGAACCATTCTCTTCCTTGAAGTTCATAATATATGGAAACACCCTTCATTTCCTTGTTCACATGTTTAAATTAGCCTTTTCAAGTGTAATCCATAAAACATGACCTATACACATGATAAAAAATATGTTATTATGATGCTTAAGAGAGTTAGGAAGACCAAAATATCATTTTGTGGCTCAAATACTTCATCTAAATGTGTTTTGAAACATCTTTCCTTCATGAAGTGTCTTTCAGGGTTTTAGCAAGGGTTTCAGAGGTCCAAGACTTTAGCAATTATTCATAGAGTACAAACTTCCAAAAAAAAATTATTGTTATGGATTTAAATTAAAATAACCCCTTAAAATTCCCTAATGATCTCAAGTTCCCATGAAAATGATGTGTTAAGATATGAACATAAGGAAGTATGCCTTGAATGACTATCAAGATTGTGTCAGCAAATAGAAGGTTTAATAAGCAAAATGATAAGTTTTTTGTATTTAAATCATATAATAACTTCTCTCAATATTTATTTGACTCTCAAAAACATTATTATGACCATAAAAATTCTATAATAACTTGGATATGTCTCAATATGATAGTAAGATTTCTTATCTTGTTTAAAGTTTATCTACATCTACTAGAACTCAAGGCATATTAACTTGATAGCTAAGTAATATCAATCCCATAGAGTGTATTAAGACTTTCCATCACATTTTATTTCCTAAAATACATCTAAATTAAACTCAAGCCTCTTGTCTTATCTATAAATCTTCAAATAGTCCACCTGGTTCCATTACTGACTACTAACTGACTGAGGTATATATGAGATAAAATAGTGAGTGTTTCCACTAATTTTATAGTATTTAGGATAGTATTAAAATCTTAATATAGTCATTGGAACCATTTTTACCAAGGTTGAGATCCTAACTACACCTATAGAGGCTTTAAAACCATAAAACTCCTCAAGACTGGCGATATGTGTTGATTATGATTATATTTTTTCTTAGGTTTCAACTATCCATGTTGTAATATAAAATTTTCATTTTTGTAACAAGGTATTAGTGGTATAGGTATGTTAATACATTGTATAAATCATCCTTAAATGGCCTCACTTATTCGATCATACCCATAGTTCTTATCATTCTTCAATCTAAGCAAAAACCCTTAGAAGATAAGCATTCTAAAGCTTATATTGATTGTGTTCTAATTTTTAAGGATTTTGTTTTATGTTTACCAATATTATAATAGTCCTTTAATTTTAATGAGATTCTCAAAAAATTTAAACTATTATTTATATTTCATGTCAACACTTCAACTTATTACTTTTGCTCATGTACATATTATTATACCTTTAGATGTCTTTTTAAAATGTTGACTGCATCTTGGGATTAAACCACTTAAACTTCTCAATGGAATTAAATATTGCTTAATGACCTCATATAGTCCTCAAAAAACTCTTAATGTTTCCATTCTTGACAAATTTATCTTCCACTCTAATGCACATGACTGAGTTTTGCTTCACCTAGTTATATAACTCTACTAAGCTAGTTATAGATGCACAATGGTTATCTCATTAGGTTTAATACCTTACTACCACATCCTTGAACTTGTATAAATCCTTGAATTGGATCAAAACATTTTACTTATACAAACTCTATCTTCTCTCTTTGGGAAAAAACCTGTTGATTCTCTAAAATGCTTTTAGGTTAGAACTGATGTATTGATTATGAGTCATCATTCATGACTAACCATAGGTTATGTCTCATTTATCCAAAATAAGTACCTTTTTACTTGATAAAAACATAAAAACCATGATTTATATCCTTTATAAACCTAATACATAGAAAACTCACTTTATAAAAGTAGTTTGATTGTGTCTTAGAATGACTATAGGTGATGATCCAAAGTTACTTGTATAGATTGAGATAAGATGAGACATTGAGAAGGTCAATAACATGATTTATGAACTCACTCATACATTTATAAAAACATATGGAGTATTTCAACCAAATTAATTTTATTGAGACATATTCTATCCTCCTCTATCTACAAGTTTCTATGAAGTATACTTGATTGTGTTTTACATTACATGTAGGTGAAGATTTATTATTTTAGCATGGCTAAGGATAAATAACTTAGTTTCATGACCATGATGATATCTAAAAACATTTAGGAGTACCAAATACTTGGATTCATGATATGGATGTGGGTAAGGAGTGATGATAGTATGTGTAGTGATAATGGAGTATATGGATACTAAGAATGGAGTGATAAACTTATAACAATGGTGAATGGCAGTGACAAAGTTATGAAATGGAATGAAACATAGGGGATAGAATGACTCATTAACCCATACTCAAAACAATCCAAAATTACTCCTAAGCAAGCATAATCATATGCCTTAATAAGATATACCATTTTGGAGGTTCTTAATGAAGCATACATAGTGAAAAGAGGAACCTAGGAATCTCCAAATTACCTTAACATATACTAAATGAGACTATGAGGGTGTTGAGGGTAGATTGATGTTTTATAGTATATTATACCTTGAGTAAACTTTAAGAAACTTGAAATAAGGACACATGATCATGAATGAAACATCTCATATAATATTTTACTATATTTTGACAACTTTGAATCGGCCATTGAATCATACACTATCTTTAACCTTCCCTACAGACTACAAATTTGGTAGATAATTTTTTTATTAATATATATATACTCACACATATGGATCAAAAATTTGTGTAAGCCATGAAAGGTATATTCAATACCCAAGGGATCAAGAATAATGACTAGTTTGACCAAAATAGATAGAAACTCTATAAAATCATATTACTTCTCTTATTTTGTGCAAATGTGAATGGTGACTGCAAAAATTAAGTTCTTATCATTTTTTCATAAAGTTTGGAACAATAAAACAAGAAAAAAATACCCATGAATATGGTTATTGAATATTTTGTCGATCAACGTACTGATAAACAAAATAGGTCTGATCAGCCAAAGTAGGAAGATTAGTCATCCAAATGTGTAGGTTTACCACATCAAAAGGGGATTGATCTCTCCTCCAATCAAGGGGAGGTTCCTTATAGGTATGCTATATATATATATTAACAAAAAATAATACTCAAGGGTGGGACAAACCATTCATCTCTCTTTTTTCAGAGATGATACGTGCAAATCAAAGGAAAAATTCAAGGGAAATGATAGAAAGCACTCCTCTTCTTTTAGAAGTACTATTTAGCAATCCACAAGAATACTCCTAGTAGTAAAAACAAAATTTAACCAAAGATGTAGTAACCAACAAATCGAGATGTTGCACAAAGTCTTCACCTAAATTTCTCAAGAATAAGATACAAAGGACAATGAGGGCACAAAGTCATCCCAAGGTCCTTTACACAAAAATGAAAAGAAAACACACTAAAGGTAATTATTGGGGCACAAAGTCTCTCCACAGTTGACTCTTCAGGACACCTTCTTGACTACTTTCACTAATGTTACTTGTTGAATTAAAGGAACAAAAAATATATCAAGGAAAAAGACATAAGAACAGTTTCCCCAACAACAAAGATATCACAGCACAAAGTGTAAAAAGTCACTTGCTTTTTTATTCCTATAAAAAAATATGATTAATAGACTAAGCTCAAAGTCTCAGTAATGCCTTTTAATTTGGGCAGAGTTTCATTTCTGATTGTCAAATAGAGATATTTTACACTAACAAGAGAATCCCTTATATAGCCTCTTCAAGAAGGACTCAAGAATAGTAACACATCATGTTGCATTAAAATCTATTAAAAAGATAGGCTAGAACTTAGGGGCATTTAACCATTTATTTTTATGAATGCAGAGAAACAAGTCACGCTATTGAAAGTTTGCATCTTTCAATGTCCACTTGGCAATCTGATCCTTCTTCATCGTTCCTCCTTTTCTAGTTAATTGAATCAGGTCCTAGATTCAATTTGTTATTTTTTTCCTTCCTCACTTCCTACTGGTCTTATCCTTAAAGCCTATGAATGCATTTGGGTCTGTAGATTACAAGGATCAACAGCTATTTTATGATCTTTGAAATTGATGTTCATGCACCCATCACTACATTTTCAATGGTTAGTTCACTGTCTTGAATTTGAAATCTTCAGGCACATCACCCCTTGGTCCTTATTCATCTTTTCTATTTTGTACTTTCCCAAAAAGAACCTACCCTTTTGGGCCTTAAGAAATGATCCACTTTGGGTTGAGAAGAGCCCCTCGCAAAGGTATCTACCCTTTGGGCGGTCTTCAAATGGCCTTCAGGCTTCTTTTTTTACATCTTCTCAAAGGGAAGGTGACCCTTTAGCTTTGGGGAAGTGTCCTTATTTGGTAGCCAAGATTCTCCCACAAGGGCACCTACCCTTTAGGGTCCTTTGGTGGCCTTTTATCTTTGACAGTCTCTCGCGGCTTTCCTGCGGACTATTTTTGTGGACATTTTCCCCAGGCTTTCTCCTGTAGACAATTCCTATGGACAAAAAGTTCATAGACATTTCCCATGGAAAAAAAGTCCATAGATATTTCCTATGGACAAAAAGTCCATGGAATTGTTCCGATCACTTAGTCTTTGAAAAATCCTTCGAGTTTTCCTCCTGCAACTGCTTTCTCAAATTCCTTCAGACTTTTTGTCTGAAGGAATTCCTTCAAACAAAAACTTTGAAAGAATTGTTTCTTGCCTTAGTCTCTTTTAATTGCCTTATAAAAAATCTGAAAGAATTACCTTTACGGCCTTCTTTGAAAATGACCCTTCTGAAGGGTACTTTTGTCAGCGAAGTGCCCTCCACAAGGGCACTTGTCCTTCAGGAGGCTCTTTGAACTTTTACATTGAATCACCCCTTTGAACCATTTGAGTGAACAAATTGGTTGAACCAAGCCATTGAACCATTTGATTGAACCAAACATTGAACCACTTCATTGAACCAAGCCGATGAACCAAGCTTTGAACCAAAATGGTTTAAGCTGATGGTTCAAGCCGATGAACCAATCGAATGAACCAAAGAATTGAGCCAAATGTTAAACTAGGATTTGGTTCAATAGTTCAAATGAAGTCTTTAAACCAACTGATGAACCATTTAATTGAACCAAAGGATGAACCAAAGCGTTGAAACAAAGCAGATGAATCAACTGAGTAAAAAAAAATGTTGAACCACTTAGTTGAACCAAGCCATTAAACTGTTCCTTTGATTGAACCTATCATTGAACTAAAAGCATTAAACATATTGAACATTGAACTCATTAAACCTTTGAATGAAAGTGGTTCAATGGTTCAAGCTTTCTTTGCTTAGATGCTTGTCGATGGAGATTTTTGATTGAACCAAGGCACTGAACCAATCCTGAAAATGACCAAGTGTTAGAAACTGATTCTTTTGGTTAAACCTACCTACAAAAGTCTTTGAGCCTGTAGAAATGAACCTACCTATAGAGTCCATAAAAACCAATTCTATAGAAATCAACTTGTAAAGCCCATTGAACTTGGCTTGTAGAGTCTGTAGATTTAAGCTTGCAGAGTCTGTAGATTATTGAGAAGTTTGAAAAATGAGGAATTTGAATGCCCAAGACAAATTTCAAAAAGGAAAGAGACAATTTTGGTCTGTAGGACCAAAATGGTTCAAATTTTGTCCCAAAAATGAGTGTTATTTTTGAGGAACAATCGCTGGTTCTAGTTGGGGAACTTCTATCAATTACAAAAAGAATTGAAGGGAGTAGAATCTAGAATCTCTAGTGTCTTCATGTGTACCATTGGGCTATAGAGTCATGCTACCTAGAAATGGAAGGCATCAAAAATGAAAACAAACAAAACAAAATAGAATTAAAAACTATACAAATATACATATGTGCAGATGAAATGATTTGATACTTCAAGAATTGAAGTATTTCAGATGCTACTTCTTAAGAGATAGTGAAAATAGTGTGTTATCTTGGTAAACTAGCAAGAAGACATTTTTTCCCCAGAAACAGTGACGGGTAAAGGGAGCTCTCCACCAGGAAATCAATTTTTTGCATCTTCCTATTGACTCTTTCTTCTTTCCCCATGACAAGATGTGGTCTTCAATTTGAAAGCCATAACTCCTTGCTTTCTTGGAAAAAGGTTCCTTTGCCTAATTTAAATTTATAGCAGAATGGTCCATTACCATAATTGGTTATTCTTCTAGTTCAGTCTAGCATATGATTGGATTGTCCATATCAAACTCCTGACAAATTATCAGCTTAGCATCTCCTTTGATGTGGAGTTTGATTTCTTCATCTTGAGCAATCTTCAATCCAAGCAATAGAGATTCACATCCAGTTATGTTGTTGGTGTTTCTGACTTACAAATTGCATGAAGGAATAATATCTCCTTGAAGAGATATCAACACAATCCCAGCTCCTTTATTGGTGGAAAAATTACTGCCATTAAATTTCAGGATCCTAGTATTATCAGAAGCTGATCTCCTATCAGATTTCTCTTCATTAGAGATGGAAGATCTTTCCTTATTTGTACTGCACTCTACCAATTCTCCTAAAGTCTTGTTTGGATCAATTCTTGGATTATCAGCTACATGACTCTCATCTATAGAAACATGAACTTCTCTATGGTCAAAAAATAATTACCCCTGCCTAAAGACTCAAACAAAATTTGTGATGCAGAGGCTGATGTTTGGGTGACCACGTATTTTGTTTCCTTTTCAAGGACCAATCTCTTCATTATGCCTTGGATAGGATCCTTGCTTTAAATAGGTCCATGCTTAGTTCTCCTCCCACATTCTTGCATAAATTTCATCCAAGCAAAATGCCATAGGATGCTAGGACGTTAACCACCAAGACAGTCATCTTGATTCTCTTGTTTGGAAAGGCTGCCAATGCAAATTGGGCATCTTTAATTTTCCCCAACAATGATACTTGCTTGTTCTCCATGGAGAAACATCTACCAAATGTATTGGTCAGTGTGAGACCCAGAGACTCAGCTACTTGAGTAGGCATGACATTGTCAGATGCCCCAGAATCAATGATGTAATTGCTAAGTTGATAACCATTTATTAATAGGGAAACATAAAAAGGTTCTATTTTCCCAGGGGCAGCTGGAGGATTAATGACAAGATTATTTGGAATGGGCATGTTCTTTGGGGAATCAAGAATTATTTTCTTAACCTCTTGTCTTGCAGGGATAGTTTGGTTCTTGACACATTGGACCAACTTCTCTAATTAATCAGGATTAGACTGCAAATATTCAAATTTAGACATTTGTATTTTTGTTTTTTTGACATGATCAATTATGTCAAATGGCTAAATTGAGCTAGGTATAGAGGAAGGTATTTCAACCTTTTGATTTTTAGGAGGGATGGGAGGAGGGCTAATTTATGAAATTAAAGTAGAAGGTGAAGGTGAAATTGATGTACTCACATTTTGGGTGATCACCAGATCCTTTAACTGAAAAGACAGAGTGGTTCCACACTTAGCAATTGTAATTTTTGGTTGAGGTTGCTCTTATGTCTTCCCTTTATCAGCTTGCTAGACTGATTGGTTCTTGGACCTGGTAAACACTACATATGATCCATCAATAGCTTCTCCTTTACTTTTGGGTTCATCCTGGTAGTTTAAGAAACTAATGTGGGAGTTTCCAGTTGATTCTTCTTGATTGTCTTCAAGGAGATCAACGTCATTTTCTTGATTCAATTCAGGCTAGAAAGAGAACTATGATTTTGCTTCAAGATATCCCATTGCTGAATTGGTTGGAGGAGCTTCCAAGGCAAGTTTCCCTTGTGGGGGAGGAAGGTGATTCTATTGCCCTTTATTCCTGGCAGCATTGCCCTAATATGACTCATTTGGGAATATCCTTCTTGGCATATCTATGTATGAAGGAGCAGAAGACATTCCTTATGCCATTTGTCTTTTCAAGGCTAACACTTCATTTTCCATCTTTTGCACCATTGGATCAGTGGTGCCTGTAGATGAATATTTAGAAGATGATGGTCTATTTTTGTTTGGATCTCTTGTTATCTCCCCTACTAAGATGAGATCATCTTCTACCTCAATGGCCAAAAGTTGAGCTATAGCAAGATCTATTTGACCAGCATGTCTCAAAAAAAAATTGACTTCATGTAACTAAGAATTAATGAAGAAACATTTGAGATTCTCAGCTATAGGTCAAGCAATTACAAGAATTTTGTTCCTCAGTTTGTCAATTTGGCTATGAAATCCCTCATAGGCTCATGAGGTTATTTCTTCATTTGTGTAAGTTGAGCCAGAAGTGCATGTGCATCTTCTATAGGTTTGAATCTAGCTTCAAACTTATGTTTGAGGGTATTCCAATTAGTTACTGACTGAGCCTGTAGATGATAAAACCAATCTATAGCAGTGCCTTGTAATGTTTCTACAAATATCCTAACTACTACATCTTCAAATTCTACTCCAATTACTACACAGGCTATGCTGAAAGTTGCAATGTGTTCATCAAGATGAACTTTCCCATCACCATATAATTTGGGGAAATTCTTCCTTGAACTATGTGGAAGCTCATGTAGAGGTGGAGAAAGATTGAGAGGACCAAAAACATTACCCCAAGGGCCTTGAACTACCATTATAGAATTATGAAAAGGAGGGATAACAAATCTTAGAGGGGTAATTATTGGCAAAGCTTTATCAACAACAAAAGTAGATACTTCATTTGGCAATGGAGATCTAACTTTAGTAGGAGGAAAGTTCTTGGTTTGTTGGAGATGAGATGGTGAAG
This sequence comes from Torreya grandis, assembly GCA_037957365.1. Lineage (NCBI taxonomy): Eukaryota > Viridiplantae > Streptophyta > Pinopsida > Cupressales > Taxaceae > Torreya > Torreya grandis. The sequence continues at coordinate 298,607 of JARHVA010007097.1, forward strand.
GAAATAAATCAAAACCACTTTACTATACTAACACAAATACAGGGTCAATGATACCTTTAGCCCTTTGGCTTCATGTATACCTTGAATTTGCTAGATTGTGAAACAAAAATGGAAAAGAATTTACCTTGCTTCAGTTTGAAGCTTGAGGCTTTAAACTATGCACTCTTTCCTAGTAGCTCTAGTTTTTGTAGAATAGATAAAATAACAGAGGTGGAGGAATATGGTAAGGCTATAAATGGATAATGGGTAAGACATGAAATGAAGTCACCTGAGTCTATAATGTATAAGGGTTATAATGATAATGGGTAAGACATAGGTGATGTTTCAATCTAAAACTTGAGGTTCTAAATTGCACAAAATTATGTATATCCCCAGTGGAGTCACCAAAAATTGTTGGTTGAATATTTTGTCTATCAATGTAATGATAAACAAAATAGGTTTGATCAGCCAAAGTAGGAAGATTAGTCATCCAATTGTGTAGGTTTACCACATTAGAAGGGGACTGATCTCTCCTCTCATCAAGGGGAGGTTCTTAATAGGTATGCTATAATAATAATAATAATAATAATAATAATACTCAAGGGTAGGAAAAACCATCCATCTCTCTTTTTTTAGAGATGATGTGTGCAAATCAAAGGAAAAACTCAAGGGAAATGACAGAAATCACTCTTCTTTTAGAAGTACTATTCAATAAGCCACAAGAATACTCCTAGTAGTACAAGCAAAATGTAACCAAAGACATAGTAACCATCAAATCGAGATGCAACACAAAGTCTTCACCTAAATTTCTCAAGAATAAGATACGAAGGAAAATGAGGGCACAAAGTCATCCTAAGGTCCTTTACATAGAAATGAAAAGAGAACACACTAAAGGAAATTATGGGGGCACAAAGTCTCTCCACAGTTGACTCTTCAGGACACCTTCCTGACTACTTTCATTAATTATGCTTGTTGAATTAAAGGAACAAAAAATATATCAAGGAAAAAGACATAAGAATAGTTTCCCCAACAACAAAGATATCATAGCACAAAGTCTAAAAATTCACTTGCTTTCTTATTCCAATAACAAAATATGATTAACAGTCTGAGCTCAAAATCTCAGTAATGCCTTTCAATTTGGGCAAAGTTTCATTTTTGATTGTCAAAAATAGATATTTTACACTAACAAGAGAGTCCCTTATATAGCCTCTTCAAGAAGGACTCAGGAACAGTAACACATCATGTTGCATTGAAATATATTAAAAACATAGGCTGGAACTTAGGGGCATTTACCCATTTGTTTTTATCAATGCAGAGAAACAAGTCACACTATTGAAAGTTTACATCTTTCAATGTCCACTTGGCGATCTGATCCTTCTTCATCATTCCTCCTTTTTCAGTTAATTGAATCAGGTCTTGGATTTAATTTTCTATTCAATTCCTTCCTCACTTCCTACTGGTCTTGGCCTTAAAGCTTTTGAATGCATTTGAGTCTTTAGATTACAAGGATCAATGGCTATTTTATGAGATTTGAAATTGATGTTTGCATGCCCATCACTACATTTTCAATGGCTAGTTCACTATCTTAAATTCGACGTCTTTTGGCACATCACCCCTTGGTCCTTCTTTGGCTTTTCTATTGTGCACTTTCCTAGAAAGAACCTACCCTTTTGGGCCTTAAGAAATGATCTGCTTTGGGTTGAAAAGAGCCCCCTGCAAAGGTATCTGACCTTTAGGTAGTCTTCGAATGGCCTTTGGGCTTCTTATTTTACATCTTCCCAAAGGGAAGGTGACCCTTCAACTTTGAGGAAGTGTCCTTATTATTTGGCAGTTGAGAGTCCCCTATAAGGGCACCTACCCTTCAGGGTCCTTCAGTGGCCTTTTATCTTCGGTAGTCTCTTGCGGCTTTCCTACAGACTATTTCTGTAGACATTTTCCCCAGGCTTTCTCCTATGGATAATTCCTGTGGACAAAAAGTCTATAGACATTTCCCATGGACAAAAATTCTATGGATATTTCTCATGGACAAAAAGTCCATGAAATTTTTCTAATCACTTAGCCTTTGAAAAATTCTTCGGGTTTTCCTCCCACAGCTGCTTTCCTAAATTCCTAGAACTTTTTGTTTGAAGGAATTCCTTCAGACAAAAAGTCTAAAAGAATTGTTTCTTGCCTTAGTCTTTTTTGACTACCTTAAACAAAAATCTAAAAGAATTACCTTTGCAGCCTTCTTTGAAAATGACCCTTCTGAAGGGTACTTTTGTCGACCAAGTGCCCTCTGCAAGGGCACTTGTCCTTTGGGAGGCTCTTTGAAGTTTTACATTGAATCGCTCCTTTGAACCATCTAAGTGAACCACTTGGTTAAACCAAGCCATTGAATCATTTGATTGAACCAAATGTTGAACCAATCCGTTGAACCACTCCATTGAACCAAGCCGATGAACCAAGCTTTGAACCAAAATGGTTCAAGTCAATGGTTCAAGCCAATGAATCAATCGAATGAACCGAAGCATTGAACCAAATGTTGAACCAAGATTTGGTTCAATGGTTAAAACAAAGTCTTTAAACCAAATTACAAACCATTTGATTGAACCAAAATATGAACCAAAGTGTTGAAACAAAGTGGATGAACCAACTAAGTAAAAAAAAAGTGTTGAATCGCTTGGTTGAACCAAGCCATTAAACCGTTCCTTTGATTGAACCCGCCGTTGAACCAAAAGTGTTGAACCTATTGAAATTTGAACTCATTTAACCTTTGAACCAAATTGGTTCAATGGTTCAATGGTTCAAGCCTTCTTTACTTAGATGCTTGTTGATGGAGATTTTTGATTGAACCAAGGCACTGAACCAATCCTGAAAATGACCAAGTGTTAGAAACTAATTCTTTTAGTTAAACCTACCTATAGAAGTCTTTGAACATGTAGAAATGAACCTACTTGTAGAGTATATATAAACCAAGTCTTTAGAAATCAACTTGTAAAGCCCATTGAACTTGGCATGCAGAGTCTATAGATTAAAGCCTATAGAGTCTGTAGATTCGTGAGAAGTTTGAAAAATGAGGAATTTGAATGCCCAAGACAAATTTCAGAAAGGAAAGAGACAATTTTGGTATGTAGGACCAAAATAGTTCAAATTTTTTCCCAAAAATGAGTGATATTTTTGGGGGACAATAGAATATAAGGTCATAGAGTCTAGTTTCTATGGTCAAGAGCTTGGATCTTATTTCTCTCTTTCATGTATAGACTGACCATAAACCTAAAGTGTTTTTGATGTTTGTCAATGAACTAAGCAAGGAAAACCCATTGGATTTTTTAATATTAAGACTTAAAATATTATAATATAGATACCATGTTTCTATAAAAATAACTTATTACATCTCTAATACTTCTCATAAAAAAATTGTAAAGTACGAATCTGTACCACCTAAAGACAATATTGAATCTTATAAATTCTCCTTAATTTCCTCTTGTTTTAGTTTCAAACCACCATTTTATGGAAATATAAAGGAAAATCTAGGTAAAAAAGGCATCCCAAAATAAATAACACATTTTAGAGAGCAAAAAGGTAGATGTTTTCACATTTTTGAGCTCTTTTGATGGTAAAACAACCTTCTAAACTCATAACAGAGATAATTTCAAAGCATGAACTACTTAGCTAAAGTAATATAAGGACCATGAGGGTGATTAAATATGTTATTTATTCTTTAATGGCCTCTTGAGGTCATTTTTTTCATTTTAAGAATAAAACATTTCTTTTACCTAACATACATATAGTCTCAAAAGAAGATTGCTAATAAATATCACAAGAGTACCTTATAGCCTTCTTAAAAGTTTGAAATAGACTTCCATGTATATTTATCACCTTTTAAGTCCTATATTCCACCATGATCTTCATATATTGAATACATTTGGAAAACCTCATTGTAAGTCATCAACTACCATCTTCATTTAGATACTCTAGATCATAATGCCACTTTAATCCATTGTCAAAGACATCTAAACCTACTTAACACCATGATGATACTTATAAAATACATCCAAATATAGACATGAAAATAATGATACCTTGAAACTTATCCCCTTCACTAGATATTCAATGAATATTCCTTTGAGTTTTCCCTGATTCCTCAAGAGATATGATAAATATGAGGTTTTCATGATGGACCAAAGATCCCAATACTCAAGTTGGCACCTTTCTAGTTATAAGGATAGAAAGTGGTCAATAGTTCAAATTATGAGCAACTAGTAATATTTCCTACATTTGGATAGAATGACAAATTAATGATGACCTTCCTCAGTAGATATAATGAAGGATTCATTCAACACTCACTAAAGGTCCAAATCTACATCAATGTTACAAATTTCACCCAACCTATCAAAACATCAACAATATAGAAGTCACTATAGGATTATAATTAAAAAAAACCACCATTATACTAAAATATACAAGAATATTATGCAAATTAGACTAGATGAGTCTCCATTACACAAGTAATAGATGCACCTATGTGATTTATAGTATAATCTATCATGATGAAATATTGGCAGACAATAAAGGGTGCCAAACAAGTCACCAAATGTGTTATTAAAATTGATCACCATATGGTGAGGTTGGGTAAATATTTTAGATAGATTGACTTCTTGGCTTCATAAATCAAAACAAACATGGAGAATTTTCTCTTTAGAGGGACTCAATTACTCTAATACTAATTTTTGGTTACCTTGCTCAGCTTCACATAAATGATGTTGCTTAAGGGTAAAGTGGATGTTGTTCCTAAATTTTTTCCAAATAATACATTTTTGAACATTATATTACATTTAAGGGGAAAACCATATTAATAGTTGTAAGAGTATTATAGACTAGTTATTATGGATTCAAGACCTAATCATACCCAATCTACATGTTACATAAGATCTATTTCTTTATCTTTCACCTAATTTATTAGTCACCAAGATACATAATAGTATGATTATATTGATTCATAACATATATAAGCCACCAATATTTCCTCACCCATTGTTCATTGATATGTAACTAGTAATATTAGAATTTATTTTCCAATAGAACTTGGTTATGCACACTATTCAATAATTATGATATGTACAACTAAGATCTCCACTACCATGGGCATAAGTAAAAATTTTCACCTCGTGTTCATAAGGGACAACATAAAGGATTAATGAACTAGCTACACAACTAGATTTAGAACTGATAAAAAGTGCCCAAATATCATTTCCTTTTCTCAGTGACCTTAGACCATCAATCATCCTAAAAGAGATCAATTTTGGCCTCTTGGGCATCACACTAGAGGATTTTTACAAGTTGATGATCAAAGATGTGAAATATGAGTAGTATGGTGAATAAGAGTAGAATGAATGGTTCTATTAGAGGCCATCAAAATATATCAAGTGTGGAATGAGATTACACATGTCATTTTTAACCTCCCACCTCCACTAGATTCAATTAGGGTGGATATAGTTGTATAAGAGGATCATATTTAGAGTAGGGTACAAACTTTATTTTTAAGAGAGGCATAAATATCTATAAAAAATCACAATAACCATGGCCAAATAGGATCCAATTACAATGCAATTTATAACATAAGGGATCAAGTGTAATCTAAATGACCCAATTATGACCCTGACCTTATAAATAAATGAAGAAGTAGAGGTTGTAGCCATTCCCTTTAGGGCACTAGTTAGGAAAGCATGAATACTAAGAATTTTGTAACCACATATAGGGGTCATCAATCAAATAGAGACATTAATTATGATTGAGTCTATATTAGAGGAGACACAACAAGAATATTTGAAGAGGAAATTCCACTCAAAATCTCCCAAGAAGAAATAATTGGTCCCACCATCCTCACATATTAATACCACCATGCCCAAAAACCAAACCAAACCATCAAAGTAGTTGAATCCACCATCCTATCCACCCTTACCTCTATAATCCACCCCTCCATCTTATCCAACCATAAATAGAGATATTTCATCATATTTCCAGAAAATAGTGCAGTGGACTCCTCTAATCTAGTCATTCATTCCCAATGTAGTCTTTAATAAAAAATAAATAGGCCTAATCACTAACACCTTTTTGGATATTAATAAACAATAGCAGTAGTAATAAATTGATCATCCTCCCATATAAACCCATGTAGATCATTTATATCCAAAAATATAGCTAAAATAAATAAATTCATGGATACTACAAGGTCACACATAGAGGAAGAGAAAATGGATGAGGAGAAGGTATAAAAAGAGAATAAATACTTGTTAGGGTAATAGAATAAAGTTTATAACAAGGTAGAGAGATAAATTCTAACAAGTAGAGGAGGAATGAAATAATTTTGTAGAAGATTAGGAATCCAAAGAGGTTGAATATAAAAGGATTAAGGACCTCTGTAAGTAGGAATATATAAAGAGAATATATATTGAATAATAAATAGTAGTATAAAAACCACAAGTAAAAACATTATTAGAGATAAATAAGAGGAAGAAAATAAGTGAAAATAAGAATAACACAAGAAAGAGTAGTTATATGTAGACCATAATAATCAAGAAGATGATAATAATAATTAGGATGTTGCATAGTATACTCAAATTATACATGTAACCTTAGTCCAAGTGTAACTAACATTAGGCCAATGTACACAAGAGATAAATACATAAAAATATGGAGTGGAGACACAACAAGCCAAAGTAGATGAAGCCTATGTTTAACCCTTGAGAAAAATTATGGGTTTTGGTTTAGTAAGAGTGAGTTCACCAAAGGAAATATTTGACGGCATAAAAAATACCAAGGGTCTTGGTGTATAGATATCTAGGCCATAACTACCATGTGCATTAATTTTTTCCTACCCATGGAACAAATGTAACAAGCACCAATAAAACCTTTGGCATCATAAAATTATCTCATGGTAACTTACCCACCTCAATAATTGGCCTTATATATCACACAACTACCTTTGGACAAGAAAATCAAAGGTGTCAATGCTATATATGATTCTATTTCATGATTGGCTAGTAAACTCCAATATGATAATGACCATCTTAAAGAGGAGAATGAAAAGCTGCATGACCATTATGAAAACATAAGAAATATGATTGATGACATATGCCCAAACCTATTACAACATGTTTTAGGTGGCCATGTGATTTCCAATTCAAAATAATGTATATCTCTCATCACCAAATTAACATAAGATTGGGTAGAGACACAACTCCTAGAGCATATCAAAGCATGAGTGTTAAAGCTTTGAAGTGAATTTGATGTCACATTATATTTTTTATAAGAGTATGAGCAAGTCATGGATACAACTATGATGAAGGTAAAACAAATATCATAACAATTTCTTGACTAGAAAGCTTAGCTTTATGATGCCTTGAAAGAAATAAATGATAACATGATAAACATAAACAAATCAAGGGTAGTGATGGAGGATAAAGTGTTAATGGCCATAATGGATTCCATTCAATAATCACTATTGTATAAGGACATTATTATGAGAAATTTGTATGTATGATAGTTAGAGATGTTATGAATCACATTTATAAGGGTCCAAATACAATGTTATGTGGAAATAATTAAACAAATCATGTAGGAAATATTTTAAAAAGTTGCATCTCATTTCCCAATCATTGTAATTATGAGAAATGGGGATGTTTATGAAATCATGCAAAGTATCATCCATTTGTGAATGTTCTTCACCTTGGTAAGGGATGCACTAAGAGACTGTGTTACAACCCCACTAGGAATTATTTAAAACTATGCAATTTTTTTAAATTTTACTTTAGCACACTTAATATTATAATATTATACACTAAATAACATTATGTTATATTTTTGAGAGATAAATACAATGAATATAGTATGTACATAAAATATTATTAACCCACTGGTTAAGTCATGTTTTATTTAGTTGTAGATGATATTTTGTGATTATAAATCACCTCAGTATTATACACTTAGAAAACTTATACCTTGGTTGTTCCTCCCAATTCTCTACCTATCCTTCTTTTGTAAGTATTGAATTTTCTCTAAATTTGTGCCTCTTGGCCTATATCTCTTAATATAACTAGTTTTATATTGATGACCTATGTCTTGTATCTTACCCAAAATGTTTAAAATGTACTTATCTTCTATATCTACAAGTTCTAAACATGTACCTATTCTGTTACTCCCTATACACTAACGTCTAGGATAGATAATAGTGTCAATGTTATGTTCCTATCCTAATGAAAGTGTATAGTTCCTTAAATTCATCTAATTTACAAATGAAATATATCCTAATGGTTGAACTAAGTGTTTTAATGTGAGTTATTAATCTAAAGGGATTGATATAAATACAATATCAACCCTCATTCATTCCTCAGCTAGAAAAAGACCAAAGAGCATTAAAAAATCATTTAGTAGATCAAAAGATTCCCTATTTATTCTTATTTAAATATCAATCATAAGGACTACACATTTATAGGTCTAATATACTAAAGGAGTATCCCAAAAGATTGATTTTCCAAGATATAAGCTATGTCATTATTGTACTTTATTTGCACACATTATATGATTCACACACAAGCCCAAACGTAGGGGTGAACTACATTAGTTAGAGCCCCTCTTCAGAGTATTAGCTATGTAGGTAGCATACTTTCACAATGGGGTCATTAGGGTTAGCTTGAAACCATGCTCCTATTAACCCATTTTTCCCCAAGGTCATATTAAAGATGTAAATCTAGGGTTTTGCCATTTCATAAGTAGTGACTATCTATAATCTATCTCAAAATGTACAAAAGTGAAGATGAAGTAGAAACCAAAATCATCTAAGGGGTTGCATCCTATTTCAGAAAATATTTCATACATGAAACTAGTGTCAAACCTAGATAGTAACATTGATGCAACCATCCCAAGATGATGTTACTATCTAGAGAGCCAAAGGCATTTGATCTAGAATCTGATGATAATCCTAGAATCTATTTCATTCTTACTTTTAGCCTGTTCCAGATCTAGAACTACCTTAGCATCAGAACAAGCTTACTTTTCTTCTCTATCATTTTTATATCTATCATACTTCTACTTTTTATATTTAGACTATCTTAGCATAATAAATGTAGAGTATGTTTATATCTAAGTTTAGCATTTAATTGGCCTATTATAGATTTGAGTATCACCTTTATGCCATTTAATTTCTATATACCCCTTAAATGGTAATCTGAGGCTAACTCTAACCACTTATATTTCATTTTAGGGTTAAACATTTGATGAACCCAATATTTTAACATCAAACCCTAGGTCACTTAGGGATTTCTAAATGTTTTACTCTATTGCAAATATTAAATTTCTATTTGTGAAGCAATGGAAAATGCTAAAAGATAAAGAGGCATTGATTACTTATCTAAATAATAATGACTTAATAGATGTATTTTTGTATGTTACAAGAGATGAAATAGGTAAACAAGATAAAATTAAGGTTGACTCACCTAGTAATGGTGAATCTTTACAAGGTACTATAACTCAGCCCATATTTATCAATCCACCTACATCTAGTGGGTTCATAGATTATGTATATAAATCTTTGATCCATGAAACTGTTATTGATAAATTTATCACAAAATTACCCATTATTTCAACACAAATACCAATTTCAGTGCCTATTATTACTCAAAACATGTCTTCATCCCCTTTGGTGACTACTCAAATTGATAATATAAATCCCATTGGTCCTATAGTTCAATAATTCCTTCAAGTTATAAAAAAGTTAGAATACAATATTAAAAGCATTGAACAAAAAACTTTAAAATCTTGACATGCCATAGAATCACAAGATGTGTTGCATAACCCTATTACACTTGAAATCTCTTTACACCCCTTATCAATTGGATCCATTGCACTTAAATTCACATTATATGATGGCAAGGGTGATTTTGACCAACATCTTTGAACATTTTATGTGGCATGCCTTGAATATGCTTCTAATGATAAAATTTTGACCAAATTATTTCAAAGAAGCCTCAAGGACTATGATTTGAGGTGGTTCTATGATTTACCTCTCCAATATGTCAAAGCATTCAAACCTATTGCATACTAGTTCTTAGCACACTTTTGCATTAGCCTTTATAAAAGGGTTTCCTATGGACAAATTACCAAAATCAAATAAGGAACCAATGAACCTATCAATTAATATGTCTTGAGATATAAGACAATGCTAGACAAATTAACCAATATTATGGTAGACAAAGAGTTATAAGATAAATTCAAGCAAAGTTTTCTTGATACTTTACATGATTCTATTGTTTTTAATAATTTCAAATATTTTGATGACTCATGCCATGTTGTATGGGACCATGAAATTTAGCTTATGTGAATAAGATCAAGTATGTTGCAAACACACCATTTGCATATAAATATAGTACCAAGTTCACAATTAAACCAAGTTATAAGGTAAATCATCCTAAGCCTAAAAAATAAACAACCACCATGGTTAACGTAGTTTCACACTAGCCTAATTGAATTGTCTTATATAATGCACCAAGGAGATAATTTACATGTTTACTTGATTCCCAAACTTCATTACTCCCATGTTTACTAGAGTGTTAGCTTATATCTCTCCATTATCTTATCAATTTTGATATGATTCAATCTCTACCCAAAGGATATGATGTGAATGATTATTGTGATTATCATCAAGGACTAACACATTCTACAAGCAGATGCTTTACCTTGAAACATAAGATCCAAGATATTATTGATGACTAAAAACTTACATTTGAGGATCCTCAAAAGGAATAATGCTCATAACTTGATGATCACCATAAAAAAAAAAAAAAAATTAACAATCCTTTTTAAGACCATTCTAATAAAGAACCAAAAGTTTAAATGGTATATAATGCACATCCTCCTCCACCAAATTATGGATACCAACTATATGGGGTTATTGGTACTTATGTTGACCAATTTTTGCTCCAGGCCAAAATCATTAACCTTCTTTCTTTACTATTTGAAGACAGTTGTTTCCAGGTTGCACAAGTTTAATGCCAGTGGTTCTCTACTTGGTTCAACATGATTGTTTCAGTCATTTGGTTCAACTGGTTGGTTTATCAGCATTTGTTTTATCTCTTTTGAAATCCAATGACCTTGTTCCATTTTGGTTCAGTGGCTTTTGGTTTGATCTCTTGGTTCAAAGGCTCGTCGACATTCAATGGTTGAACCATTAAACCATTGAACCATTTTGGTTCAATAGTTTTGGTTAAAAGGAAAAGGTTCATCAATTTTGGTTTGATAGTCATTGGCATGTAATGACTAAACCGTTGAACCATTTTGGTTCAATGGGTTCAGTTCAATGGAAAAGTCCATGAAAACATTCAAAGACCTGAAAACAGTCTGAAGAGCCAAGTGACCCACTAAAGTATACAAGGAAAAGGTGCCTGGGAGAGTGCTAGCAAAAATGTGAAGCCGTAGCAGAGATCATATGAAGGCCTGATAGTGTTGTGATGAGGACGGTGACATCCCAAAGAATGTCAAGTTTAGCAGAATAGTTTATCCATTAGTTTTAAAACATGATGGCCATATGAACATCAACTTTCAAAAAAGAGAAATGGTCATTTGTCTTCAAAAGCAAAGAAGTGCAAACCATGGAAAAGAGCTCAAAATGCAATGACCTACCAAGATGTTCACCCTAGGGGCCGAATAAGCCAAATAAGACAAAATGGAGGAAAACCAAAGCGACAAGCAAGGAATGAATAAACAGTTAGTCCAAATGGTGCCAACTAGAAAAGTGACTCTGGCAGGTGAAATAGTGCCAACGAATTGATCATTTGGGATGCAAGCAACTAGTAGTGCAACTGGTTCCTCTGTTTCACATTAATGAGTAGACAAACCATGTAAGTCATCTAAAAGAGAAGGGCATATTTTGAGCAGACAAAGTAGATAGCTCATTAATGTTTTGAGCTACTTGTTTCTTTTCATGAATAGGAAATAGGCCACTTGTAAACAAGGAGCACCAAATGAGCCTCCTTGCCTTTCCATATATATTACAAACTTGGTCGTTTTGTAATCATCTTTTCACAATTTAACAAGGTGCAACCCTGCTAAAATTTCTACCTGAACCTATAAACACAGATTTTTACCTCCTTTTGGATAGATATTATGTGTATGTTTTGAGTGTTGATTTGTGTTTAGTCATTGTCTTTTGATGCTCTCACAGATCCAACACCAACACACCAGTCATCTACAAGATGCCATCTGTAGCTAACAGGAGAAGAGTTTTATTTTGGGGTGTAGAAAGTAGAAGGAATTATATATAGAGTGCCTCTTATAGTACCTTTGGTGAACCTCCTTTTTTTGTATTTTTCATTTAAACCTCCCTATCATGTTTTACAGACTGTTTCTTTTGCCAAGAGTGAAGCGTATAAATGTGTTTGTTTGATTTTGAGAGTGGACATGAGAAGGTCATCTTTTTTTGGTGTATCACCTTTTTAGAGCAGGCTTGTTTTTTCTTTCACTATCCTTTCCCTTTTCATTCCCCCCTTTTTTTATTATATAGCTATATATATATATATATATATATATGCTTGTATTTTCACTTGCTAGAATAAACATGATGCATCAAAGGGAGCTAGCCCTTATCTAGAGACTCTCCCTTCTAGCTTTGTCGGTCCCATAGGTGAGAGGGGAGTTTCCATGTTGCAAGGAGAAGGCAAGAGCTAGGCCTCCTTACCCTGAGTGCAATTTCCTGCATCAACAGTTTTGGCATGCCTGGTGGGACACATATTTTTGATAACTCAATAAGGTTACAGGATTGATGTTGGCCTTGGCATAGCAATTTTGAGTTTTCCAGCATCTAACAACTCCACTGGTAAGAGCTTCTTTTCTCTAATTAAGACCAGTTGCTTAACTTTCTATGCCTAAAGTCACCACAAGGTCTATTTTAAGAGGGGTTCCTTTCAAATTCATTGAGTTACCTTTAAACTCTGCTAAAAGACTATGATTTGAGAAAACCTATCCTTATCCAACAATCAATCCTCCTAGGTCTATTATAAGAGACACAGTCACAGCAGGACCCCAGTTACAACTAATCCTAGACATGGCATTGCCTTTTGTAGCTTTTCATGGTGAGAGCCCCTTGAACCTCGCACGCTATGATCCAATTCTAGGAATAACTCTCAAGAATGTGCCTTCTTTCAATGGAGTCAGACCTATTATAGCCATTGAGCATATTAGGAATATTGCCAACCTTTGCAATATTCACAATGTAACAGAAGAAAATAATGCCATTAGACTACTAGCATTGTCTCTGAAAGGCAAAGCTCTTGACTGGTATGGGACCTTGCCTGTGAATTCAATACATTCCTAGAATGAGTTGGGGACTCAGTTGATAGATTGTTTTGGGGAAAAAAGTGATGACCTCTCACTTGCTGAGAAGCTGATAACCATAAAGAGAGCTCCACATGAGTATATGCATGACTTCAACACACACTTTCAAAAGACTTGGGATAGAATTCCCATCCTGGTAAGACCGACTCCCAGCTATGCTTTCTTATACTATTTAAATGCATTAAATAGTGATATTGTTGTGATGATCTAATCTATGGGAGGGCATATACTGCCTGATGCTTATGACATAGCCATAGCAATAGAAAATTGCTTGGTTCAGGCTAGGAAAATAGCCCCTAGGCCCCACATCCAATTTCCCTAAAAATACCACCTCTGATTCAGGCCCCTACTCCCACATTAGCCCCTATACCTAGCATAGAGAAACTAACTGCTGCTCCATCCAATGAGCTTCATGAGGTTAAAAGCCTATTGCAGAATATGTCAAATGAACTTATAGCTATTAAAAGGCAACAAGCTCAAAATATTAGACCAAATCAGGGATACCAACATTATGGCCAAGCCCCTAGACCCCCTTTCCAAAATTATAATCAAGGACAGGGTCAACTCACTCAAACTAGACCATTTCAAAACTACAAACCAGGCCCCCTCTCATCATCTAAGGCCATGATGCCCATTCAAAACAATCTAGTACAAGAGCAGCCAAGTTGTTCGACCATGGGATATGGTCAAGAATAGGCTATTTACACAAATGAGATGATGAATTATTTCTATAATGCAGACAACCAAATAGCTACTCAATCTCAGATCCTTGAGCCTTCAATGCAACCTAGCATGAGTAACAATCAGGCCCAGCCTGATTCCACCCTGATGAATGACCTAGAAGGGGAATTTCATTCAGTGAATTATGTGGGCACTACAAACAATCAGGCTGATTATGTTGCAGCCAACATGAGGTTCAAAAGAAGAGTGGTGATAGAGGCCCAAGCTACTACTTAGATGGTAGCAGTGCTTCCTCCATCGCATTCCAATTCAAAAGCCCTAAATTTTAGGCAACCGTCTATACCTTCAGCCCCTCAGCCTGCATTCCAGCTTGGAATCAGCCCCAAAGAAAACTTGAAGGGAGGTAGTCCTCAAATCAACATAGTGGACTAGATGAAGAAGCTACACATGAACATCTCCTTGTGGGATTCATTGTCTCTTCTAGCCAAAAGGACGTATTAAAGAAGGAATTGCATGAGCTAGATCGACAAGTTGTCCTAGCAAGCACTGATAATGTCTTAATGACAAATAGATAGCCTTCCACTTTAGGTCAGGTAAAGAAGGAAGAGAAAACTCCCCCTTTTTATGTATCCTTAGTCATAGGGGATTTTTTGCTACACAATTGCATAATTGATAGCGGGGCCAGCACCTCAGTGATGCCCAAGTGTATTGCTGACAAGATGGGACTAAAATATGAAGAGATGAATAAGGGAGTCCTACAGTTAGATGGGACACCTACAAAAATAGTTAGAATTTTGAAGGATTTAAGCTTGACATTGCATGCTTGCCCAACCTTCTCAATTCCCCATAATATAGTGGTAGCAGATGTTCCTCCTTATTTCACAATTTGCTTGTCTAGGGACTTCATATCAAAGATAGGTGGCTATTTAGCAACAAATTGGTCATATCTGGTTTCTAGAACCAAATATGGGACCAAGATAAAAATTGAATCTGAGCCACTCTACAAGGACCATCTAGAGTCATATTCGCCCAAGGCAACAAATGTCAGTTACACCATTATTGACCCAGAAGAGTCCCAAATAGAACAATCTCCATCCTCTGCTATTGAAGTAGTCATAGACTTACTCTTGGATGAGTGGGGAAATGATAATTTAAAACATGATCCTTACAAGTTTATAGAGGAGACAAACCTTGGAGTCTATTGCATGCATGAAGAAGGCACCTCCATGCCAAATTTAATGAAAGCAAGCAAAGAAGACCTTGGCCTATGGCAGCTATATTTTGACAGTTCAAAAATTAAGCTAAGCACTAGAGGTGGGGTGATGCTAGTCTCCCCTTCAAAGGAAAGGTAATTTTCAGCTTTCCATCTCCAATTCTCTTGCACAAGTAATGTTACAAAATATGAGTCTCTTATACATGGCCTAGAATGGGCAAGAAAAAGATGGATTAAGGAGTTACAAGTGTTGGGAGACAACAAGTTGATTGTAAATCAGGTGAGAGGCCTCAATCTGACCAAGAATTCCTTGTTGAAGTCTTACAAGCATAGATTCTAGGATTTGCTAGAGGATTTCCTCACTTTTAATATCATTTCCATTCCTAGAGAAAAAAACAAATAAGTGGATATGTTGGCAGCAATTGGCACCTAGTTTGATGTTTTTCAAAGGAAATAAGTTGAGATTGTGGTTTGTGCTACTTGAAAGTGGTGGTTCGGCCTTCTATCCTAGACAACATTACAAATTGTTAGGTTTTCAAAAGTGACTAGCAAATAGCTTTTTTCTTATAGGAAGAAGCTAAATTCACAACATAGAATCAAGTGAAATTGTAGCAATAATACAACAACCATATTGTTCAGTTGAAGAACAATAAACTCCCTAAAGGGCTAGTCACACTTGAAAGCATCTTCAATAGAGATGACTAATTAAGAAATATCAAGGCATGCATCACAACCAAAGAGGAGAATTATGAAAGGGTTGAAATCTTTAAGGACAAGTTACTTGCACTTGGAAAAGTTTGCACATTTCAAGAGAGGTGGGCTTTCATTTTGTTGTGTCAGGAGTTCTCTGATGTCTTTGCTTAGGATTATAGGGACTTAAAGGGTTTTGACCCAAGGCTTGCCCAACACACCATTAAATTAGAAGAAGGCACCAAACCAGTCACACAAAAGAAAAGACCTATCTATCCAACAATTGAGCCCCTCATGCAGAAGGAATTAGCCAAATTGATTGAGTCCAAAATTATTTTTCCAATCAAGCATTCCTCCTGGCTGGCCAACCTTGTTCCTATTAGAAAGAAGAATGGGGAGATCAGACTATGTGTCAACTTTAGAGACCTTAATAAAGTCTCTTTAAAAGATCATTATCCCCCTTTGAGCATGGAGTAGATCCTTTAGAAGGTAACAGGTAGCGATCATTTCTCCCTCATGGATGGTTATTCCAGGTATAATCAGATTCTAGTGCGAGGTTGTGATCAGCACAAGACAGCCTTTACTACTAAATGGGGAATGTTTACCTAAAAGAAGATGCCTTTTGGGATATCTAATGTTGGTGCTACCTTTTAGTGAGCCATGGACATGGCTTTTGGAGGCTTAATGAACAATAATGTGTTGGTCTACCTTGATGATGTGATAGTATTCTCCAAGAAAGTGAGCCAACACATAAAACACCTCAGCCAAATTTTTGAAAGATGTAGAGAATCTGGCATCTCTCTTAATCCAAAGAAGTGTGTGTTTATTGTTCATGAGGGGAAACTCCTTGGCCACATTGTGTCTAAGGAGGGCTTATCTATTAACCCCAAGAGAGTTTACTATATCCTAGAGATGTCCCTACCAAAACACAAGAAAAGCCTATAGAGTTTCTTTCAAAGAATTAATTTCATTTAGAGATTCATTCCAAATTTTGTAGAGATAGTCAAGCCACTCACCCCTATGCTGAGGAAGGGTGAAGAGTTCAAGTGGACAACTCAAAGGAAAGATAGCTTCAAGGCCATCAAGTAGGCCATAACCTGGGCTGCCACTTTGATCAGCCCAGACTTTAGCAAAGACTTCAACCTCTATACTTTTAGCAATGAAGAGGTGATATCCGCCATGCTTACCCAAGCTAACGGTGATGACCTCGAATAGCCACTTGCTATTTTCAGCCAAGGATTAGAGAATTTTGAAGTTTGGTACATGTATGTAGAGAAGAAAGTCTTGGCAGTAGTGCAGAGCCTAAAGAAATTTAGGCATATGTTGTCTAACAGCAAGATTCACCTTATGGTCCCACATCTTGGAGTCAAGGATTTCTTGACCAATCAAGACCTGAATGAGAAGAGGGTAGGGTGGATTACCAAAGTGATGGAGTATGACATAGACATTATGATCACCAAGTTAGTGAGGGGAAGAGGCATGTCTGAGCAGCTCACTACTGACTTAAATCAAGAAAAGGAAGGCAACTTGTTAATTCATGATGTGGCCACTGTAAAGGAACTAGCTATTATAAAGGATTAGATGTTGGACCTAAGGCATTTCCTTACTACTGGTGAGTGCCCATAGAGTCTTGATAAGACTGAAAGAAGGTATTTTAAACTCTAGTCTCTCCCTTATGTCTTGGTTGATGAAGTATTGTTTAGGAGGGACTTCTCTAGGGTCCTCTTAAGGTGCATTGACCCAAACCAGGCTGATAAGGTATTGGTTGAGTTTCATGATGGGCCAGTAGGTGGTCACTTCACTCCTAGAGCTATGACAGCAAGGATAATGAGAGCTGGCTATTTTTGGCCTACTCTTTTCAAGGACACCCATGCCTGGGTAAAAAAAGTGCCAAAAGTGTGCACTTTTTGACAAAAAGTAGTGATTGGCTGCCATGCCTCTACAACCCATTCAAGTTGAGCAACCATTCATGCAGTGGGGCTTGGATTTCATAGGGATGATCAATTCTCCCTCTAGTGCTAGGCACAAATGAGTCCTGACTGCTACAAATTATTTCACCAGGTGGGTGGAGGCTATCACTTTGAAAGAGGCAAATGAAAGTACAGTCTTGGAGTTCTATGAGGACCTAGTAACAAGATTTGGGGTCCCATCCACCATAATCTCAGATAATGCCTTGGCTTTTTTGGGAACCAAAACTAGTGAGTGGGTGCTAAGGTATGGAATACACCTCAGCACTTCATCAAACTATTATCCATAGGGGAATGGGCTGGCTAAGTCCACCAACAAAAATTTGATCATAATCATAAAGAGGACCATAGAAGAAAATTAGAGGACTTAGCATGCCAAGCTAAAGATAGCTCTATGGGCCGACCAAATTACTCCAAAGAGAGCAATCAAAAATTCTCCATATATGCTCATATATGAAAGGGAAGCTAGGTTTCCCATCTCACTTGAATTACTAGCATTAGATCTTGCCCACCAACTACAATTTAAAGAAGGAACCAGCATGGAGGTCAGGCTGTGTGAGTTAATGGAGCTCCAAGAGGTGAGGGACCGGGCTATGGCTTCGATGACAAGTCACCAATAGCAAGTAAAAAGGCACTTCGACAAGAAATCTTTGTTAAGAGATTTCTCTGAAGGAGACATTATCCTGAAATGGGACAAAGATCGAGCTAATCCTAGAAAACATGCAAAATTCTACACCTTGTGGAGTGGCCCTTACATAATTACTCAGTGCAAGCAACATAATGCATTCCAACTTTCTAGGTTAAATGGTGAAGAATTGTGTATCCCAGTTAATGGGATACATCTAAAGCATTGCCACTAATTTTTTGGTTCACTTGTACATAATTTCCCTTGTTTTATTTCCTATTTTCCCTAAGTGCTATTGCACAAGTAGTAGTTTTCTTAGTCTTGTGTATGATTTCT
Organism: Torreya grandis; assembly: GCA_037957365.1. NCBI lineage: Eukaryota > Viridiplantae > Streptophyta > Pinopsida > Cupressales > Taxaceae > Torreya > Torreya grandis. Next base: position 317,463 of record JARHVA010007097.1, read on the forward strand.
TTTCCTCAGAGGTAGATCTGCGTGACTGGTTCTAAGTTTTGATAGAGCTATTGCTAGTTTTCAAAGTTACTATTTGACTCCATGCCCAATGGATTTTCAAGATAGCTGGTCTTTAAGCATATCAGACATGCTTCCCCTGTGAGTCACCAATTTGTTGACTAATTTTTGCTCCAGGCCAAAATCGTTCACCTTCTTTCTTCACTATTTGAAGACAGTTGTTTCTAGGTTTCACAAGTTTAATGTCAGTGGTTCTCTGCTTGGTTCAACATGATTGTTTCAGTCATTTAGTTCAACTAGTTGGTTTATTAGCATTTGTTTTATCTACTTTGAAATCTAATGGCCTTGTTCCATTTTGGCTCAGCGGCCTTTGGTTTAGCGGCTTTTGGTTCGATCTCTTGGTTCAAAGGCTCGTTGATGTTGAATGGTTGAACCATTGAACCATTTTGGTTCAATGGTTTTGGTTAAAAGGAAAAGGTTCATCATTTTTGGATTGACAGTTTTTGGTACACAATGGTTGAATTGTTAAACCATTTTGGTTCAACAGGTTTAGTTTAATAGAAAAGTCCATGAAAACATTCAAAGACCCAGCATCATTCTGAAGAGCCAAGCGACCCGCTAAAGTATACAAGGAAAAGGTGCCTAGGAGAGTGCTAGCAAAAAAGTGAAGCCATAGAAGAGATCATATGAAGGCCTGATAGTGTTGTGATGAGGACGGCGACATCCCAGAGAATGTCAAGTTTAGCAGAATAGTTTAGCTTTTGGTTTTCAAACATGATGGCCATATGAACATCAACTTTCAAAAAAGAGAAATGGCCATTTGTCTTCAAAAGCAAAGAAGTGCAAACCATGGAAAAAATCTCAAAATGTAGCAAGCCACCAAGATGTTCACCCCAGGGGCTGAATAAGCCAAATAAGGCAAAATGGAGGAAAACCAAAGTGACAAGCAAGGGATGAGTAAATAGTTAGTCCAAGTGGTGCCAACTAGAAAAGTGACTCTGGTAGGTGAAATAGTGCCAGTGAATTGATCATTTGGGATGCAAGCAACTAGCAGTGCAATTGGTTCTTCTGTTTCACATTAATGAGTAGACAAACCATGTAAGTCATCTAAAAGAGAAGGGTAAATTTTGAGTAGACAAAGTAGACAGCTCATTAATGTTTTGAGCTACTTATTTCTTTTCATGAATAGGAAATAGGCCACTTGTAAACAAGGAGCACCAAATGAGCCTCCTTGCCTTTCCATATATATTACAAACTTGGTCATTTTGTAATCATCTTTTCACAATTTAACAAGGTGCAACCCTGCTAAAATTTCTACCTGAACCTATAAACACAGATTTTTACCTCTTTTTGGATAGATATTATGTGTATGTCTTGAGTGTTGATTTGTGTTTAGTCATTGTCTTTTGATGCTCTCACAGATCCAACACCAACACACCAGTCATCTACAAGATGCCATCTGCAGGTAATAGGAGAAGAGTTTTATTTTGGGGTGTAGAAAGTGGAAGGGATTATCTACAGAGTGCCTCTTATAGCACCTTTGGTGAACCTCCTTTTTTTTGTTATTTTCATTTAAACCTCCCTGTCATGTTTTACAGACTATTTCTTCTGCCAAGGGTGAAGCGTATAAATGTGTTTGTCTGATTTTGAGACTGGACGTGAGATGGTCATCTTGTTTTGGTGTATCACCTCCTCAAAGTAGGCTTGTTTTTTCTTGCACTATCCTTTCCCTTTTCATTCCCCCCTTTTTTTATATAGCTATATATATATATATATATATATATATATATATATATATATATATATATATATATATATATATATGCCTATATTTGCACTTGATGGAACAAACATGATGCATCAAAAGGAGCTAGCCCTTATCTAGAGACTCTCCCTTCTAGCTTAGCTGGTCCCACAGGCAAGAGGGGAGTTTCCATGTTGCAAGGAGAAGGCAGGAGCTAGGCCTCCTTGCCCTGGGTGTGATTTCCTACGACAACAACTTACACATGACATATACCTCCCATGATTTAGAGACCCTATATTTCCTTTGATGACATTAAAATTAAGGATGATGACTTTGATATTAATTCTTTATTCATTTGATCATACCTTGATAAACACCCCATACACAATGTTATGATTGATAATGGTTTAATCCAAAATATTTACAACATGACATTACTTACACTCTTGGGTTATATTCATGATGATTTACACCCATCTACCAGATCAGTTAGAGCAATTGATGGGACCTCTTAGAAGGTTCTTGATGAGATTGACTTGCCTTTATAGGTCAGCCCCCCACATGTGGTTACTACATTTTTAGTTATCACTTCCATATACTAATTTTAAATGTTATTGGGAAGACCTTAGCTACACACTCTTCAATTATTATGTTCTATAGTGCATGGATGTGTTAAATACATACATGCCAATTAGATAATTATAGTTTATATAATTCCATATGATCATCCTCTTGACCAAAAGAAACTTGTACCTAGACAACTAGCCATCAATGTTACTAGGGCTAAATCACTATAAAAGGGTAAGCAACAAGCAATCCCATTTACCAGGTTGATAGTACTTGAGATACCATTACATCAAAGACATGCATTGGATTCCATGGGATCTTAATCTTATACTACACACCATGTTTAGATAACTAGAGAAAATCAAAATGCACATATTACTACTATACCAAAGAAAGAAATAAACAATTAATGATGGGTTCCAAAAACCCCTAATCTTATTATTCCTACTATTTATTCAAGACCATAACATCTTATTTTACATACACAAAGCACCATTGATACTAGATTGATAGATATTACACCTACACATACTCCTCTGTAACATAAGATAGTTATGTCCATCCATTGAATGGCATCATAATATGATTTTTCTTATTCCAAAATTTTTGAAAATACCAAAAGAAATCAATACATTTAACTTCCAACAACATTTTAGGCACTTAAATTTTTTATTTGCTCCTTGGCATCCATGTGTTACTTCTATATTAATGTATGACACTAAATTACTCCTACATATACGTATGTATCACACTTCTACTTGAGTATGATACATACAAACATAGACACATGATATATTGTTATTTCAGATGTTTGAACTTCTTTATACTCATTTCATATGAACTTTGGGGGAATATGCTTCTTTGATCTTGATACACACATGTTATATGATTCGATGATAACTTGACATTATTTTGATTTAGCTTATATATGTATTGACACATACCTATGATCTATTATTATATCTTTCATAGGGTAATTGATATGTTATATGCATGACATAATTTTCTTAACACATTGGATCCATGGGATACTATGATGTGTTTAAGTTGGTTGATTTTGTTTTACTTTATGCACTTCCTTAAGTGTCTTGTGTTCCTTTTTCAATCATTTTAATATGCTCCTTTTCTTTTGGTCCCCATTCTTATATATGATTTCTTTGACATTTTTATGTGTCATCCTTTCCTTTTTTTGGACTATTGACTAATTCATTTCCCTTTGATCCTACAAAATTTGAACATGCCCCTTATTTGTGGTCCCCAACAACCATTGCCTTTTGACTTGATTTTGAGTGCTCTTATGTGTGTGATCATTTACTTACTAAGCTTGTATTATTACTATCTAGACATTACCATGATCTTTACCATGCATATTAGGCATTAATGTGATCACATTAATTTTATGTGCTTCAATGATACATTTACATAGATAAGTTCCTTCTATATGCTCATGGTTACATTAATAGAGTATATAGTTGTCTTATCAATTTTAGGTGAGGTAGGTACTAGTTGGTATCTTTCCCTCACCTCAAATGGGGGAATATTAGTGGGGGAATCTCATATAATCATGTTATCCACACTTGGCATAGTTTACATATTATGTTGTTCGTATGCTTTGGAAGCATGTTATTCACCCTCATTCTTTATATGGCACTTATATCAATTTATCAGATTCAGAGGGGGCATGTTTTTAGTATATAGTAGTTATATCATTTTTTAAATTTAGTGGGTGCATTTCATATGGACATGGCTTCCACATATTCATAGTTTTCAGATTCAGTGAGGCATTACATTGGAAGCATGTTCTCCACACTTATTCAATATTCAACATCTCCATTTTATGGTAGAGGCATATTTTGGAACCATGTCCTCTACATTGGTACTTATATCAGTTTACATACTTCTCTATATATGATGGAGGCATGTTTTGGAATCATGTTCTCCACACTTACACTCTAAATTGGCCAAAAAAAATATTTATACAATTTAGGTTCACAATTTTGGTAGAATTCTATACATTGGCACTATTTTTAAACATAGTTTCAATAGGAGACATATATAAGGTGAATATGCTATCCAAATTTGTGCCTAATATTTAAAAATAAAAAATCAATTTTATATTCTAAAACTCTTTTATGTATTTTTACCATATCATAAACTTTTTTATACTGATACCCCATGGACTTTTATTGAGTCAATCTACTATAGTAGTTGGTTTACCTTTTGTATGATTGAGGTGATCAAATCACTCAATATTTCCAATTTTTTAGGTTTAAATTAATCATATAGCCTCTCCAAGTTATAAGTATCATTTGGTTACATGGTTGAACTAATCTCAATTTCCAGATGATTACTCAATGCTGATCTAAAGTTGGGGGCATGTGCCTTCTAATATCTCTCTCTTTGGTTACATGCACTTTAAATATTTATCTATATTTATCCTAATCTCCTTTTTATATCCTTATAATGATATATATTTTTTAAAATAACTTACCAATAGGCAAGGTGGTCACATTGACACATAGTATATTCACAATCCTTGCTCTTTTAATTTCAATCTATTTCAAATAATTTCAACTTGGATTATATAAACTAATTTTATAGTATAAAATGTTCTTGGATGTAGGTTAATCACTATCAATTACCTGAAGTTTTGTAGATGCAAAGATAATGTGTGCATACACACCTAGGTATGCATTACATTCCTTTAAACTAGAAATTTCATTACTAGATTAAATGGGGGTAAATATAGATGATATTTTGTGATGATATATTACATCAATATTTTACACTTGAAAAACTTAAACAATGGTTGTTTCTATCATTTATATACATTTAACACTTCTACAAGTCTTGAATTTGATCTATCTTTATGCCTCTTGGTCTATATCTCTTAGTATAACTAATATTATATTCAAGACCCAGGTATTATATCTTTCCCATAATGCTTAAATATACATATTTTCCATATCTACAATTTATGAACATGTACATATTATTCTCACATTGAACACTAAAGTCTAAGATACATAATAGCATTGACTATACTATCATTTCCTGATGCAAGTGTCTAGTGCCCTAAAGTCATCTAATGTACAAATGAAATGTATCCTAATGGTTAGCATAAGTTCTTTAATTTGATTTATTACTCCAAAAGGATTGATATAAATACAATATCAACCCTCATTCATTCCTCACCTAGAAAAGACCAAAGAGCATTCAATTGATTAAAATCATTCTTATTTATTCCTATTTTCATACTAATCATAGGGACTACCCATATATAGATTTGAATTACTAAAGGAGAAGCCCAAGAGCCTAATTTTATAGGTTACAAGCTAGGTCATTATTGTACTTTATTTACACACATTATATGATTCACACATAAGCTAACATGTAAGTGAGAACTACATTAATATGAGGCCCTCTTCAAAGTATTGGATATTTAGGAAGAATCCTTGATAATGGGATCGTTGGGGTCAATTAAAAAAAGCGTGAACTCTAACCCATTTTTACCCAATGTCACATTGACTATGGAAAGCTAGGGTTTTTCCATTTTACAAGTAGTGACTATCCATAACCTAGATCTAAATGCATCAAAATCAAGGTCAAGTAGATACTAGAACCATTCAAGTGGTTACATCTTGTTTTAGTAGATATTCTATATAAGACACTAGTTCTGAACATAGATAATAGCATCAATTCAACTATCCCTTAATGACATTATTATCCTAAGAGCTAGAGGCATCAGATTTAGAATCTGCCAACTATTTTATAATCTACTTCCTATCATGTTTTAGCCTATTCCAAATCTATAACTACATTAGCATCACAACAACTAAGTAATTCACCTTTTTATTATTTATATATCTATAGTATTTTTAATTTCTATATTTAGACTATCTCAGTATAATAAATTTAATGTATGCTTATATTTGAGTTTAGAATCTATTTATCCTACTATAGATCTAATTATAAACCTTGTGTAATTTAATTTCTATATACCCCTTGAATAGTAATCTAAGGCTAACTACAACTACTTATATTTTATTCTAGGGTTAAACATTTGGTGAACTTGATCTTTGAATATAAAACCCTAAGTCACTTAGGGTTTTTTTATTGTTTTACTTTGTTACAAATCTTAAATTTTTCATTTGTGAAATAGTGGAAAATGTTAATAATAAAACCCAATTTCAAATAGAACATAAAGAGGAATTAATTACTCATCTCAATAATAACAAGGGCTTAATAGATGCATTTTTATATGTTACAAGAGATGAAATTAGTAAACAAGATAAAACTAAGGTTGCCTTACCTAATAATGGTGAGTATTTAGAAATTACTATAACTCAACCCACACTTATAAATCCACCTACATCTAGTGGGGGCATGGGTTGTGTATTTAAAACTTTATTTCATGAAATTATTATTGATACATCTATCACAAAATTACTCATAATCCTTGCTCATTTAATTTCAATCTATTTCAAATAATTTCAACTTGGATTATATAAACTGATTTTATAGTATAACATGTTCTTGGATGTAGGTTAGTCACTATCAATTCACTCAATTTGGGTAGATGTAAAGATAATGTGTGTATACACACCTAGGTATGCATTCCTTTCCTTTAAAATAGCAATTTAATTACTAGATTAAATGGGGGTAAATATAGATGATATTTTGTGATTATATATTACATCAATCTTGTACACTTGACAAACTTAAACAATGGTTGTTTATATCATTTATCTACATTTCACACTTTTGCAAGTCTTGAATTTGATCTATCTTTATGCCTCTTGGCCTATATCTCTTAGTATAACTAATATTATATTCATGACCTTGGTCTTATATCTTTCCCGTAATACTTAAATATACGTATATTCCATATCTACAAGTTATGAACATGTACATATTCTCCTAACATTGAACATTAAAGTTTGAGATAGATAATAGCATTGACTATACTATCATTTCCTGATGTAAGTGTCTAGTGCCCTAAATTCATCCAATTTACAAATGAAATGTATCCTAATGGTTAGCCTAAGTTTTTTAATTTGATTTATTACTCCAAAGGGATTGATATAAATACAATATCAAACCCTCATTCATTTGTCACCTAAAAAAGACCAAAGAGCATTCAATTGATTGAAATCATCTCTATTTATTCCTATTTCCATACTAGTCATAGGGACTACCCATATATAGATTTGAATTACTAAAGGAGAATCCCAAGAGCCTAATTTTACAAGTTACAAGATAGGTCATTAATTTACTTTATTTGCACACATTATATGATTCACACATAAGCCAACATGTAAGTGAGAAATACATTAATATGAGGTCCTCTTCAAAGTATTGGATATTTAGGAAGCATCCTTGATAATGGGGTCATTGTGGTCAATTAAAAAAAGTTTGAACACTAACACATTTTTACCCAAGCTCACATTGAATATGGAAAGTTAGGGTTTTTTCATTTCACAAGTAATGACTATCCATAACCTAGATCTAAATGCATCAAAATCAAGGTCAAGTAGAACCTATAACCATTCAAGTGGTTACATCTTGTTTTCGTAGATATTCTATATAGGACACTAGTTTTGAACATAGATAATAACATCAATGCAACTATCCCTTGATGACATTATTATCCTAAGAGCTAGAGGCATCAGATTTAGAATCTGACAGCTATTCTATAATCTACTTCCTATCATGTTTTAGCCTATTCCAAATCTATAACTACATTAGCATCAAAACAAGCTAAGTAATTCACCTTTTTATTATTTATATATCTATAGTATTTTTAGTTTCTATATTTAGACTATCTCAGTATAATAAATTCAATGTATGCTTATATTTGAGTTTAGAATCCATTTATCATACTATAGATCTAATTATAAACCTTGTGTAATTTAATTTCTATATACCCCTTGAATATTAATCTAAGTCTAAATACAACTACTTATATTTTATTCTAGGGTTAAACATTTGGTGAACTCAATCTTTGAATATCAAACCCTAAGTCACTTAGGGCTTTTTTATTGTTTTAGTTTGTTACAAATCTTAAATTTTTCATTTGTGAAACAATTGAAAATGTTAATAATAAAACCCAATTTCAAATAGAACATAAAGAGGCATTAGTTACTCATCTCAATAATAACAAGGGCTTAATAGATGCATGTTTATATGTTACAAGAGATGAAATTAGTAAACAAGATAAAACTAAGGTTGCCTTACCTAATAATGGTGAATATTTAGAAGTTACTATTACTCAACCCACACTTATAAAACCACCTACATCTAGTGGGGGCATGGGTTATGTGTTTAAAAATTTATTCCATGAAATTATTATTGATACATCTATCACAAAATTACCCATTGTTTAAACACAAATATTGGTTTCAATGCCTATTACTACTCAAAACATGTTTTCATCCCCTTTGGTAACTACTCAATTTGCTAATCGAAATCCCACTGGGCCTATAATTCAATCATTCCTTCAAGTTATAAAAACACTGGAAGAAAAAATTACAAATAATGAATAAAACGTTGTAAAATCTCCTTATGTGCTAGCTTTGTAATATGTGTTACATAACCCACTTTCAATGGAAATATATTTACACCCCTTACCAACTAGATTTATTACACCTAAGTTCACATTATATGATGGCAAGGGTGATCCTGAACAAAATATTTAAACATTTTATGCAACATGCCTTGACTATGATTCTAATGATAAAATTTTGACCAAATCATTTCTAAGAAACCTCAAGGGCTATGATTTGAGGTGGTTTTATGATTTTCCTCTCCAATCTATCAAAGCATTCAAACCTCTTGTAGACCAATTCTTAGCACACTTTTCCATTAACTTTTTAAAAATGTTTCATATGCCCAAATTGCCAAAATCAAACAAGGAACCAATGAACCTATAAATGAATATGTCTTGAGATATTAGACAATACTAGCCAAAATGACCAATTTAATGGTAGACAAAGAGTTACAAGAGATATTTAAGAAAATTTTGCATGCTTATTTACATGATTCCATTATTTTTAACAAGTTCATGGTGCTGTGAAATGAATTTTATGTCATTTAATAAGCTTAAATGTGTTTAAAACACACCCATTGCATATACATATAGTACTAGGTTCATAATTAAACCAAGTTATAAGGTAAAGCCTCCTAAGCCTAAAAAGGAAATAACCACCATGATTAACAAAGTTTTAGATCAACCAAATCAGCTTGTCTTATCTAATACACCAAAGAGATAATTTACATGTTTACATGAGTCCCTAGCTTCATTACTCCCATGATTACTGAAGTGTTAGTTAATATCTCTCCCTCATCCTATCGAGGTTAATATGAATCAACCTATACCCAAAGTATATGATGTGAATGCTTATTATGATTATCATAAAGGACTAGAACATTTTATAAGCATATGATTTACCTTGAAAAATAAAATCCAAGATCTTATTGATGACCAAAAAATTACATTTGAGGATCCTTTAAAGGAATCAAGGTCATAACATGATAATCACTATAAATAGAAAATATTTAAAAATATTTTGCAAGGCAATTCTAATAAGGAACCATAATTCCAAATGGAATATAATGTATATCCTCCTACACCACATTAGTAACACCCACTAGATAAGGTTATTGGTACTAACATGGGAGATATACCTCTCATGATTTAGAGACCCTCTATTTGCTTTGATGGTAGTGAGATTAAGGAAGATGAATATTATCTTTATTCTTTATTCATTTTATCATACCTTTATAAACACCCCATATGTAGTGTTATGATAGATAATGGTGAAAGACAATATTTTCACCATGACATTACTTACGCACTTGGGTTAAACTCATAATGATTTATACCCATCTACTAGATTAGTTAGAACATTCCATGGGACCTCCAAAATTGTTCTTAATGAGATTGACTTGCCTTTATAGATCAGCCCATCACATGTGGTTAATACATTTTTAGTTATCCCTTCCACATGAATATTTGATATGTTATTGTGAAGTCACTAGATACACACTCTTCAAATAGTGACTTATATAGTGCATGGATGTGTTAAATACATACATACCAATCAAGTAATTATAGTTTTTAGAATTCCATATAAGCATACTCTTGAACAAAATAAACTTATACCCAGACAAGTATTGCTGAAGCCCACTATGGCTAATTCACCACAAAAAAGTAAACAACAACCAATCCCCATTACTAGGTGTCCATCACTTGAGAGACCATTACATTAAATGCATACAGTAGATTTCTTAGAATCCCAATATTTTACTACACACCATGTTTATATATTTAGAGCACCTAAAAATGCACATATTACTAATATACCAAAGAAACAATAATCAATCAATGATGGATTCCAAAAACACCTACTCATGTTACACCTACTATTGTTTCATGACCATAGAGTCTTATTTTACATACAAAAATCACCATTGATACCATATTGATAGATATTACACCTACACGTACTCCTTTATAGAGTAACCTAGGTATTACACCAGATTCATAGTGGGGAGATAGATATGGCCATCCATTGGATGACATCATAAGATGATCTTTATATTCCAAAATTTTAAAAATAATACCAAAAAATCAAAACATTTAAACTTATAAAAACATTTCTAGACTTACATGTTTTATTATCTCCTTAGCATACATGTGTTACTTCCATATTGATGGATGACATACTCAATTACTTCTACATACACATCTGCCACACTTCTACTTAAGTGTGCTACAAGCATAAATAAAACATGATGCATTCATACTTTGTATATTGGGCCTTCCTTCTACTCATGTCATATGGACATTAGGGGCATTTGTTTCTTTGATCTTGATCCACATAGGTTATATGAATCTAAGATAACTCTACATTAGCATGATTCATCTTACATATGTAATTACACATGCCTATTATCCATGATTATATTTTATAATATTCTATACATGTGACATACTTTTCCTAACCTATGAAATATTTATGTTGGTTTCTTGTAATTTACTTTATGAACTTCCTTGAGTGTCTTTTGTTCCTTTTTCACACATTTGAATGTGATCCTTTGCTTGTGACCCCTGTGTCTATGTATGCTTTTTTTGACATTTGTATGTGTCATGGTTTATTTTATAGACATTTTAATGTATCAATGACTTTTTTTGGACATTTGGCTTAGTCATGTCATTTAGATTATGAATCATTTGAACATGTACCTTATTTATGGTCTTAATATACCATTTCCTTTTTACTTACTTTTGAGTGATCTTATGTGTGTTATTATTTTCTTGTTGAGCTTGTACTATTACTATCTATACATTTCCATGATATTTATCATGCACCTTAGGATTTCATGTGATCAAATTGATTATATATAATTTAATTATTAATTTACCTAGACATTCTCCTTCTATATGATATATGGTTACATTCATATAGTATACAATTGTCTTATCCTTTTGAGGTGAGATAACTACTAGTTTATATCTTTATATCACCTCAATGGGGAGAATATTAGTGGGGCCATGTCATAGAGAAATGTTTTTTACACTTGGAATAGTCTATAAATTATATTTGTGGCATGATTTGGAATAATGTTCTCCACACTCATTATATATATGGTACTTATATCAGTTTCTCAAATTTAGTGGAGCCATGCTTTGGAAGCATGTTCTCCACATTCATTCACTATGTGGTAATTATATCAATTTTTAGATTGAGTTGGGGTATGTCATATGGACATGGCATACACACATTTAAAATTTTTATATTCAATGGGAGCTTGATTTATAAGCATGTTCTCAACACCTATTTAGTATTTAGCATCTCCATTTTATAGTCGGGGCATGTTTTAGAAACATGTTCTCCACATTGGTATTTATATCATTTTAATACTTATCCATATATATTAAGATCATGTTTTGGAATCATGTTCTTCACACTTACATAGTTATCCAAATTGGCTAAAATACATAGTTATACGATTTTGATTCATAGTTGTGGCAAAATTTTATACATTGGTACTATTGTTATACATAGTTTCAACATGAAACATATCTAAGGTGCATATAATATACATGTGCCTAAGATTTGAAAATCCAAATTGGTTTTATATTTTATATTTATTTTATGTATTGTTACCATATCATAAACTTTTTTTCATCGATGCCCTATAGACTTTTATGGACTTTTATTGAGCCAATATACTACACTAATTGGTTCACCTTTTGGTATGATTGAGGTGAACAAATCACTCAATTTTTTCAAGTTTTTAGGTTGGAATTGATAATCAATCCTGACCAAGATATAAGTATCATTTGGTTACATGGTTGAGCTAATATCAACTACCAAGTGACAACTCACATTTACTCCAAAGTTTGAGGCATGTGCCTTCCAATCTCTTTGACTCTCTTTCTCTCTCTCTCTCCCTATATATATATATATATATATATATATATATACACACACACATATATACATACATACATACATACATACATACATATATGTGTATGTATGTATGTATATATATGTAATATGTATATATACATACATATATATACACACACACACACACACACACACACACACACACACACACACACACATATATGTATATATATCTTTGGGTATCTGCACTTTAAATATTTATCATTCATAGTTAGGACTCAAATCTTTAAGGATGGTATAGGTTAATGAATGTTAACACTTATATTATTGTATCCTATATCTAAATGACCCTTATTTCAATATTTGGGATAACATAGTAGGTATAGGTTCTCTTTAGTCCTAAAATCTAAAATTATTTGAAGAGGAACTCTTTTTTTTATCATGACAATGTATGTAACAACAAATATAAGTAATAAATATGTAGCTACTTAGGGGGTGGTGCATGGTGTCCATCACAACACCCATGTAATAAGGGTAGATACATGAGGTCCCTCATGGCATTGAAATCTAGTGTGTGTAATAAGTAAACACAAGTTTCATGGCTATGAGGCATATAAGAAATCATACATAAAAAATAGATGAGACACACAAAGTAGGCTAAGGGGCCACAATACAAGGGACATGGACACATGTATCTAAATATAAAAAAATAAGACATATAAGGATAGTTTAAATGTTCACATATGCAAGCAACAAGGAAGTTAGTTTAGATCCACATAGAAGGACATGTTCAAATGTCTGAATACACAATCAAGAAGGCACACACAAGGACATGGGAAAATGTCCTAAGTGTACATACTATGAATATAAGTGGTATAGATCTAAAGAATAATAGCATATTCAAATTCCCTTGAATAAAATAATCATAGAGATATAATCAAGTCTAAAATAAGAAAGCTAGAAATGAAAGTATGCATAAATATATAATATAAATCTATGTAAGAGCTAATATGTACATATGCTTAGTCCAAATTAGTATTATCTAGAAAAACATATAAGTGTAGCATGATCAATATCAAGATATAACAATGCTAAAGATGGGATGTAAAGTATATAAAGATAGAACCTAGTAATCAGAACTATGTCTAGGGTACCCCCAAGAAGGAAAATGTTTCAAGTGAAGACCCATGTTTTAGTGTATATGCCCCCAGTGGATAGATAATATAAATTATGGATTAGTGTAGTGGACCTGAGTCCTATAGTAATCTATAAACACTCAAGAAGAATAATTGAAGTATGTATGTATGATAAAACTAGCTGACTAGATTTTTTTTATCATTTTCTTGAAGGCAATAGACAACGAGTCCCTCCACTTTAATCATTTTGTATGGATCATGTTCATTAAATTTTAAGGCCCATTCATAAAATTATATATTAGGAACTCCCTCAAGAGGTGAATTGGCTTCCACTTCACTAACTTGTTCCACCTCATTTGAGATGACACAATTAGTGTTCACCATAGTTGGCATGTAAGGCTCCAAGTGAAATCATGAAATGGGATTAGAATGAATATTTACATTGGTCCCATACCTTATTATAAACATCAAATATGTATAATTAGTTGATAGATAACTATCAATGTTTAAGTTGAAGTCTCTAGATGGCAAAATAAAGACGTAAGTCTAGCACCACTACATCTTACTAAATAGTAACATTTGGGTAAGCATGTAATGTTAGTATTAGGTATTTTATCATGCAAAATATCATTTTTCTGATCCATCTAGCTATGATACCCTTTTGGTGTTTGGTTCATACACCAAAACAAGCTTGTCTATAATCTACTTAGGCATGATAGTATTACTAACTCCATTATCCACCATATAATTATGAACTAAAGTATTACCAACAATCAAAGAGAGATTAAAGGGATGTGTTTTTTTATATTTTGGTTTCTCAATTGATATAGACTATCCTATTTTAATAAATATGATGGACAATATCTATTTTAATCTAGACACTATCTATTTTATATTAACCTAGACACTAAAATAATTGAGTGCTTTCTTATGTTACATGTACCAATGATAATGGTAGTTGATTTTTTGTACCGATACCCTATAGATTTTTATGGAATTTTATTGAGATAATATACTATAGTAATTTTTTCACCTTTTGATATGATTGAGGTGATCAAATCACTTATTTTTTTCAATTTTTTAGGTTGGACTTGATAATCTAGCCTTACCAGGTTATAAGTATCACTGGGTTACAAAGTTAAGCTAATATCAACTATTAGGTGACAACTCACTTTTGATCCAAAGTTTGGGGCATATGCCTTCCAATATATATAACTCTCTTTCTCTCTCTCTCTCTCCCTATGTGTGTGTGTGTGTGTGTGTGTGTGTGTGTGTGTGTGTGTGTGTGTGTGTGTGTGAACTCTAAATATTTATCTATATTTATCCTAATATTAGTTTTAAAGCCTTATAATGATACAATGTTTTCAAAACAACTTGCTAATAGGCAAGGAAATTACATGGACACACATGTGTACTCGACTTTGATCATTTAATTTCAATATATTTCAAGTAATTTTAACCTAGACTATATGAATCAATTCTATATTATAACATGCTCTTAGTTTCAGGTTAGTCACCAAAAAATCACTCAAGTTGGGCACACATAAAGACAAGGTGTGCATACACACCCAAATACCCATTCCTTTCCTTTAAACTAGAAATTTCATTACTATATTCAAGGGGTAAAAATGTAGATGATATTTTGTGATTATATAGCACCTTAGTCTTGTATACTTGGAAAACTAATATGCTAGTTGTTCCTCTCATTTATCTACCTTTCTCACTTTTGAAAGTCTCACATATGCTCTACATTTGTCTTTTGGCCTATATCTTTTAGTTTGACCAATCTTATATTGATGACCCAAGTCTTAAATCTTGCCCAAAATACTTAAAAATGTACTTATCTTCCATCTCTACAAGTTATGAACATGTACATGTTATCCTACTCCTTGGACACTAATTTCTAAGATAGATAATAACATCTTACTATAAAATCCTGACACAAGTGTCCAATGCCCTAAATTCATCCAAATTATAAATTAAATGTATACTAATGATTGGCCTAGTTTTTTAATGTAATTTATTACTCCAAAGAGATTGACATAAATATAATATCAACCCTCATTTATTCCTTGCCTATAAAAATACCAAAGATCATTCAATTGATCAAAATATTCCTTATTTATTCCTATTTACATACCAATTATAGGGATTTCACACACACACACACACACACACACACACACACACACACACACACACACACACACACACACACACACACACACACACACACACACACACACACACACCCATGTCTAAAGCACTAAATGAGTAGCCTAATTTCCTCATTTACCATGTTACAAGCTAAGTGATTATTTTACTTTATTTTCACACATTATATGATTCACACAAAATCTAAAACATAGGGGAGAACTACATAAGTCTAAGGCCCTCTTCAGAGTATTTTCCATGTAGTTAGAATCATTTTATAGTAGATCATTGGGTTTAGCTTGAAACCATATGCCCACTAACTCATTTTCCCCTAGGTCACATTAAAGATGGAAAACTAGGGTTTTTTCCATTTCACAATCAGTGACTGTCTATAACCCAGACCTAAATGTACTAAAACAAAGGTGAATTAAAACATAGAAGCATCTAGGTGGTCACATCCTATTTCAGTAGATATTTAATACATTTTACTAGCATAAAAACCTAAAATTATCCTCGATGCAACTATCCTAGACTAGTGTTACTATCTAGAGAGCTAGAAGCATTAGATCCAAAATCTAATGACTATGCTAGAATCTAATTCCTACCTATTTTCAACCTATTCTATATCTATAAATACATTATCATTAGAATAAGCTAATTACTTCACTTTTTTTTCATTTCTATATATAGCATAGTTTTAATTTATATATTTAGAATACCTTACCATAATAAAATTAGTGTATGCTTATATCTAAGTTTAACATCTAATTGACATGCTATAAATTTGATTATCACCCTTGTTCCATTTCATTTCTATGCACCCATTTAATAATCTAAGGTTAATTCCAACAACTTAGATTTTTCATTTTAGGGTTAAACATTAGCTCACCAACAACCTTTCAATAGTGCATAAGTTAAGAATCCATGTTGTAAAGCATATACAAAATGAATGGTATTAAAGTATACCAAACTAACTCATATCTAAATAGGAATACATATCCACTATTTTTCTCATTATTATGAATCATGTAAAAATACACAACCACTTTTGTAAATAATCATAATAATAATGAATGTGCAAATAATACTCTTTTCACTGAATGTCACAATAATATATAATATATGGTAAAATAATACATCAAAGCTTTATATGTTAGATAAAGATCAATAAAATAGCCATGAGTATGAATCCAAAATAATTTATCAATAGAAAAGAGTGAGAATATCATTTGGGCACTTAGCCCCACCCAGGTTCAAATCTCTAAAAAGGCATATGAGGCTGGTTGTGGTTGTTGGTTATATTTTTGGGGTGATGAATGGTTATTAGATATTATCAAGGTATTTTTGGTATTACATGGGGATTTAGGCCCCTGATTGTGTCTTAAACTAGTTCAATATTTTGTTAAAATCCATCATCTATCAAAAAATGCATGCAAAAATCATACAGACCATGGAATATATCCTCTATCTAATATGACATCATGTACATACATGTAAACTAGACAATACAATGGATTGATAATATTTTCAGCTATAGCATTACTTTGGCCAAACATTTTCATTATATATTTCATATATCTCATAAATATGAGTTAATTCCACACACACACACACACATACTCTCTACTAATTAATCTCAATCTCCTTTATGTTACTGGATGATAGGTATATACATTTCATGGCCTAATCCTAATAAATGAATCATCCCTTAATACAAGGGAGTATGCAACTATGTAAACTCTAAACATTTCTAAAGACATTTTATTCATAAATTTGTAGTATAAAATCAACTAGTAATTTATGGAATATTTCACTTAACCATTTAATACAAGTTTCGAACATCTTTCACTCATAGAAAACAACTTTATTTTCCTAACAAAACATATTATCAATACTACACTCAATAAAATCATACAATATGGATTATTTCCATAATTATGTATAATCATTTTCTAATAATGAGCATACCTAAGGCATTTAAAAAAAATAGATTTATTATTATCTTGTTAAATGCACAATTCAAAAATTTCATATGATAATAATAGGTGGATGGTGGAATAAGCAAAAGGATAAAAAAGTGGGAAAATTCAAATTCTTGATCCAAGAAATGGAATCAAAAATTAGGATCATAGGGTAGGCATCATGGATGCCCGACCAATAAAATATGATAATAATGAGAAAGATGTGGTTTATTCAGTGGTGACTAATCGATATTCTAATAGGGCCCCACAAACTACTAAGAAATCCCCACCAAAAATATCATGGGTAGAATGTGTATTGGGAAAAAGAGTCATATACCAAGGATATTTTGAATACCATATTGATCCTACCATATAAAATTATGAGACCTTCATTTAAGCCCTAGGTGTTGTGGTGGAAAAATCTAATAGTAAATTAGTTAACTCCATCCTCATAAAAGTCAACAGTTTCTACCCCAACATAGAATCCTTTCAAAAGTGGACCATCAATACATGGCATACAAAAGCCCAACTAGAGGTGGTAGCCACATCAAAGAACTTATTTCTCATTAATTTTAACCTTCAGGAAGACTATTTCAAAGTTTTCATGGATGATCCCTTGTTCATGGGGAAATCAAATGTCAACTTAAGGAAATGAAAGGTAGGGACACATATGAGTAGTTTTTTCATTGAATATATCCCCATGTGGGTCCTACTTCTAAATATTCCCCTATAATTATGTGAATCCAAGGTGATAATGGGCATATCAAAAGCATTGGGACAACCCATTGCCTTAGATCTTATCACTATATCCAGAATAAGAATGATTATTGTGTGCTTCCATATCTTCATCCCAGTAGATAAGCCACTTCTCCATAAGATCAAGATCAAATAAAAATATTTTGAGTTGTCTCAACCCATTGAGTACAAAAAAATTTGATTCTTTTTATAATAAGTGTAACATCTTGATTCACTCATCTAAGCATTGCCCTCTATCTGAACTTAAACCCTAAGCTCCATTGGTTAAATCGACTTGGGTGATAAAACCCCCCTCCATCCCATCCTCCTCCCCTAATAAGGTTTGGACCTTGGTCAACCTCCCAAACCTACATCTCCTCAATCCCTAACCCTTCTTTCCCCCCTCCATCCCTTTTAGCCTTAAAGGATCCCCTATCTCTAAATGGCCCCACCATTCCCCTTTCATTCCTCTTTCTCTTGGCCCCTCCTTACCCCCTACCTGACTTGTATCCTACCCCTCCCCTTCTAGAGGTGTTTCTTGGTGTTATTTCCCCATCAAAATCCTCAAGGATATGGATATGACTCTTTCCTCTCCACCTTCAAATCGTCTATTCCCTAACAAGGATGATCTTGAAAATACCACTCTTAAACCCTTTTTAAGTAGCATTAACATGGTCACTCTAGGCCACAAATCACCCCAACCTAAATATAAAAAGGATTTACCTCTCACACCCTAGTGTTAACATCACCTCTCCAATCCCTAAATCATTAGATAAAAAAAGTGAATCATAGAACGAGACCAGTGTTCTAAATCCCCCTTAATAGACTCCCATCAAATATAGAAGAAGAAGAAGAAGAAGAAGAATAAGAAAATTTGATGTGGGTGAGGCACCAAGATCTATAGGGAGGACTCTTAACCTAGCATCTATGAGAAAATAAACTATAAATGAGATAGAAAAAGGGATCTAAAAAAACATTAAAGGTAACTTTACAAAACCCAAAAAATTAAGTTCATCTCATGGAACATAAGGGGGTTCAACCACCCCAACAAACATAGGTTAGTCAGGAACTTGAAAAAGAAACACAACCCTTTAACAATAACACTATAATAAATAATGATGTCAGATATAGCACTTAACAACTATAGAATCAAACTCTAGTTTAATAATAATGTACCAGCATAAGATCCTTAGGGGCCTCGAGAAGATTGGTGGTCCTCTAAGATAGCATATGACTAGAAGGATATATTTTAACCATTAATAACCATCATCTAGATATTATGCTCAAATAAAAAGACATCAAATAATAATGAATTATTTCTACCATTTATGCCCCCAACACCAATATGGGCTAGAATAAACGTTAGGATGAGCTACCAATGTTTAGAAAAGAAATACTACAATTGGAAATGGATTGTGATTGGAGACTTTAATTCTTCCTTCAATCTATTAAAAAATAGATGAGGAACCTAAGACTTCACTAAAGTATGGCATATTTATATGAATTCATCACAAGTTTTGGGATTTGTGGATGTCAACCTCAGAAGCAACCCTTTCACTTGATCCAACAGAAGTGTGGGGGAGAATCTTTTACAAGTCAAACTCAACAAATTTTTGGTCTCCCTCAACTAGGACTTACACTTTTCCATCTCCCTTTTTTCCTACTAAAAATTGGATCAGATCACAACCTAATTATATTTGAAGGTGACAAAATTTCTATAAAAAAACTCCCCTTCATATTGGAAATCATGTGGCTACACCCCTAGACATCTATAATTCCATCAAGGAATGGAGGAGGGAACTGGTTGAAGGAATGAACATGTTCATTCTAGTCATAAAACTAAAAAGAACCAAAGAAAAACTTAGAGTCTAGAATAAATAGGTCTTTGGGGATATATTCATGTAAAATAACAATATCAAAGAATAATTATGAATCCTATAGGAACAAATGGAAACCAATATAAATGATGAAAATTTGATCAATATTGATAAAAATATTCTAAGATCCTTCCATAATCTAGATGCAAAATAGGAATCCTTCTAGAAATAGAAATATAGATACATATGGATAAAATAAGGAATAAGAATACCAAATTATTCTACCAATTGTCATCTATAAATAGGAATTTCAATAGGATCTCTAAACTTCTTCTTAAGGATGGCTCCATATGTAGGGAATAGGAGGAAATTAATGAAAAAATCAATCACCACTTCAAAACTTAGCTAAGAGAAACTAAAATATATGATAGGGAAGTGAAAGATAGTATTTTAAATAATCTCCCCTCGATCATCTCCCCATTAGACAATCATGAACTCTACAAACCCCAATTACCTAAGGAAATATGATAGGTTATCTTCTCTACGTAAGGTAACAAATCCCCTATCCTAGATGGATTTACCCCCCTCCCCCCCCCACCCCCTTTTCTTCTAGAAATTATGGGACATAATACACCCCAAGGTGGAGGTAGTTGTATGTGAATTTTTTAGAGTGGGTATAAATCTAAAATAAATAAAGAACACCTTATTGGTCCTCATTCCCTAGAAATGGAGATTAAACTAGTTAAAAGACTTAGGACCTATAAATTTATACTCAACAACATACAGAATTTGTGCAAAACCACTGGCCACTCACTTACAACCCTTATTCAAAAGATACATTATAAAATAATAAAGAGCATTTTGACCAGGTAGATAGATTACAAATGGCATAATAATAGTCCATAAAACTCTACACTCCATTGCTAAATCCACCAGAGAAAGTATGTTCCTAAAAATATACATGAACAAAGCTTATGATAGAGTTTCATGGATATTTTTAGACAAATCTCTTAACAAGTTTGGATTTGAGGAAAATATAAGGGGCCTGATACACCATTGCATCTCCAACCCCATGTATTCCATTCTTATAAATGGATTCCGAAAAGGGTTTTTTTTATCCAACTGAGGAATTAGACAATGAGAAGCTTTTCCCCCTATTTATTTATCTTGATGGTAGAAACACTAGGAAGAAGCATTATAGCAGCTAGAGATTAAACCCTAACATAAGGATTAAAGGTGACTTCAAACTTAGTCCTAGTCACCCATAAATAGTTTGCATATGATACTTTCCTTATTAGAGAGGCCTTAGTTTTGAAAGCATCAACTTTGAAAGATATTCTTATGAATTATTAAAATGCTTTTAGTCGATGCATAAACTTCAACAAAAATTCTGCCTTATTCCTTAACACCCTTCCAGCCCTCCAAAAAATATTGGTGGGAATCATCAGATGTAGAATAATCATGTTTCCCTCAACATACCTTGGCATGATCCTATTTAAAGGTAAAATCCATAATTAATTATGAAATTACATAGTTGAAATAATCTATAAAAAGATTATAGGATGGAAGGAACTCCCTATCACAGGTGAGCAAATTACAGTTACTCAAAAGTTCCTTAAAAATAATCCCTCTCTACCTTATGACTCTATTCCAAATCCCAAATAAACTTACTAATATAATTAATCAGATCTATTTATTTTTTTTTGATGGAGTGGAACAGAAGAAATATTTCAATTCCCATTAGTAGCTTTGGATAAATTTTGTCTTCCCAAGGTATTTGGTGGACTTAGACTAAGAAGAGTTAAAATCATGAATCATGCCCTGATTACCAAATTCAAGTGGAAATTTTTGAAGGAATATAACCACTGGACCAGGATTATCAAATCAATATATTTGAATAATGGTGAGGAAGGTAACTTTCTTTGGAAAGAAGGCCTCATGAATGGCTCAGCCTTTTAGATTACCATCTCAAGCACAAAGGAACATCTGAAGAAAGATTGTAGATGGTAGGTCAGAAATAGAGATAATGTGGACTTTTGGGAAGACCCTTGGCTCTCTCCTTCCCTTTTTACCTCCCACAATCCTTAGAAAACTCTCAACAAAACCTTTAAATCCACTATTGACCTTAAGGTTAAATATTATTGGGTCTAATATGATGGAATAAATAAGTGGGATACCTTGCCTGAAGTGTCTGATAATGAGGAAATCAATCTATAAATTTCCAACCTCAACTTTCAAATCAAATAGATACATATATCTATTTTACTAAAATAAGATAGTCTCATCTAGCTAGTGGAAGACAATGGGGAATATATGGTTAAATTGGGATTCTTTGTCAACCTAACTCAATTAGAGGACTAGTCTTTCTAGAAAAATATATGTGTTAAACACCTTACTCCTAAGGTGAACATCTTCTTTTGGTTAACAACCCACAATAAAATCCTCACTATTGATAATTTGGAAAAAAGGGGAATGACCATCCCTCATAGCTGTGTCCTTTACAACTCATCATTGGAATCAATGAATCATTTATTCCTTAAGTGCTTGTTTAGAGCCTATATATGGAATCTACTTCTCTATAATTTCAACCTTTGTTGTATTAAACATAGCTCAATCTTAGACCTCAAATCCAATGGAAACCCCCTTGAAATCTCCTCTCATCCTTATTATGGTTCCTTTCCCTCCTTCACTTTTTCTTTGGCTCATATGGTTTGAATTAAATAACCACATTTTTTTTCATAAATGATCTAACCTCTTGAGTTCCTTCAGTAAACTACATTTTTCCATTGCAGAGAACCGGTAGATGGTAATTCTAAATAACAAATTGGAAGCATCTGAGGCTAAATAGGGCATTATTGATAAGTGGAACCTTACATCCCCTCCTACTAAACCCTTTTTAGACATAAGGCACATTAAATAGGACCACCCCCTAATGGGGTGGATAAAGTTAAATTTATATGAAGCATCTAAAATAAATTTTGGTAGGGTAGGGGGAGGAGGAGCCATCAAACATTATTTAAGGAAGGAAATTATTGCCTACACTAGGCCTATGGGAATCTAATTTAATAATGTAGTAAAATCCAAGTTGGCCTCTAGGGAATTCATCTTGTGGACCAATGAACATACCTAAGTTGGATATTGAAGGATACTCGCTCAACATCCTTAACGCACTCACAATAAAATTTTAACCCTCTCACACTATCATCCAAATAATTTTTGATGCCAAAAATCTCCTCCACTCAATTGATTTTACATTATTCCACATTTTTTATGAAGAAAAAAAGGTGGAAAGCATCTTGGCAAACATGAGAATGCTCCACATGGAACTAGCCACATGGATAGGACCCCACATCCCCCCATTGTATCCAACCCTTGCTATATAATTATACAAAGTTATAAGTGTCATAGGCTTGTAATGGAAACACATGTGGGAGAATTAATCATGATTATAAAAAATATTAATCTCACTTTGTTTCATGATAATGACACTAATCTTTAACTCAATGATGTAATACATCATTTTAAAAAGGCTTATTCCAATGGTTGTAGAATAAAATAAAACATTAGAATTTTGATATGCTACTTAGGCCATGATAACCCTCAACATAGTTATAAAAACATAAAAAAAATCATGGAGGGAGATAGGGACCATTGTGAACCTATATCCTACACTAAATTATAGGACAACTATAAATTTTGGAGGAAGCTACGAAAGTGAGGGTTAATAGATTTCATGCTAAGGATAGAAGGGCATGATGATATTCTTGCCAGAGATTTCATAGTGGGATAGAAGTAGTGGCATGTAACCTTCAAGAGGTTTACTATGGAAGTTTCTAAGTAACTCATATGGGAAATCATGAGCATGAAATATGAGTGAACAAAGGCCTTCAAAGATAAACTATGTAAGTAGGAGCTGATGTAAACATTATTATAGATAGATACAATATACCAATGGATAAAAAGGGTTGACCTTCTATGGAGATGGCCTGAAGTCTACCTGTAGGTAATGTATTACCTTAATTTAGAAGACAAATTCACCCATATTTTATCACATCACTTCTTTTTATTGGACCACTTCAAATTCCATAGCATTATCCTATCATATTATTTATTCATGTGTCTTGAATCCATATTTCTAACTTTTTAGTAAAAACCCTCTTCTAATATAATCCATCAAGGATTAATCCTTCTTCTCACTAAACAGACAACCCCTGTGAGAAGCCATGAAATCCACATGGTGGAAACTAGTAGAGATAAAATCTATGACAAGGACACTACTAAAAAGGGTATAAAAAGTGATTCCTCCCCTTCCACCCACCTAGCTCATCCATGGGATGAAGGGAAGAAGGAAAAGAGAAAGGCTCATGACCCATCTCCCCCATACAAGAGTTTTAGTAAGAAATTCAATAAGATCCTTCAGTTTCAATAGGGCATGGAGAAGCCCAATTTTTAAATCCATGAGCTTAAGGTGATAGAGGTTTAGAGGGATGAGTACCCAACCAATATTCTAGAGGAACTTAGGTAGAAGTTGATATAGTTATATGAATTTTTTTAGAGATTGGGTAGGCAGATGGTTTCATACATGGAATAATGGAATAATCTTAAATAATAAATTGATGAGTTGAGGGAGGGGACTGAGGAACATTAGATGGAGGAAAGGGGTGAGCTAGATGGAACCCCTAAAGGAAAGGAAATACTCACCATCACCCCAAGGAGTCACAACACAAATAAATTCAAACCATTAGTTGAGAAGATAAGAGGCATAATAAAACAAATCAAAAACATGGAGGAAAGCTAGGGGGATAAAATAAGAGGGATGTTGAGCAACAACATAAAGAAATCAATGGTTAGGAGAAGGAAGGAAATTCATTCTAGGGAAATTTATTAGGATTCTATGTCTGTATGGTTTGGTCTAGGTCTCTTTTTTTTCAATTTTTTGCTAAATGTATGCATTTGACAGGCCATGTTGGCTTTGTTTCATCTTATTTAATTTGTATTTTTCATGTTTAACTATGGTTTTTTAGGTCCTTTTAAAACTTGAGTTAAAGTAATAAAATAAAAAATTATGTGTATCATTATATTTCCATAACACTTTACAAATGAGTAATGGTTCAAATAGTGTCAAGGAGACTTATCATAATAGCATAGACATGATAACCAAAATTTACTATATTTAAGTTTGACATTCCACTCCAATGTTTATATAAAGGGAATTATCCTTATTTAAACCAATAAATTTATCTTGTATTAACCTTTACTAAATATAATTCTCTCATTGATTACTTGTTTTATATAGCTTTTTATAATGTCATTATATGTGCAGAGAGTTAAATATATATGTTATGTCCAATAACTCCACTAACCAATGAGAGGATTAAGTAAAAAATCATTTTATCAAGATTTTTCAAGGAGGTATATGTATTTTTTCACATCTTAAGCTTATCAATACAATCCCTTTTAAATATTTTTAATGATTTACTCATTTTCAAATCCCAAAACACTATATCGTTTTGAGACAAATTTTATCTAAAATGTTAACTTTATAAATGACTTTCAATAATTCATGTGTGTACACACACACACACACACACACACACACACACACACACACACACACATATATGTGTTTGATACATACATACATATATACATACACACATGTATGTATGTATATATGTGTTTGTATAAATGTGTGTGTGTGTGTGTGTGTGTGTGTGTGTGTGTGTGTGTGTGTGTGTGTGTGTGTGTGTGTGTGTGTGTGTGTGTGTGTGTATGTATAAACTCACCAATCAAATACAACTAAATAGTACAATTATTATATGTATGGAGCATTCTTCATCATATATACATATATGTATGTATGGATGTATACATACATGTATGTATGTATATATACATGTATGTATGTATGTATATATACATGTATGTGAGTATATATAATACATGTATGTATATATATATATATACATACATACATACATATATATATATATATAATGTATGTGTATATATGTATGTATATATGTGTGTGTGTGTGTGTATATATATATATATATATATATGTATATGTATATATATATATGTATGTATATGTATATAAATATATGTATATATATGTGTGTGTGTGTGTGTGTGTGTGTGTGTGTGTGTGTGTGTGTATATATATATATATATATATGTATGTATATATATGTGTGTGTGTGTGTGTGTATATGTGTATGTATGTATACATACATATATATGTATGTATGTCTATATGTATATATGTATACATAAATACATACATACATATATATACACATACATACACACACACACACAGATATATATGTATGTTTGTATGTATGTATGTATGTATACATACATACATGTGTGTGTGTGTGTGTGTGTGTGTGTGTGTGTGTGTGTGTGTGTGTGTGTGTGTGTGTGTGTGTGTGTCTATATATATATATAAAGCTAAAGTTTGTATAAGAATATGTATGGTTGAACACCATCAAAAATGCATACAACTCCTAAATAAATATGTGTGGCTATAGAATTTCACTAGTTTCAAAAAATACAAACCCACAGCTACATGATATACAACCTTTATATTCAAGAAAAAGAGATAAAAACTCATTAACAATCTTGATTGAAACAGACACCTACAACTCATATGCATCTATATATAATAGTACCATATTCAACAAAATATGTACCTATAATTGGTCAAAATTATAATTCCTAGACCTAAAATGGGATGTCCACTGCATAACATTACCTACATCTACAAGGTGCTTAATAGATGGAAGTAAATTAATGGTTTCCATTTTTTTATACAACCACAACTTATATCTCAATCAAGTCAAAAAACAAACATGTTTACATCATCTTAGAGTTCATGAAAACCATTTATATAGCCTCAACAATGGGGATACTTGAATAAATGTCACGAAATAGTTAATGGTAACTTAAGGAGATATTTATCATAGCATATTAGATTAATAGACAAAATGCATTCTACCCTTTACATAAAATTTTACCTTTATTTTTCCAAAGACTAATTTTGACTGAAAGAATATTTAGTTTTAAGTACCTTGAATGGGTAAGATTGATAGAATCCATTTTTCAATAAAATTATGGGCTTAAATATCTAACTCATTCTCATTCATATTGGTCTATGGAGGAGAGAGATCTCACTCCCTAGATCTGTAGGAATGAGTTTAATTCTGAAAGTTGCATATGTAGTAAAAATAAATCTTTAGTCTTATCTTTACTTGGCTAAGTATTAATGACCATTGTTACACATTAAATTTCAACTACCATCTGTTTCATTCAAAAACTAGGTGCACTCAGCTAAATGAAAATGAAGCTTTCTAAATGCATGTTTAGGCTAAGATAATGAGAAATTGAATATATCTTATGCATAATCTTGAAAACTCACAATATCATCAATGAAATTATAATTTAAATATACCACTTGCATGTTAAATGAATAAAATGGTGGTTATTGATTTTTGATTTCAGAAGATGATAGTCATTCTTTTTCTTTTCCAACAACTCCTTCCTTCTTCATCTCCTTTCCCCTATGTCTGACACTCCACCATTCTCTCTCTCTTGTTCTATTCTCTTCCCTTCCATCACATTTTTCATGTCTTATTATATCTCCTAGATATATACACATTCCCCAAATAGATCTCAAATTCTATAAATTCATAACCATCATACTGCCATTAGTTTAATGTTTAGCTTAGACCATTTAACATGGAGATTTCACTATTATCTCCATCATGTGGATAATTCAAAACATTCAATGATAGAAAAAGACCTAATTTCTACCCAAAAATTCAAGATAACCCTAATTTTTGGGTTCAAATTTGTGCATGGAAATGATTTCTGTTAAAACCCTAATTATTATCCAAACTATGACCTTCCAAACCATTTCCATAATTACTTAAGACTTTTAAAAATGAAATTTATGTGGGTGTCTTTTGTCCCATAACCCCTAGGCCATCAAAAATGGGTTAATTAAATCCAAATAAAATTTTCATAAATAAATACAAATAAAATGGATTAATGACATACTAATCCTTAATATATTTAAAATTATCAAGTTAAAGTAGTATTTAATCATAACTCACCAAACCAAAATTTAACTTGTATACCAATTTCATAGAGATTCACATATCAAATATGCATATTAGGGTTAATAAATAACACCAACAAAAAAATACATATTCAAACTAGTTTATAAATGACATTTAAAGTAAATTACCCATAACCAATGTAGAACATGCCATAATAACTAAAAAAAGAATTAGTTAAAAGCAATCACATGGCATATTTATAAAATACCAATAACACCAAGATTTCAACATACAATATGTAAGTGTCTGTGGGGGTTTGGGTTTCATTCTTTCTATCCCCATTACTGAAATCTACATCCTCCTCACCTATGATGTTCTCCCTTTGTTCCACTCAATGAGGGTGATGCAGTCCCATAAGCACCTCAGTAAAAAAATAGTAAGTCTAAGATTACAATAAGATAATTAAAATACTCAGAATGTATATACATCAAGTGAACTACTATATGGCAAATCAAAACTATAAATTAAATCATCTTAACATAAGATTATAAACACATAAGTATATTATATATGATATATGTAAAAATATCTTCAAATTATAATAGAAAATTAAAAAAAAATAGGTGTCTAATCAAACATCATAGATATCCAAATATACCATTATAATCATAAAAATAACTAATCATTAGTTTATTTCATTTTATAATACTAATGTAGTTTGCAAAGAGTAGAATGAGATGTAATAGATTGGACTAGTCAACATCCTATGTTTTGTCTAGGAGATACAAAATGATCCTAAATACCTTTCCCATGATAAAATCATTAACACACTGAGAAAAAAAGAATACATAAACATGACATATACAATAAATCCATCCCTAACACCCAATTTGGGAATAGGACCTTGGTACAAAAACTACTAAAATAATGTTCACAAAACATTATATATTACTTTATTAAAAAATTCTTAGCATACATATCCAAATATTATTGTAAAAACTCCTCTAACTCCACCACCAAAAACATAAGGTAAAATGGCTTCATTGATTTTTTATCAACTTTTATTCCATAAATAATTTTGGGTGAAATAAGGATTTTTGAGTGAGACTAAAAAGGTTGAAAAATTGTAAATGATGGACTCTTGGTTATGCCAAACTATCATAAAACTATAAAAGGTGATAGTTTGGTGTGTTATTTAGTTTAAATCTTGAAAGGGTTGTTAAGTATTATGCAAGAAATGAAAATTTAAAAATAACATTTCAAGTGGAACTATGACTTACTCTTCTTCACACATCAGATGTGCCAAAGTTCCTATATACTCCAACTATGTACATAAATTAGGTTTCAAGAACCTACACTTCATCAACAACTTTTGTCTTAGGACAAGATAATTGTTTAATTTTTAAAAAGTGTTAGTAGGAAGATGCAAATTATATTTCGAATATAATTTTGTATAAGTTTATATGTGGGACACATATACGATTTTGTATATTTTTTATATTGTAATTATTAATTAAATGAATAGAATATTTAAAATTTACCTCAATCTAAGCATAAGAGGAAATTAAATGTCAAGAAGTTAAAGAGTCATATTCTCTTCTAAGCCAATATATATCCAAAATGTGTTGCCTCTCTAAATTATTTTTGAACTCAATATAGGGCTTTACTTTTTTAGTATTCATTGGCATCCTATGTCTTGAGTATGTCTTATTTGTGAGTTATGTATCATAATTTTATCTTCTCCTATAATTTTTCCTAAGTATTGAGATCAAAACCATTGTTATATACATAAAGTTAAAATAAACATGATAATCTATGTGATATTAACTTTGTAATCAATTCTAAAGAAATTTTTGTGTATTGTATTGTAGCTTAGTAGCCATATGACCCATATTAATAACTTAAAATCTTGTGAGTCTCATGGAAATATATAATAATCTAATAATTAGCATGTACTAATGAGGAAATCCATGGAACACTACTAATAATAACATCCTCCCACCACTCTATCCATCTTATCATGCCCAAATATTGTTCCAAAATCCAAGTAAAGTGTGGTAAAAAAAATTACTTAAGCGAATGATGTTTAATTTTTTCAATTCGGTTACTTAACTTCAATATTATCTATTTTATTAAATTTTATCACTTAATGTTTTATCTATTATTTTCATTAATCCAACACTACCATGAGAGTGTGACATAATTTATTCAATGATTTATTTTATTTTAGTTCGGTTTCTTCAACAAAGATCGAAAAGATAATGAAATGCAAACATGTTTAGGTGAGATTTAAGTTCATGAGTAGTCTACATATTTATTACATCACATTATATTCCATTTTATTTATACCCTTATTAATTAAAAAGGGAAAAAAATTGTTAACATGATTTCCTAATGAAATGTTCTTCATTAATTATATTTTCTTAGTTTAATAATTTAAGAATAAATTCAAATACTCATCTAAAAAAAACATACACAAGTGATAGCAAAGTGAACACATGAAACAATTAGTATAAAATAGGGTTACCACCTTAAGGCTCACCAAGGGACAGTCCCTACTAATCATTACACAAACACTGATCCTAAGTGCACATAAAACAAGGAGAGGTGTAATATAAAATTCATCTTGACATATCTAATGCCAAATAAAAACAAACCTCACATAAAGGGATTAAAAATAATCAAATGAAAATTAATCTCATATCTTATTGATTACAACACAAGTTTAATTTAACCACAACGTAGACTACTAACTCAAAGTATGATGACAATACACCCCTAACCTAACCTATGACCTAGATCTAATTCCCACATAACTTGGGCAACCTATATATCTACTCTTTGGAATAAATGTCTGATTTATTTATCTTTGAACTTATTATGGGTCTCCTCTATGAGACATCATCACTGAAAGATGTTGGAACTCTAAGGAAAAAATGAACAAGTTAACATGACTCAATTAAGATTTTATAAGCTCTAGATGCCAAAGTCAATATGAAACCTCTATCTCAATAATTTTTTATCATGTAACACGTTGAAAACTCAAGGTGCATGTGTTTAACCAAAAAATGTTGTTGCATAAGAGAATACACGAGGGTCAAAATTAACTACAAAGAGCCCATGTTTCTTTGACTCAAAAATATTATAAGTCCCATAAATATCTATTTTACACTAATCAAAGAAGATTCATCTCTTGATAGTGTTTATTAATATGAAATAACGTCAATTTCACTTACTAGAGGTATAATGAGGGTCTCTAACCAACATAAACTATAGTCATAACTGTAATACATCCAATCATACCATGATGTTTTAGATTATGGTAAAAGCAGGTTTTGAAGGGGCCCCAAAACCCTTTATATCAGACGAGAGATAATCCTTAAGCATAATTAGAAAACAAAATAGCCTGGAACCTGCAAAAGCAAGACTAGAATAGCCAAGAATCTGAAACCAGCACACAAGGGTTGGAGAAACAATTAAAATTGTTTTTTACAAGATCGAAGTTTCATTTCTAGAGGGGGGACCAAAGGCTTAGACTTCTTCCTCTTAACTGTTGTCCAACCATCCTCTACCTTAGCTGCCTCAGCAACCCAGTCCTCAGAAGGCCATGATCCATGAAGTCCAGGGGGGGTCAAGGACTCAGCAAAATCCTTATGAGAGCTAGTCAACTTCTGGCTCCTTGGAGATTCCTTCAAAGTAGGTGGAGGATCCACCACCTCCTCAGGAATCGATCCAGAGAGATCACATGATCCAGTTTCTGTAGTTCCTTCGACAGGTTCTGTCTCCATCAGGTTCTCCTGATCTATTGATTCAGAATGTATACTCTTTTCATTATCATTCTCTGAATCAGTTG
This sequence comes from Torreya grandis, assembly GCA_037957365.1. NCBI lineage: Eukaryota > Viridiplantae > Streptophyta > Pinopsida > Cupressales > Taxaceae > Torreya > Torreya grandis. The sequence goes on from JARHVA010007097.1 coordinate 349,914, forward strand.
AATCTTCCTCAGGTTGTTTAGCAAAATAGTGTTCATGATCAGCTTTAGACCACCAAGAAGGTGAACTTTTGGCTTTGGATTTCCCAGTAGTACATTGGACTGCAACGTGCCCTATCTGGCGACACTTTCTGCATCGAAAAGGTAAACCTTCAAAATCTAACATTTGCATCCAAGAACCCCTAGGGGAGTCTAGACAAATCACCTCAGGAAGGCCCTTAGAAACATCCACCTCAACCATAAGGCGAGCACAAGTTGAGTGGTAAATCCTCTTAGTTTCATCATCCTTAAATAAAAACTCCCCTATAACATTTCCAATAATTTTAAACACTGCTTCTTGCCATAAATGTATTGGTAGATTTGGGAGCCGTACCCAAACAAGGATCTTATTGAAGGTTTCTGTGAGAGGATTGAAATCCTTATGCCATCGTTTGGCCATAAGAGGGTATTTACCCTGCAATAAAAAATTACTATTGGACTGAATAGTATTCCTGTCCTTAGAGATTTGGAATAAAGCTATGAAAAAACCTTTAACACAAGGGTATATTTCAACATTTCCATCGATCTATGGCAACCAGGTATTGGAGATCCAACCATGTAGATCTGCAAGAGATGGCCAATAGCCATGAAATTGACATATTGCCCCATACTCTGAAAAATAATCTACCCGATTAAAAATATCTTCAATAGTTTCAAGATCTAAGTTAAACCTGATAGGATTTAAGGCACTTACTAGTGAAACACACTTTCTCCCAGCAGAAGCTTGCTGATTCGCGTCATGTATTCCAGCTTCATAGACAGCCACATCCGCATAAGTTCTTCCCTTTGACCCAAGGACAGGGCCAAAAATAGGGGATCCTATTACTATTTTCATCGCTGGAAGAGAGCCCCCTTCCGCAAGAGCATGGGCGATCAGGATTCTTCTTTCCCCAATCACAGGTGGGGTCCCTTCCGCAGCATACACCTCGGCCACTCCAACTGCCAGATCAACGGCTGCCTGGTTCAGGCTTTGAGTTTGCGCTTTCACCTGCACACTCTCAACGTTCAAAAACTCGGCGTTCAAATTCTCCATTCGCCCGCCCATTAACTATGAGGTCCTAATCATACCATGATGTTAGTAACTATAAGGATAATAATTCATAAGGAAGGAGACCCTAAGCATCTACACTATGAATAACACTCTAAGAGTTAGTTTTTATTGTCAAGTTACAAGTTCATTCCACAAGTTACTTATTAATGCCCACATTAAGGAAGCATTTTAAGGGTTAGTTATTTATGCCCATTCCCACTCCCTAAGTTTCTTACATATCTACGATGATCACCTTAATACAAAAAAATCAATATTCACTATAGTTCACCCATTTACAAAAACCTTATAGTTAAAATGTGAAGGAATTTATGCTTTATCATTCTATCTCTGACTAACCATAATGTAGTTACCTTTGTAGGTAACACTATGGCCACTAGCTAGGCCAAGTAGATCTAGGCACTACCAATAAACTATTAGAAGCATCCAAACATATGAAAATACATGTATTTAGACTTTTAAGTTCAATAATTAAAATAAAGACTTGATCTTAGAGCACATTTTACTACTAATGGAACTGTTCTTAGATCTACCCGTAGGGTAACTAAGGCCTTGTATAAATAGTGCCCAAAGATCGAACTAAGGTAATAAATGTATAACTAAGGCTATACGAGTATAAGATAGTCAAAAAATAATTTATATATTAAATTATTGTATTTTAACAAACACCACAACAAAAGACACTCTTAAATGATATAAAACACACCAATCTCCAAGACGATAAATTAGGTACCAAAGTAACCCAAATATTAATTCCCAAAAAAAGGATAATTTTTTTTTAAAGTATTAGATGTATTTTATAAGGTATAGGTAACGTGTTGTGATCAATTAAATTTTTTATTGGAATGGAACTAATATTTTTAATAATCATCCCAAATTGAATTTAATAGGGTAAAAAGTTCTTTACAAAAAAATTGATAAAACGGGTTCCAAATTGCCTCATTAAAAATAGCAAAACTTATTATAAATTTGTTTGATTGGATGACTAATAATATTAAGCTATTAAATTTTATTTAAAAAATTAATATTTGGGAAATTACATTTTTTTGTATTTTATTTTTGTCAATTCCAAATTGAATTCAGAGGCAAGAAATAATAGTGTAAATTTGCTCATGCAATTTACCTCAAGAATTGGTCAAAAGGAATAATTACTTAAGGGCTTAAAAATAATCTAATTTTTATTTGTGTATTTGATAACCTAAAAGCACTAGGTTTAAGTATCTAATTGGGAAATTTATAGTTTTATTTATTTATTTACATTGATTTCCAAAAGCATTTTAAAAAAGGTCAAAAAATGCAAAGAAGCACTAAAACTTGTTAGCTCCACAACTAAGGTATTTACTTCACATTTATTTTAGACTAAATAGTTTTTATATGCTAGACATTCATAATCACCAAATATATTAATCATGTTATTGAGTAATTATTGCTAAAACCTAGTTGATTTTAATTATTAATATACTAGATACGAATAAAAAATCAAAGCAATAAATCACTATTTGATCAATATAGTCTTTCTCAAAGCTATTTGACTCTGATTTTAAACCTATAGAATAAAAATATGAATTTAAATGAGCTAGATATTTCTCATCATCCTAGGTTTTCCTAGGTATTATGATTCCTTTAGTATTTCATTTACATATAAAGCATTGTAAACATTTTGTTATTTAAATTGTTTTATTTATCTATTTAGTTTATTTGGTCACAACTTCCTTTACAAAGGGTGAAGTGGGGAAGGGGGAGGTTAGATAGTACCTTTTTAATATGCCAAAGTGAAAAATTATTACTTATAAGAATATTTTATTGAATTTTATTTTAAATGTTGCACAAATAATTTGAATGGGCCAAGGAGAAGGGATATCAAATTAAAAAAATTATTAAGGCAATAATGTCCCTTAAATTTTTCCAATTGATACAAATTGTGGTGGAATGAATATCCATCAATGTATTAGACTAATCTCCACCATTAGGTTTAGGTTTACCAAAAGTGTTCTAGATTTAGGTTACATAGTACCTTTTTAATACGCCAAAGTGAAAAAGTATTACTTCTAAGAATAGTTTAGTGAAGTTTATTTTCAAAGTTACACAAATAATTTTAATGGGCCAAAGAGAAGGGATAGTTAATTAATAAAATTATTTCTTGGTAATAATTTCCCTTGAAAAATTCTACTTGATACAAGTAGTGGTGGGATGAATATTCACCAATGGATTAAACTAATCTTTACCATTAGTTTTAGGTTTCCCAAAACTTCCATAGATTTCCTTAGAAAAGGTCAACTCTTATAATTTTTCCCACATTTATTTTCATTTCATTTTGAAAGTTTGGAGAAAGCACAAAGGTAAGAAACAAGTATTTATGAATTCCATGTTTTCTTAGAATATATAAACATTGTATATGAAAAATATTTTATACATATATACATTTTATTTAATTTAAAATGCATTCCTATATATATCCCTATCCATTTGTATTAATTCAATAATACACACACACACACACACACACACACACTTTTTTTATAAATCAAAATAAAAGGATTAATCCCTAGTTGGATGTACAGGCCCTAGACACAAGTTGGTTGGGTTACGAGCCCTTAGTCATGGCCAAGTGTTGATGTAGATGGTAGTGTCATCCCCACCTAGACTACTCTTAAATGGAATGAGGGGTGCATTGGCTAGCCTAACCCCTCCCACATTCCTTCAATATAAGGCGTAGGTTGGGGTCAGCTCAACCTCCATTACCCCCCTCCCTCCTCACCCTCCCCCCTCCTCACTTTTTTTAAGATAATAAATTACATTTTTTTATATCATTATATATATGTAAACACACACAAATATATATCATGTTGAAAAAATTATATAATAAATTAATAAAGGTTGAAATAAATAATAAATGCATAATTTTTACATATATTTTCATTTAAAAATTAATATATATATATATATATATTATATATATATATATATAATTGTTTATTAAGTTTTTTAATTTTTTTTAATTTTTAATGCAATAAACCCTTAGGTTTTATTGCATTAAAAATAAAAAATGAAAAAAAATTAATAAACAATTTTATATATAATTTAATATATATTAATTTTTTAAGGAAAATACACGTAAAATTATGCACTTATTATTTATTTCAATCATTATTAATTTATTATATAAATGTATTTCAACATAAATATGTTAATATTTAATGAATTGATTTATTAATTAATTATTTATTTATATATATATATATATATATATATATATACACACACATAGACGTATATTAACATCATAGATAACTCATTTTCAATTATATTAAATAAGCTCAACAAGACCATTTTTATTAAACAAAGAACAAGTTTCATATTTTATTTTGTTATGTACAAGCTCAAAACAAATAATATTCACATTAGTTTTTCAACCTATTCAAATCTAAATTATACATTTTTTTATACACTCAAATTTTAACTTCCATGAATAGAGAGAGAGATCACTTATTTTCAATCCAAATTATTCAAATTTAAAGAATTTAAGGGAGAGAGGGATGGAGGGAGAATTTTTTTTCAATCCAAATTATTCACATTTCAAGAAGTTAATGGGGGATGGGGGAGAGAGAGAATCTCATTTACATTTTAAAATTCAAAGGAAGGATATAGATTAAGGAGATGATATGCAGTTTGATAAATATAAAAATCAAAAGGGCAAGCTTCTATCAAAAACCAAATTAATAGAGGGAGGAAGAGAGAGATCCATTTTCCAAACAAGAACACATAACATATCAAAAAAAAGGAGAGAGATTCACTTCATTCAAAATACTATACTAAATAATTCCCAATAAAAGGTAAAATATATATCAAAATGATAAAATATGACTATTTACATTTCTAAGAGAAGTGTTGAGAGGGATTCAATTTATCAATTTACTCAACATTTGAAAAAAAAAAGGAAAACTTTGGTAAGGGTCCTACCTTAATCTTCTTTCTCCAAATTCATTCCAAACTTCCTTCCAAACACCTCCACTCCAATCTCTTTCTTCCACAAAATATCCACCCCAAGATTAATAAACATAAAATGGCCAAGAGTTAGCAATAAAAGGAGTCCAATTTATTTTATATAAAATTACCACCAAAGTCAATAAATGGAATGGTACCACCTCTTACATAGATCCTTTATTTTCATAAAAATACCATAACTTTCCTTACAAGGCCATGTTGGTTTACTTGCATAAGTAACTTATCCTTATAATTCTCTTATAAGGTCAAAAACATCTTCTTACGATACCATACCTCTTTTACACTTCTCATTAAATTCTCTTGCTATACTCCCTACACACTCCATAAGTTACACAAATACATACCCTAGGCTAGGGCCTACTTATTAAACTCCCTAGCCTTCCTAGATATCTTATGCATAAGTTTCTCAATTAATAGAATTTTATAATCACATAGTTTAATTTGATTTTAAATTTTAGATTTATTGATTTAGAATTTATAGTAATTAAAATGTAAGTGTTTTTCTCCCAATGAGAGCTTAAAATAAATGAGGGAAACAAAATTCAAATTTATACACATCATAAGGGTCACCACACATGATAAACACATCAAGATATCAAGGTAAAACTAGATAAACATGATTGGTATTACAATCTCCTCTTTTTATAAAAACATCATCCTCCATGCACCAAATAAACAAAAAGTGTCAAAAATCACACACTTCCAAAAGACACAGTAGGTAAAAAATAATGAAAATCAATTTGATATAATTACAAAAACAAAAATTATCAATTGTGTTTTTAACCACATAATATCAATTATCAGTTTTTAATGTCCTTTTGACAATTAATTTTTCTCAAGGTTTTCAAACATGATTTCATACATCACGAAAAAAATAATTTTAAGTGTCTTAAACAAGGTTTTCTCTTGAGGTTGAAGATTATATAATTTAGAAATTATTTTCATGATTATGTATTTCAATTATCTTGTAAATTATAATTTATTACTTATACCTATATATTTCAATTCAAGTAGTTGATCCATTTTTTTATGTAGTCACAATGGCATATTGTCATCCAAAATTTGTCTCAACCCAACTTTACCCCCAATAATTAATAATGTAAAATAATTATAATAATTAGCACATGTATCATAATTACAATTCTACTATAATATCATATTTAATAAATCTTAGTGTCAATCCATGGTGATAATGCAATGTGCAAAATCAAGTGTCATAGAACAATATAATTACTGAAATAAAATAGAAATCACTATAACTTTGTAATTAAAAATATCCTTAAACCTCCCAAAAAATAGGTTAGTATCTCTTAACCACTACATTTAGTGGGTGGAAAGAATGGTATAATTAACCTACCCATACTTGCTCCCATCACAACCCTATAAATATATTCTAAGCTATTTATTATCCCTTATACATGTACAAGGTGAACAACATGCACATTACAAAAATATATGAAAATAACATTTAATAAAATTTCAATATAAATTCACTCAATTATATAATTTAGTCAAGAGACAAGTGGCCACAAAAGAGATTCATAAATGAAAATAATAAGATATTTTAATTTTCTTAAAATTAAATTGATAATAATAAAATAACTTATTTAAAAAAATTAAAACCAAATAAAAGCAAAAGTGTTGGTTTCAAAGTTAAATTAAATTGACAAAAAAATTAAATTGACAAAAAAATTAAAATAAAATTCACTGAATAATTTCACAAAGAAATCACATTATATCATTGTGTGGCTAAGGAAGCCACCCGAGGGGAGAAGGAAAATTATAAGACTTGATTACCTCCTTGGGATAAGATAAAAGCATCACACTTTGTATGCCTCCCAAAAGGTTCAAAAGGATATAGTAGGGTATAAATCATTAAGTTTTTTGTTTTGAAAACCACTAAGGGGCAGGTGGAGGAACACATCATTCATAAATTGACCATTATGCATGAATATCTCATAGTGTCTAATCCATTTATGGTGCACACACCTAAAATATTCAAGTAACTACCTCATGCAAAATAGAAAAGTGGATTTTCACCCTATGAAAAACTCCACTTCCTATCTCGTAACCTAGTTTTAACCAATATGAGCATGGTTCTACTTCTCCCCCTAACCCCTTATTTACATTAGTGCTCAATAACTAGATCGATGATGCAAGGTTACACAATGCTACATAATAATAGTTTCACTTAGGCATTATATCTTAACATGAATGGATGTGACTTTACACAAATTTACATAGGTTTTTTACGCATAAGATACATTGCAAACACATTTACATTCAAAAATATATAATTTATCTCAATAACACAATTATCATATTTGTACCACAACATACACATCAAAATCATACAAAAATGTTTTTTATTTAGGTAGAATGAGTTGTTTAAGAGGTTTAATACATATACAAAATGATGTGGCAGTTAAATAAATAGGTTACAAATACACATGAACATGGATTCTTAACAAGGTTAAGGAAACATGTATTTATCTCAAGATACATTTGTTAACATTGGTTCATGATAATGTATACAATAAAATCACAATATGATAGTACAATTTCATTGGTATTAAATAGGGATAAATGTATCATCATCGATCACAACTAGTGTACATATTCCATCCTTTGTAATAGTGATACAAAATCATATATCACTATTGTTATCAAATCAACAACAAAAAATGGTTATCTCACACATGACACCCTAGTGCCTCAAGGGTATCTCATGAAAATATACATGTTTTATATGTCTAAGTAATTATGAATCTCAATTGTTATGAAACTTAGGAAAACAAAACTAACATCCCTCACAAATAATATCTTTTTATATAAAAAATCTCATGAAATCATTCTTACCTAATTGAAAGTATACATCATATTGTATGTCTGATATAGAAGGTAATTAAACCAATCATACTGATTTTCCCCAAGTTCCCAATGCTAAATCCATGCTCTAATACCAAAATGTCATGCCCAAAATTTTTTGTCCCAAAATCCAAGTAAAGTGTAGTAAAAAATAAATCGTTTACTTAAGTGAATAATGTTTAATTTTTTATTTATGGTTTCTTACTTCAATGTTATCTATTTTTTTAGTTGTTATCACTTAATATTTTATTTGTTGTCATTCTTCCAATGTTACCATGAGAGTGTGACACACAAAATTTAATCAATGATCTATTTCATTTAATTTTAGCTTTTTCAACAAGGCTCCACAAGAGAATGGAATACAAACATGTTTAAGTGATAGTTAAGTTCATTAATGATCTACATATTTATTAGATTACATGAGAGTCCATTTTAATTAACAACCTTATTAAGGAAAAAGGGAAACAAATTAATTTAATATGATGTCTTAATGAAAGGCTCTTAATTAGTTATATTTTCTTAGTATAATATTTTAATAATACATTAAAATACTCATCTCAAAACAAAATACATAAGTGATAAAAAAGTGAACCAAGAAAATGATTACTATAAAACAATGTTACCACCCTAAGGCTCACCAAGGGAGAGCCCCAAATAAACATTACACAACTCTTATCCTAAGGACACATAAAACAAGGAGAGTTAGAATGTAAAATTCATCTTGAAATAGATAATGCCAAATTAAAATAAACTTAACATAAATGGATTAACAATAATCAAATATAGATTAATATCAAATATCATTAATATAATATATAAGTTTAATTCAACAGCAATGTAGAATACTATCTCAAGGGATAATGACAAGACACCCGTAACCTAACCTATGACTAGATCAAATAATGTCACAACTTGGGTAGATTACATATTTTATCTTTGTAATTAGGGTATGATGTATCTCTCCTTAAAATTACGATGGGTCTCCTTCACAAGACATCATCACCAAAATATGTTGGCACTCTAAGCCAATAAATAACAAGCTACCTTGACTCAAGTGAGCTTATATAAGATATAGATGCCAAACTCAAGATAAAACCTCTTTCTCAATATTTTTTATCATAAAACACTTTAAAAATTAAATATGCATGTGTTTACCCAAAAAACACTATTTCACAAGAGTACAAATGATGTTCAATAGTAAAAATAAATGAACCCATGTTTATTTGACTCAACAATGTTAGAAGTCTTAGCAAATTTGTCTTCCACTATTTAGAGAAATTTCCTCTCAAAAGAGTGTTTACTAAGATGGAAGAACATGAATTTCACTTACTATAGGTATAATTAGGTTCACTAACAAACATCAAATATAGTCATAAGCATAATACATCTAATTATACCATGATGTTAGTAACTAGAAGGTTACAAACACATAAGAACACATAAGAGTATACACTATGGATGTTGTTCTAAGGGTTAGATATTAAATCCAAGTTAAGAGAGCATTTCACAAGTTAGTTATTGACACCCACAATAGGTAAAATTATTAATGGTTAGTTATCTATGCAAATGCCCATTTACAAACTTGCCTACATATCAGTGATGATTACCTTCATACACAAAACCAAGGTAAGTTGTATTTCACATGTTCTTAAATAATTATTAGTTAAAATTTGAAGGCATCTATCCTTCATCATTATATTTACAACTGAGTTTAATGTAGTTACCTTTACATGTAACCCTACATCTACTAGATATCTCAAGCGTATCTAGGAACTACTAAAAAATTATATAAATCATCCAAACATATGAAAATATTTGAATTTAGACTTCTAATTCTAGGCATAAAAAGTAAGTCTTAATCTAAGAGCACATTCTACTGCTAAAAATCCTTCTTATGTCTACCCATAGGGAAACTAAGGTCTTATATAAATATTTGTGTTAGATCCTAAAGCTTGAACTAAGGTAATAAATGTATAACTAATGTTATAAAAGTGTATGATAGTCACAAACTAATTTATATACTGTAATAAGGCATTTTAACAAACATGGCAACAAAAGACACTAATAAATGATACAAAACACACCAATCTCCAAGGTGATAAAATAGGTTAAAAACTACCCCTGATATTAATTCACAAGAAAGGGATAAAAAATTTAAGTATTAGGACATGTTTTCTAAACTAGACATAATGTATTTAATCAATTGAGTATTTTTATTTTAAGGGAACTAACATTTTTACTAAACATCCCAAACTGAATTTAACACAGTAAAAAGTGTTTTACAAAAAATTCATTAATACAGGTTCCAAATTACCTCATTAAAAATATTAAAATGTATAATAAATTTGTTTGATTGGATGATTGATAAATTAAGCTATTAAAATTTAAAAATCTAGGAGACTATGCTAAAATAAAAAATACTCTTAATGTCTTAAGTATTAAGTAAGACCTATCATCAGGAGGAAGAGATCGGTGAGATCCATACAAGAAAACACCAGTAGAAACACCATAAATATCCATCATTCAACAATATTTAGGCTAGGTCAACTTAGTAGAAAAACAATAATTATTTTTAATTTTTAATTTATATTATTTACCATTTGAATAATGGGTTTTCATCTATCATTAAGAACCCAACTGCCATCTTGATTCATATTATTTGGGTTCTTAATTTTAATCACTTCATGGACCTTTCTACTCAAAAAATGATCATTTATAATTATTTATAATTATGTTTTGAGTATAAATGTTTGTGAAGTTATTTAAATTGAGAAGAACCCAAACAATTTGAATTGAGATGGTGGTTGTGTTCTTAGTGATAGTTGGAAACCTGTTATTCAAATGGTAAAGAATAGAAATTAAAAATTAAAAATAATTATTATTTTATGTTGAGCTAACCCAAGCTAAATATTGGTGAATGATGGATATTTATGGTGTTTTATTGCATGGATATCATTTATCTCTTCCTCCCAATGATGGGTCTTGCTTAAGATTTGAAATGTTGAGAGTATTTTTGATTTTAATGTAGTCTCTTGGATTTTTAAACATTTTGATGCATATACCATGAATAATTTATTAAAATTTAGTTGTACCTTTTAAATTTGGTAAATTCTATTTTTTTTAATTTTATTTTATCAATTTCAAATTGACTTTAGAGGTAAGAAATATTAATGTAAATTCACTCATGTAATTTGCCTATGAAAATGGTCTAAAGGAATAGATAATGAAGGGGTTAAAAATCATGTAATTGTTATTTATGTATTTCACATCCTAAAAGAAATATGTTCAAGTATTTAGTTGGTATATTTCTAATTTTATGTATTTTTTATGTTTATTTCCAAAATTATTTTGAAAGTGTCAAAAATGGGTAAAGAAGCACTAAAACTTGTTAGCTACGTAAGGTACTTCACATTTATTTTATCTTAAATAATTTTCCTAGGATAACCATTCATTATCACCAAACATATTAATCATGTTCTTGAGTAATTATTTCTAATTATAGCTTCCCTAAGCCAACCAATTTTAATTAGTAATATACTAGATACGAATCAAATTTTAAAGCAATAAATCATTATTTACATAGTCTAATCTTTCTCTAAGCTATTTAATTTTGATTTTAAACATATAAAATGAAATTTTTATTTTAAGTGAGCTAGATACTTATCATCCTCCTAAGTTTTCTTAGTTATCATGATGTTCTTAATATTTCATTAACATAAAAATCATTTCAAACATTTTAATATTAAAAGTGTTTTGTTTAATTATTTAATGTATTTAGCCACAACTTACTTTACAAAGGGGGGATTTATCTAGTACCTTTTCAATACACCAAATTTAAAAATTATTACTTCTAAGAATAGTTTAGTGAATTTTATTCCATAATCATAAAGTTTTTGCATTTACCAAATCAATAAATTTGTCCTAGGGAAAGTCATGAGAGAGAATATTTTGAGTATTGAAAGGAACCAAACCATAAAGTTCCCTTTGTAAGATTCCACTATTTCCTAAGTAGATAAAGTTATAGAAAAATTATGAATGGGTTTGGACCTCTCAGATGTACATCTGATCCCACCAACCAAAAATAATGACACTTGGGTTGATATTCTTGACACTAGTCAAACTGGTAAACAGTAAGGTGGAAAACTCCCTTCTAGCCAAGGTAAATATATTTAGACCTAACATTGATTCCCTCAATAAATGGTTCAATTATTGGTGGAATCCCAAGGGCCAACTTGAGGTAGTTGCTTTACCAAGGCGCTTCTTCCTAGTCAACTTTAACAACTAAGAGGATTGATTTAGGTTCCTCATGGAAGGACCTTGGTTAATGGGTAAAACTAACATTTCAATCAAACATTAGAAAGCAAGCACCAATATAAACAACATAGCTCTAGATAGTACACCCATGTGGGTGTCACTTTCAGAAATACCTCTCAAATACTAGGAATTGGTGATCATTTTTGGTATTTCAAGGGAACTATGCCAACTGATCAAGATTGATATAGTCACTAAAGCTAGAATAAGGATGATTATAGCCAAATTTTAGGTATTTATTCTATAAAATAAACCTCTTTTTCATAACATTAAACTAAAATCTAAATATGGGGTTTGGTCTTAAAGAATCAAGCATGAAAACTCCAATCTGATTTATTTTGATTATAGTACTTGTAGTCATTCCTTGAAGGATTTCCCTAAGTGTTCAATTTCCCCCACTACATCCCCTATTTTTTCCTCTGAATTGGATATTTAAGACCCATATTATAAAAATCTCGATTAATCCTTCATAATTTTTCTCTCCTCATAATGCCCCCACCCAGATCCCTCCTCCCTATTATGGTCTCAATGCACCCTCTTGGTCTCTTGATTCCATCCTGACTAGGAACATTGTTTGCATCCAACCCTCTCCCAATATTTTGATCCCTAATCTATATTCAAATTAAAATGGCCCCCCTAAAATTTAGGTTTTGAAATAAGAATCCCCATAGAGTCCCTCTCTTAAATCTCTACTTAATTTGATCCACATGTTTGATGTGAACTCTATGATTCAACTTTGAAAAGTATAATGGATTATTCTAACAAAATGGAAGTACCTCAAAGGTTGTCCTTACACTAATCAATTGTTAAGGATACAAAACCTCTTCTAATCCTAACAAGCACCACCCTCTTGGATTTAGTTCATAGTAGAGGCCCTACCCATAATGACTCATTGAATTGTAATAATGTATCCACCACTAAGAATGAGAAAAGAGAATGATCCACTCCATCACAATATGAGGAAGAAAAATGGACATAGGATAAATAAAAAAGAGGCAGAAAGAAATCAAATATTTTATAAGGATAAAAATAACCTAGTAAAACCCCAAAGAATGTCATCCAAAATAAGGAGACTACCAATGAAATAGCCAAGGGTTGTCAAAAAACCTTAAAATTGACTTTACCTAATAAAATCAATGAAATTCATTTCATGGAATGTAAGGGGAATGAATAACCCCAAGAAGAAAAAATTGGTTGGTAATTTAATAAATAGAAATGACCTAATGTTTTTTTTTTACAAGAGACCAAATGTCAAAAGAATTATTCTATAAATTTAGTAACATTATATGGAAAGAATCAAAGTATTTATGTATAAGCTCATATGGTGCCTCAGGGGGAATTTTCACCCTATGGAACCCTCAACAACTGAAAGGGGAAATCCTCATAAAGAAAAATTATCATATGGATATACTCTTTATAAGACAAATATATGAGGAATGGACAATATCTAACCTTTATGCTCCTAATTCTAGGTTGGCTAGGAGAAAGCTTTGGGAGGACCTGATAGCTTTCAAAAAACTAACAACAATTACAAATTGATTTTGGTAGGGAATTTCAATTCCCCCTATCACCAATGTAAAATAAAGGTGGCCTAATAATTTTTTAGATAACATGGTGTACCTTAATAATTTTATAGCAAAAAATAGGCTTGTGGATGTCAACCTCAAAGGAAATCCTTTCACATGGATAAACTAAAGGATAGGAGAGGATCTAATATAGATTAGACTAAATAAATGTCTAATATCCCTATGTTTGGATATTCACCATAGCATATCCTTATATTTCATTCCTAAAATTGGCTCAAACCATAACCCTATTATATTTTAAGGAAATATTATCCCCATAATGAAAAATATCTTGTTTATATTTGAAGTTATGTGTTTGCACCACCCAAATATACATGAAGAAATAAAGGATTGGTGGTAAGAACTTTTCTCAAGATTTGACATGTTCAGATCTATTAAAAAACTCAATTACCTGACAATAAAAATAAAAGTTTAGAATAGGGAGATTTTTGGTAATATTTTTACCCAAAAGAAACACATTGAATAAGAACTCAAAAATCTAGAAATCTTATTCTCTCTTCATGATACTAATGAACAGACCTATGCTCTTAAGAAGGATCTTCTTAGTTCCTATCATAATCTTGAAGCTAAAGAATAAGATTTATGGGAAAATAAGTCTAGATACATTTGGATAAAGGAGGGGGATAGAAACAAAAGAAATTCATCAATATGAATCTATAAATAGGAATAAAAATCTAATTCTAGAACTTATACAGGATGATGGAAGGAAATGGACATATCTATAGGATATTGATGACCAGATTATTCAATACTTTTAGAATTTGCTTAAATAAAGTGACTCCCTGAAGTAGTATCTAGAACAAAAAAATGTTTTTTAATATCTCGATCCTTATCTCTCAAGATAAAAATATTGAATTTTTGAAACCCCCCTCAGTAGAATATATTAAGGACACCATGTTCTTAATGGAAGGATGTAAGGCCCTGAGCCTACATGGATTCCCTCCATTTTTTTCAAAACTTATGGGATATAATTTACATGGAGGTAGAAGTCGATGTCCTAGAATTTTTCAAAGAAGGGATGATTCTAAAATACCTAAAAATTTCCTTTGTTGTCCTTATTCCCAAAAATCTCAGAGCAAATCACCTCAAAGACTTTAGATCAATAAGCTTATATTTTACAACTTACAAAATTTGCTTAGTACCTCTGGTTAGAAGAATCCAACCCATTTTATAGAGAATCATAGAATAACATGAAGAATCATTCATATTAGGCCAAAAAATCATGGATGGGGTAATCATCATACATGAGGCAATCTATTCCACAATTTGAACAAAAATCATGGAATGTTTGTCAAACTTTATATGAATAAAGCATATGATAGAGTCTCTTGGAGATTTTTGGATAAAATATTAAAGAAATATGGATTTAATTCCTTCTTTAGAACCATCATTTGGATTTGTATCTCCACTCGTAGATTATCAATCATAGTCAATGGGATCCCAAAAGGTTTATTTCTAGCCAGTCAAGGTCTAAGAAAAGGGGACCCTCTATCCCATTATCTTTTTATCATTCTTTTTATATCTTTGGGAAGAGTGATAAATGTAGCTAGAAACACATTTATTTTTAAAGGAATTAGAGTAACTCAAGTCACTAGACTATTTTCTCATTAATTATTTACTAATAACACCTTCTTAATCAAAGAATCCACAATAGAAGAAATAAAGAATTTTATAAGGATCCTTTTAGATTATGAAAAAGTGTCTAATCATAGCATCAATTTCAAAAAAATCTCTAATTTCTTCATTAACACCTAAGAAGGCCTTAAAAATAAATTAGCCAACATCTTTGGTTGTCAGATTGGGAATCTCCCCTCTATCCACCTTGGACTTTCTCTTTTTATAGGTAAATTGAAAGATGAATATTAGAACCCACTAATGGATAGAATTCAAAAGAAACTCATAGGATGGAAAGGCCACCTTCTTACTCAAGATGGTAATCTCCAACTACTTAACAGTACCATTCAGAGCATCCCAATATATATCATGTCTCTTTTTAAAATTATAGATAAAATTGAATAGATCTAGTGTAATTTCTTGTGGAAAGGGATGGAATAAATGTTGAGATTTCCCCTGGTTCATTGGGATAAGGCTTGATTACCTAAATCAAATGGTTGACTCAAGCTTTAAAAAAAAGAGATATGAACAAAGATATTCTTGCCAAATTTGGTATGGAATATCCTTAAAGAGGATACATAATGGACATAAATAATTAAGGTTAAATGCATAGAGGGTAATAATGAAGATAGATTCCTATGGGACTAAGGCTTGATAGAAAGTGTATAAACATAATATTTTCAAATTTTATCACTTAATGACACTTTGTATCTTGTAGGAACCCCATCAAGTCTCAATCTCTCTGAGTGCATGCCTTAAGGGGTGCACAGGGAAAGGGGTGGGTAAACCATTGGTGATTCACAAGATTGTTGTCCCTTTTTACACTTTTTATCTACACACTTGTCTCCTAAAACCATTATCCCTAAGCTTTTTCTTGTCTATCATACCCATTCGAGGCATTTTCTACATTTTATCCTCCTATTCCTCACATAAATCCCTTTTTTGTTAGTTAGTTGTACTAGGTTGATTGAGTCAACCCTGATAGTTTTATGATACTTTTATTAAGGAATTAGGTTAGCCTTTGGCCAACCTAGCTTAAGACCTAGTGAATAATTTTCCAAAATTGTGCTAGGTCAATTGGGTTGACCCTATCAGCCATGATTTTTGAAAGGCTCAAGGGTCAAATCTACCTATATATACATGTTCATTCCCATAATTTATTAAGGATAAGTGAAATAAGAAGTAAGAGTGAATGAACATCTACTTATTGAAAATTCTACTTGAGAAGTAAATCTTAAGGTTCCATACTTTCTTTAGAGATATGGATCTTATCTTGTGGAAAAATCTTTTAGATGTATTGACAGGTTGTGTAGTCTAGAGCTAATTTATCCTTGTCATCCTTACATACCATAACAACCTATTGCCAAGCATCTTGGCCAAGGGAGAGATTGAGACTTGATAGGTTCATCTTCAAAGATAATTATTCCTAAGTTTATTTCTCCTTTGTAAGAGTATATATATATATATATATATATATATATATATATATATATATATATATATATATATATATATATATATATATATATATATATATATATATATATATATATATATATATATATATATATATATATATGGATTATATATACATTAACATGATTAAAAAATACAAAAATTTCACATACCCCATTTTCTAAAGAAATATTTTATTCTTTGGTTCACTAAATATAGTGGTACTTAGTGACATCAAGATATTTCATGGAGTTAGATTTGGAGGATCAATGGGATCTATGGTGACCTCTCTAGATAAAACACCTTACCTTAAAGATCAATATCTTATTTTGGTAGGCTACTCAAAACCAAATTCTCACCACAGATAATCTTATCAATAGGGTAGTAAAAATTCCTAATCATTGCTTACTCTAACCCACCTATGTAGAGTTGGTCCATAATCTATTTATGGAGTGCTCCCTTAGCCTCTTAGTGGTATACATGTTTCTTAATCAATTTCTAGTCTACTAGGTCTATTTAGAATCCATTCAAGATCTTATTCAGCAATAGAAACCCCCTTAGTCTCTTCCATCTCTTTCCTTCTTGTGGATCCTTATGCTTCCTCATTTCTTATAGGTCATTTGGAAGGTTAAGAATGATCATATTTTTTAGAATAATATATATACACCTGGTTTGATCTTCAATCATTTATGTTCTTCTATAGTGGAGAATTAGAATGATTTTATTCCCAAAGATAAATTTAGTTTATCCCTATCTAAATATTCAATTCTTTGTTCATGGAATTTATCTCAAATTGTGGTAATGACACCATTTATGGTGGCTCATCATGCCACCAAATGGTCTAGTCCTCCTTATGGGTGGATCAAGCTTAAATTCAATGGTGCCTTGAAAGGCAACCTAAAATGGGCTTGGGGGGGTGATTTAAAATCATGATGGTGTGGTAATTATTACTTGTGTGGGTCCCTTGTTTCACCAAACCAATCATGTAGTTGAGTCTATGGCTTCCTTTTAGGGTATTCAAATTTAATCCCACTTCTACATCCCCAACATCATCATTAAAGGTGACTCCCTTAATATTATCCATGCCTTTGGTGGTAAAGTCACCCTATCCCATACCAATAAACCTATAATTGATGATGCTTGCAACCTTTTAAGTTATTTCAATCATTTTTCCATAATCCATATGTATAAAGAGGGAAACTTTGTGAATGATTATCTTGATAATTTTTGTGTTTTTGATGATAAGCTAATCATGTGGGATAGTCTTAATCATTTCCTTTACTAGATCCTTATCACCCTAAATCATGATTGCATATAGTAATTACCTTGAGTTGGCCTAGTCTACCCTGAATGATGCATTAATGAATAGCATGAAGATTGGGTTGGTTAATTATTTATACCCTAATTTCACATTAAAAACTATTGGGAACATCAATTTGATCAAATTTTCTAAAATTTTAAATCTAAAAATTAAGTTTAAAGTCATTATTCCTTATAGCTAACTAAGAATGGGGGGAGAAATAGA
Organism: Torreya grandis; assembly: GCA_037957365.1. Classification (NCBI taxonomy): domain Eukaryota; kingdom Viridiplantae; phylum Streptophyta; class Pinopsida; order Cupressales; family Taxaceae; genus Torreya; species Torreya grandis. The sequence continues at coordinate 368,362 of JARHVA010007097.1, forward strand.
CGCAATTAAACCACTTTCATGTTAAATTTTTTATAACAGTAGGAAATTTTAGAAGAAACTCTAAAAATGGGGTTTATCTTCTTTTATGCAATGTATTACCAGTGATGAAATCCTATTGAAGGATTTTATTTTTGCATGGAACAAATGAATAGTCAGAATGAGGGGTCTGTGTATATAAATTTTGAAGGAAAATATTGGGAATTTGATGGGTATGCCATGCAATGGAACAAAATATTTCAAAGATAGTATCCAAAATTTGGAACTCATGTTAAAGTTTTTCAAAACTGATGAAGAGATGAAGACCAAAAAAATGGTTCCCTAGACTCAACCTCCCAAAGTAATGGCCAAATATATGCCTATAAGTGATGAAATATATCATATTGGAAGGTAATTTCATAGTTATATTCTCTCACCACTTCATTCTACTCAATTAATTTAAAGGATACAAAAACTGTCTACCTTTTTACTTGTTAAAATCCTTAGTGAGTATTTTTATGGCATACCGGGTGAGTAATAAGAATCACATTATATACCATGGTTCAATTTATCTATTTTTTCAAAAAGGAGATCCGTTAATAAGAAATCCCATTCACCTTAATTAATATCTCCTTGTGAAATACCTTCTTGTTGAAACCCCTGAGCCTTTGAATAATGTAGAGGCTTCTCCCATCCCAGGATCCTTCACCCCTTACACTAGCCTTTTTCATACTCCACTTAACCATTTGCTTGAACCTTCTCTATCCTTGGATAAAAAATATAAAATCATCTCTATTTCCATAAAAAATTCAACCAAACTAAAGTCACCCTTAACCTATCCTTAAAAGACTCATTGGGCCAGTGCAGTAGAGAAATGGGGTTTTTTTAGACAAGATGGAACAATATGGGATGGTTATGTCAAACCTCATTGAAAACTCAAAATAGATAAAATTGGTTTTGGTGAATCTAAAAAAATGACCTATATGTTGTTTTAAATATGGAAGACACTCTGTCAAAAAAGAAAATGGAACTTGTGGAAATTTTTGAAGAATGCCCTATGAAGGACAAAACATTCTGACCTTGGATGAAGGCCCTAAAAAGCATACTAGGGGTATAATCAAAAATATTTTATTGAAAGAATATAGCTTGGAGACTGAGGAAGAGAAGGAGACTAATCAAGATAATACAATATTTGAGGAGCTTTCTAGTTCTAGTGGTTAATCTGTTGTGGTCTTTAGTGTTTAGTGTGTAAATCCTATTAGTCCATTTTTTGTTTCTAAGTTTCTAGTTAATTTTTACTTAGATAAAGGACTTATCTTTCAAACAACTTCCGTTCTTCAACTATTATTTGCTTATCCTACTTTTGTTTAAACTAGTGGTTGAAGGATCCCTATAAAACTTATTTACTCACCCTATATAATAAAAAAATGTATATCTTTCTTATTAGTTTCAATGCCATAAAATTTAAAAAAATAAAGAGTAACACAAAAAACCTAAAGATAAATAAAGGAAATGGAAATAGAACAAAAATAGACAAAAATAATAACTAAAATGACTAGAAACTAAGAAATTAAGGACAACAAACTTTCTAAAACTAGTCTGAACACAAGTAAAATATAAAGTATGTCTAAATAAAATCTGATAAATCTACTTACAGAACATA